>JAOANR010000012.1:40486013-40851503 GCA_030278955.1 Hygrophila difformis | reverse complement strand
AAAAAAGATATTCCATTTATTTACTTTTACTTTTAAAAAATAAATTGCCAACCAAAGTTACACAATGCTTTAAAGAAAAAGCCTAATATTATTAATATTCAACAAATATATAGGTATATTCATCTATATTGTTATTAAATAAATATTTTAATAAGAAATTTTTTATTTTAATTTAAAATAATAATAACTATCCATTTAAATTTTTCTGTATTTAAAATAATACAGTAATAACTATGGTGGTGGTACTAGTAGATTTATTTTAAAATTTTCTTAAATTAAAATAATACTAATAACTATCAATTTTTTATTTAAAAATATAAAATTCAAGTTTCATTTATTATTATTTAATGTCATCTTATTTATTAGTATTATTTATTTAAATTTTAGTGTTCTACTGTGACACTATTAATTAAAATGAAAAGAATATAACTCATCATGTTATCTTCAATACTTGAAATACATTATCATATTCAAGGTTAATTATCCATTACTAATTCCAAAAAAAAAATAATATCTAAGAGTATTTTACAAAATTTTCAAGCTGATACTTAATTTTTCACCACGTAGAATAAAACACTAATTATCAAATAAATATGAATATTATAAAGCAAAATAAATAAATTAATATTAGAAAAAATAATAAAAGTTAATTATTTATTTATTTTGTCGGGTACCCGATACTCGATCGGGTATCCGGCTAAAAACCCGATACCCGACCCGATATATCAGTGTCGGGTCGGGTACTCGAAATGTCGGGTTTTAAATATTGAAACCCGACATGTCGGGTTCGGGTCGGGTATCCGATATCCGACAAAAAATGTCCACCCCTAGGTATGGGGCTCTGGCAGCTTAAGCAAAGGTCTCGGGTTCGAGCCTTTGTGTGTGCAGAATTCTCCTTTGGGAGAGGCAACCCTTCAACGCCCACCAGATCCTCGAGGGACTAGTCTTAGATTCATGGCCTGAGGATACCCTGGTATTCACATAAAAAAAAATAAAAAATTGTCCCTTAATTATTTGTCCAGTCAATATTTAATTTTGCAATTTATTAGTATATGACTTTTAAAATTCAATTTAGCCAATAACACCTTAATTAATTTTATAAATTATCATTATCCTTATTAAATTTAATTCAATATATTATTAGTTACAGTAACATTATGCTTATATTACAACCTCCATTTCTTTTTAAGTGTAATGTTTCTTCTTTGCACGCATGCCAAATTACATTTTAAACTATTAATAACTCAATTTTGGTACAAGTAAGAATTGTAAAAATTTGATATTTAAAAACTATAAGATGATACGAATCCAACAAGATCTCACTTGCTTATATTTTTTTTGTATAACTATAAAAAAATAGAATTCAAAGTGCTACAATGAACAGTAAAAAAAATCAAAACGTTACATTTATTTTGAAACGGATGGGGTATTTTCGTTATAATAACACATATGTTACAACACACATCAACGTCACCACTATTTCAAAGGCATAATTGTGTCCACGTCGACATGCTGTAGCGGAAATGTGGATGCTTAATATCATGTAATTAATTTTCTATTTTTAGATTACTTAACCGCCTAGATTACTTGGTATTATCTCAAAGCATGGCAGAAAATATTGCCTATAAATAAGGCCATTACGTTATTGTATGATACACTCCTATGAAATGAAGTTACAAAAGCATTACTAATATATTATTCCACTTAAGATACTTGCTTATATACTTATACTTCCTCTGTTTTCATATCTTTTTTACGGACCCATTTTTTCACGCAGTCTAATGCATATTTTAAACCATTAATAACTCAAGTTCGGTACAAATAAAAATTCTAGAAGTTTGATATTTGAAAACTACACGACGAGACGAATCTAACAAGATCCCACTTGACTATATTTTAACTTGTATAAGTATAATAAAACTTTAAATAAAAATCTGTGTGTGAATAGTAACACATTATCAAACGTCAAAAACATTACAGAACGGAGGTAGTATTATGTAACACATTATCAGCACGAGGGGTCTCTGCCGGAGTTCTATCAGAGTTCTGTCTTAGGTATAATTTTCTATAGTTACTTTTCAATATAATTTTGGCTAATCTTTCAAAGCAGGAATTTCTCCTGGTATGGGTTTCTGGAGATAATTATATGTCCTGGACACGGGATATAAAAATGCATCTGGCATCTATGGGTTTGGAAGATACTATCACCCCTGACAAAAAACCATCCAGCCAGATAAGGCAAAAGCCATGATCTTTTTGTGCCACCATATTGATTAATCTCTGAAACTTCAATATGTGACGCTGGAATCACCACTTGAACTGTGGCTGAAATTAAAAGAGAGGTATGATCATCTCAAAATGACAGTGCTGCCAAAGGCTCGAAGCGAATGGCATAATCTGAGGCTCCAGGACTTCAAATCAGTCCGTGAATATAATTCTGCGATGTTTCGTATTACATCGCAACTGACACTTTGTAGAGAAAAATAACTGAATCTGATATGCTGGAAAAAACATTCTCCACATTCCATGCCACAAATCTGGTTTTACAGCAGCAGTACCGTGAACGGGGTTTTCAAAAATATTCTGAGCTCATCACCTGTCTACTTCTGGCCGAGCAGAATAAAGAATTATTGCTAAAAAATCATGAATCCAGGCCAACAGGTGCTGCCCCGTTTCCTGAAGCAAATGCCACAGAAGCAGAAAACCAAGTGCGGGATCATGGGAATCAAAGAAATCAGAATTTTAATCGTGACAGAAATCGGGATCGCGGTCGTTGTAGGCCTGAATCATCTGGGAGAAGCAAATATCGAAATAAACCTCGATGTGAATCCAACCGCAGAAGTGACAACAGGGGGCCCTATAAATCGCAGCCAAAGTCTAAAAAAGATAGAAATAATGATCAACCGTGTGATAGCTGCGGAATCAAGGGTCACTGGGCCTGAGTTTGCCGAACAGCTAGTCATTTAGCTGAACTGTACCAGGCCTCGAAAGGCATGAAAGATCTGATCCCGAGACACATCATGCCACCCACGATGATACCTTTGATGATGTTCTGAATGATGACATTACCCACTTGGACACTGATGACTTTATTGGTGGCACAAACTGAAAAAGAAAAGAGAAAAGATCGGCTTTATATTTTGTATTTTGCATATGATGTATTTTGCCTTATGATATTTTGTATTTTAGTGCTCTACAACCCGTTTTGTAACCCCAATTATAATGTATTTTGCATGGTTATATTATATTACAGATGTTGTTTTTATTACCTTCTGAAAAGAAATGGATGGCCAAGTCGAAAATGAAATCTGCCTCATTGACAGTGCTGCAACACACAGTATCTTAAAAAGCAAAAGCTTTTTCTCCCATTTAAAATTAGGAAAGACCGCAGTAAAAACTATAAGCGGTGATGAAAATTGTATTGAAGAATCTGGAAGAGCCGTTATATTTCTCCCTAAAGGGACAAAATTGGCATTTGAAAATGTCTTATATTCAAGCAAGGCTTAGAGAAACTTGCTAAGTTTTGGTGATATTCGAAAAAATGGATATCACATTGAAACTCTGAATGAGGCAAGAAATGATATGTTTTAATTACGCAAACCATCAATGGTGAAAAATTAGTTCATGAAAAGATGCCATGTTTGTCATCCGGATTATATTATACAAAAATTTATGCCGGATAAGTACATAACCTTGTAGGGCTAAAGGCTACTAGTGAATTTATAACCAGCCATGAAAGGCTTGGACATCAGGGCAGCGTGATGTTGAGGCGAATTATTGAAAATTCAAGTGGCCATAAATTAAACCATAAAATGGTTTTGAATCCAAATGATTTTACATGTGCTGCTTGCTATCAAGGAAAATTCATTACAAGGCCATCTCCAGCAAAAGTGGGAATTGAATCCCCTGCATTTTTAGAAAGAATTCAATGCGATATATGTGGACCAATAGATCCACCTTGTGGACCGTTCAAGTACTTTATGGTACTAATTGATGCATCAACAAGATGATCCCATGTTTGTTTATTGTCAACTCGCAACCTAGCCTTTGCTAGGCTACTCGCACAAATTATTAAATTGCGAGCACAATTTCCTGATTATCCAATAAAGAAAATACGTCTTGATAATGCTGGAGAATATACATCAAATGCTTTTGATGATTTTTGCACATCTATTGGTATCACTGTAGAACATCCAGTTCCGTATGTGCATACCCAAAATGGTCTGGCTGAATCATTAATCAAAAGACTGCAATTAATTGCACGGCCATTATTGATGAAATCAAAACTCCTTATTTCTGCTTGGGGATATGCTATATTGCATGCAGCAGCATCAGTAAAAATCAGGCCGACAAGCTATCATAGCTATTCCACTACTCAAATTATAACGGGAAAAGAACCCGATATTTCCCATTTACGAATTTTTGGGTGTGCTGGCTATGTACCAATTGCACCACCCCAACGAACAAAAATGAGACCTCAAAGAAAAATGGGTATATATGTCGGGTATGAATCACCCTCGATTATCAAATATCTTGAACCAATAACGGGTGATTTATTTACTGCAAGATTTGCAGATTGTCATTTTGACGAATCACATTTCCCGACATTAGGGGGAGGAAGTAATCAACTGAAAAAAAAAATCGTGGAAAATCCCACTTGATATATATGATCCCCGTACAAAACAATGTGAATTAGGAGTCCAGAGAATTGTGCATTTGCAAATGATTGCAAATCAATTGCCTGATGCCTTCAATGATGCTCCAAGAGTCACAAAATCTTACATTGAAGCAGCAAATGCACCAACTAAAATAAATATACCCGAAGGAAAAATTCCAAGTGCTAGTGAATCTAATCCACGGAAAAAGCCTGGTAGACCAATGGATTCCAAAGATAAAAATCCACGAAAGAAAAGAATTATACAAGTGGATGATGAAAAACCTGAAGAGGTAATAAATTCAACTTTTGAAGAAGTTGATTCTGAAAATGCTAATCCAGAAGAAAGTGAAACTATTGAAACTGTTTTTAATTATATTACTTCTGGAAAATATTGGAACCGAAAAGAGCTAAAGTTGATCAAGCATTTGCATACAATGTAGCACTTGAGATGATGAAAGATGACGAAGATCCTGAACCAAAATCAGTTGATGAATGTCGGCAAAGGGATGATTGGTCAAAATGGAAATATGCAATTAAATCAGAATTGGATTCACTGAACAAAAGAAAAGTATTCGGCCCTATAGTCCAAACACCTGAAAATGTAAAACCAGTTGGCTATAGATGGGTGTTTGTGAGAAAAAGAAATGAAAATAAAGAAATTGCAAGATACAAAGCAAGGCTTGTAACCCAAGGATTTTCCCAAAGACCGGGAATTGATTTTGAGGAAACATATTCCCCGGTTATGGATGGAATAACTTTCAGGTATCTCATGAGTCTGGCAGTACGAGAAAAGCTTGAAATGAGACTGATGATGTTGTTACTGCTTACTTATATGGCTCATTGAAGAATGATATTTATAAGAAAATACCTGAAGGTTTTAAATTACCTGAATCTCATAACTCAAAGCCCAGATAAGTTTATTCCATCAAATTACAAAAATCACTTTATGGGCTCAGGCAATCGGGCCGAATGTGGTACAATCGTCTCAGCAAAAGTTTAATAAATGAAGGTTATATAAATGACTCTATATGCCCATGTGTTTTTATAAAGAAAAATGCGTCAGAATTTGTAATCGTTGCAGTCTATATTGACGATTTAAATTTAATTGGAACTCCTGAAGAATTGAAAAAGGCAGTTGAATATCTTAAAAGGGAGTTCGAAATAAAGGATTTTGGAAAAACAAAATTCTGTCTTGGCTTGCAAATTGAGCATTTGGATAAGGGTGTTTTTGTTCATCAATCAGATCATACCCAAAAGGTATTGAAGAAATTTCGAATGGATTATGCTCATCCGTTAAGTAGTCCAATGGTCGTTCGGGCACTTGATCCTGCAAAGGATCCATTTAGGCCAAAAGAAGATAATGAAGAACAACATGGCCCAGAAGTGTCATATTTAAGTGCAATAGGCGCGTTAATGTATCTAGCAAATAGTATGCGACCTGATATCGCATTTGCTGTTAATTTACTCGCAAGATTTAGTTCTTGCCCTACTCAACGATATTGGAAAGGCATAAAGCACATATTTCGCTATCTCCAGGGCACAGTTGACCTTGGGTTATTTTATCTAAAAGATTCTCAACATGAGTTGATCGGATAAGCCGATGCAGGATATTTATCATATCCACACAAAGCCAAATCCCAAACAGGCTATATCTTTACATGTGGTGGAACTGCTATCTCATGAAGATCTATGAAACAAACATTAACGGCTACTTCATCAAATCATACCGAAATATTAGCAATCCATGAGGCTAGTCGAGAATGTGTTTGGTTGAGGTCAATGATTAATCATATTTTGAAAAATTGTGGTTTGGTCATTGAACCAAAAATGCCCCCAACAATTTTATTTGAAGATAATTCGGCTTGTATAGCCCAATTGAAAGGGGTTATATAAAATGAGATAGAACTAAACACATTTCACCAAAGTTTTTCTATACCCATGATCTTCAAAAGAATTGTGAAAATTGATGTGCAACAAATTCGATCAGATGAGAGCTTAGCGGATCTGTTGACCAAGACATTGCCGACTGCGGCGACTTCGAGATATAAAGTGATGTCCAAATCAGGGGGATAAATAAATACAAGAATATTTTACTCTTTTTCCTTCACTAGTATTTTTTCCTACAAGATTTTTTCCTAGTAAGATTTTAACGAGTCATATTCTTTGTATAAAAGCATCCACAAGGGGAGTGTTACAACACAAATCAACGTCACCACTATTTCCAAGGCTAATTGTGTCCACGTCGACATGCTATAGAGGAAATGTGGATGCTTAATACTACCTCCGTTCCGTTTTAATTACCACGTACCCACATTTCACGCAATCCAATATACTTTTTCAATCTTCAATAACTCAAATTGCGTAAAAGTAAAAATTATGAAACTTTGATGTTCTAAATCTATGCAATTAGACTAATCTAACAAGACTCACTTGATTATTTTTTGTCCTATATAACTGTATTAAAAAGTCGAATCAAAGTTACCGAATGAACAGTAACAAAACTCCTAACGTGTCAAATAAAAAGGAACCGAGGAAGTATCATGTAATTAATTTTTTATTTTTAGATTACTTAACCGCCTAGATTATTTGGTATTATCTCAAAGCATGGCAGAAATATTGCCTATAAATAAGGCCATTACATTATTGTATGATACACTCCTATGAAATGAAATTACAAAAGCATTACTGTTGAGAATATTGTGAATATCTTTGGCATGTTTATGCCTTATTCTTGAAGTTAGTAAATAGTTAGGTCTTGTGAATGATTAGTCATTTCTCACTTCTATAAATATAGGTGTGTTATGAAGAGATAAAACACACCATTGAAATTACACACTACTTTTATTTCTTTACATTTCATCATTTAATTCCAATTTCCATTACAATACTTCCACTATACACACAAGCTAATAAGCCATATACCATTTTATTATACACATACATAAATAAAGATAGTTATTTCTATAACACGTTATCAGCACGAAGAGACTCTGTCCAGATTATCATTTGAGGTATAATCTCTTATTTCTAAACTTTCAATAAGATTATGGCTAACCTTGCAAAGCAGGAATTTGCTCCCTTAACCGTTGAAGGAAGCAATTATATGTCCTGGGCCCGAGATGTAAAAATGCATCTTACTTCAATGGGTCTGGAAGATACTATTGCTGAAGGCAAAAATCCCAGCCATCAAAATCAGGCAAAAGCCATGATTTTCTTGTGCCATCATATCGAAGAGGCACTTAAAATGGAGTACGTGACTGTGGAATCCCCACTGGCATTGTGGGAAAAGCTGAAAGAAAGATATGATAATCTTAAAAAGACGGTGCTTCCAAAAGCCCTTGATGACTGGACAAACCTGAGACTTCAGGACTTCAAAACAGTCCGGGAATATAATTCCGCTGTGTTCAAAATTACGGCCCAATTGCAATTATGTGGGCAAAAGATATCTGAAGCAGAAATGCTTGAAAAAACGTATTCTACGTTTCATGCTAAAAACTCAGTATTGAGTGAGACATACCGTCAAAAAGGTTTTCAGAGATATTCTGATCTTATCACCTGCTTATTATTGGCTGAACAAAACAGCCTATTGTTGTTGAGAAATCATGAATCTAGGCCCGCAGGTGCAAAACCGTTCCCTGAGGTGAACGCGGCTCAATCATCGAAATACGTGCGTGATCGTGGGCACTTTAAAAATCAAAATGATGATCGTGGCCAAAATCGGTATCACAATCGAGGCAGAGGTGAATCATCTCGTCAAAATAATTATCGAAATAAGCCTCGATTTGAGCAAAATCGCAGATATGATACCAGAAGGCCTTACAAACCACAACAAAGAAATTATGCAAGAAAGCATAAACAAAATGATGAAATTTGTGATCGTTGTGGAATTAAAGGCCATATGGCTCAAACATGCCACACAGCTAAACACTTAGCTGAACTGTATCAGGCCTCGAAACGAAAAGAAAGACCAGGTGTTGAAGCACACCATAATGCCCACGATGATACTTATGATGATATATTAAATGATAATATCACACACCTGGAAGCTGATGATTTTGTTGAGCCAGATACTGTTACTAAATAATATATTATATAGCTATATATATATTTCGTACTTGTCTTTTATAATTCATGTTTAATATAAATAATGATATCTTGTACTTCCCTTTTATTATCCATGTATAATATAAATATGCTTTTGCATTAATAATATTTATATTGCTGATGTTTAATAACATTCTTATATTCTTGTAAAGAAATGGATGCTGGAAATTCAAAAGTCGGAGATGATATATGCATCATTGACAGTGCAACAACGCATAGCATTTTGAAAAGCAAAAGCTATTTCTCAAATTTAAAATTGGAAAAGACCGCAGTGAAAACTATAAGCGGTAATGCAAAATGCATTGAAGGCTCCGGTAGAGCTGTTATATTTCTCCCTGAAGGGACAAAAATGGCAATTGAAAATGCCTTGTTCTCACGCAAAGCTCGAAGAAATTTACTGAGCTTCAATGATATTCGAAAAAATGGATATCACATTGAAACTTCGAAAGAGGCAGATCACGAGTATCTTTTGATAACTCGAATTGAAAATGGCAAAAAAATTGTGAATGAAAAATTGCCATGTTGCTCCTCTGGCTTATACTATACAAAAATATGTGCCGCAGAAATACATAACCTAGTAGGCTTGAAAGCTACTAGTGAATTTATTACCTGGCACGATAGACTTGGGCATCCTGGCAGTGTAATGCTGAGGCGAATTATTGAAAATTCAAATGGTCATACATTGAAAAGGCAAATGATATTGAACCCAAATGAGTTCAATTGTGCAGCCTGTTCACAAGGGAAATTGATAACCAGACCATCTCCAGTAAAAGTGGGAATTGAATCCCCTACATTCCTAGAAAGAATTCAAGGCGATATATGTGGACCTATTGATCCATCGTGTGGACCTTTCAAGTACCTTATGGTATTAATTGATGCGTCATCACGCTGGTCACACGTTTGTTTATTATCAACTCGCAATTTGGCATTCGCAAGATTACTTGCACAAATTATAAAATTGCGAGCAAGTTTCCAGATCATCCGATAAAGAAAATACGCCTTGATAATGCTGGAGAATATACATCACATGCATTTGATGATTTCTGCATGTCGATTGGAATTACTGTTGAACATCCTGTGCCTCATGTGCACACGCAAAATGGTCTGGCAGAATCATTTATTAAGCGATTGCAATTAATTGCAAGACCCTTGTTAATGAAATCAAAACTCCCTGTTTCTGCTTGGGGACATGCTATATTGCATGCAGCCGCACTTGTGAAAATAAGGCCGACAAGCTATCATAGCTACTCCCCTACACAAATTGTGCTTGGAAAGGAGCCCAATATATCCCACTTGTGAATTTTTGGGTGTGCGGTTTATGTACCGATTGCGCCACCACAACGCACAAAAATGGGACCTCAAAGAAGGTTGGGCATATATGTCGGGTATGAATCACCCTCGATTATTAAATATCTTGAGCCAAAAACGGGTGATTTATTTACTGCAAGATTTGCAGACTGTCATTTTGATGAAACTCAATTCCCGACATTAGGGGGAGGAAATGATCAACTGAAAAAGGAAATATCTTGGCAAAGTCCATTTGATTTCCTTGATCCTCGTACAAGGCAATGCGAACTTGAAGTTCAAAGAATTGTGCATTTGCAGGGAATTGCAAATCAATTACCCGATGCTTTTAATGATGCTGCTAAAGTCACAAAATCATATATAAATGATGCAGCAAATGCACCAGCCAATATAAATGTCCCAGAAGGGCAAATTCCAAGTGCAAATGAACCTACTGCACGCATGAAGCGTGGTAGGCCTTTGGGTTCCAAGGATAAAAATCCACGAAAGAAGAAAATTATCCATATGGGTGATAAATCAATCACAGATGATACTCCCGAAGGAGAAATTGATTCAACCCCCGAAAAGGTTGAACCTGAAAATATTCACCCAGAAGAAAATGAAGTTATTGAAACTTCATTCAATTATATCAATACTGGGAAATGTTGGAACCGAAAAGAAACAAACGTTGATAATGCCTTTGCATACAACGTGGCACTCGATGTAATGGAAAATAACGAGGATCCTGAACCAAGATCAGTTGAAGAATGTCGGAAAAGAAATGATTGGCCAAAATGGAAAGATGCGATTCAGTCTGAACTAGATTCACTGAATAAACGAAAATTATTCGGCCCTATTGTCCAAACACCAAAAAATGTGAAGCCTGTTGGCTACAGATGGGTGTTTGTGAGAAAAAGAAATGAAAATAATGAAATTGCCAAATATAAGGCAAGGCTTGTAGCCCAAGGTTTTTCACAACGACCGGGAATTGATTTTGAGGAAACATATTCCCCAGTTATGGATGGAATAACATTCAGGTATCTAATGAGTCTAGCAGTACGAGAAAATCTCGAAATGAGGCTGATGGATGTTGTTACTGCATATTTATATGGCTCATTGGAAAATGATATTTATATGAAAATACCTGAAGGGTTTAAATTACCTGAGTCTTGCAACTCAAAACTCAGAGAAAATTATTCCATCAAATTGCAAAAATCGTTGTATGGGCTCAAGCAATCTGGCCGAATGTGGTACAACCGCCTCAGTGAAAGTTTGATAAAGGAATGCTATACAAATGACCCGATCAGCCCTTGTGTATTTATAAAGAAAAATGGGTCAGAATTTGTGATCGTCGCAGTCTATGTTGACGATTTAAATCTAATTGGAACTCCTGAAGAGTTGAAAAAGGCGGTCGAATATCTGAAAAAGGAGTTTGAAATCAAAGATATCGGGAAAACGAAATTTTGCCTTGGCCTACAAATTGAGCATTTGGAAATGGGCATATTTGTTCATCAATCAGCTTATACCCAAAAGGTATTAAAGCAATTTCGAATGGATTATGCTCATCCGCTAAATAATCCAATGGTCGTTCGGACACTTGATCCTGCAAAGGATCCATTTAGGCCAAAAGAAGATAATGAAGAGCAACTTGGCCCAGAAATTCCATATTTAAGCGCAATTGGTGCATTAATGTATCTTGCAAACAACACGCGACCTGATATCGCGTTTGCAGTCAATCTACTCGCAAGATTCAGCTCTTGCCCTACTCAACGACATTGGAAAGGCATAAAGCATGTTTTTCGCTATCTCCAATGAACAATTGATCTTGGGTTATTTTACCCAAAAGACTCTCGACATGAGTTAATTGGCTATGCCGATGCAGGTTATTTATCAGACCCACACAAAGCCAAATCTCAAACAGGCTATATCTTCACGTGTGGTGGAACTACTATCTCTTGGAGGTCAATGAAGCAGACTCTAACTGCTACTTCTTCTAATCATGCCGAAATATTAGCAATCCATGAAGCAAGTCGAGAATGTGTTTGGTTGAGGTCAATGACTCAACATATATTGAAGAGTTGTGGTTTAATCATTGAACCACAAATGCCCCCAACAATTTTATTTGAAGATAATTCGGCTTGTGTAGCCCAGTTGAAAGGGGGTTATATCAAAGGAGATAGAACGAAGCATATTTCACCAAAATTCTTCTACACTCATGATCTTCAAAAGAATGGTGAAGTCGATGTGCAACAAATTCGATCAGAAAATAATTTAGCGGATCTATTTACCAAGGCATTGCCAACTGCAACATTCGAGAAGCTCGTGAAGAAAATTGGAATGCGGCGGCTTCGAGATTTAAAATGATGTCCAAATCAGGGGGAGCATCTGATACAAGAATACTGTACTCTTTTTCCTTCACTTGGATTTTTTCCCACTGGGTTTTTTCCAAGTAAGGTTTTAACGAGGCATATTCTTTGTATTGAAGATATTCAAGGGGGAGTGTTGAGAATATTGTGAATATCTTTGGCATGTTTATGCCTTATTCTTGAAGTTAGTAAATAGTTAGGTCTTGTGAATGATTAGTCATTTCTCACTTCTATAAATATAGGTGTGTTATGAAGAGATAAAACACACCATTGAAATTACACACTACTTTTATTTCTTTACATTTCATCATTTAATTCCAATTTCCATTACAATACTTCCACTATACACACAAGCTAATAAGCCATATACCATTTTATTATACACATACATAAATAAAGATAGTTATTTCTATAACAATTACTAATATATTATCCCACTTCAGATGCTTATATACGTAAAAAGTATCTTGATGGAACTGCTCGAGTATATCACTATAGTATTTTCCTAAGTTAATTTTTTCTCAACTTTTTAAATACAACTCGTTGGATATTCAGTCGATACTCCTTTCGGACGGACAACTTTCGTTGTTTTGTATGTTAAAAGAGGTAGTAATAATTAATTTTAATACTATTGCAATCCGGTAATAGTAAAACCCCTTCAATAGCCTTTAGGTGAAAGACAACACAAAAAAGTATCTCGTATCACAAAACACATCTCTTGAGCATCATATTTTTGGCATCATAACACATCTCTCCCAACACACAAAATACACTATTTCACATCACACACATGGGCAGCCACCTACACACTAACCCCTTCCATACTATTGTACCTCAACCATAATACTCTGTTAATTAATACTATACCTTAACAATAAAATTAATCTTTTTAACAATATAGGTGAGATAATTTTTCATTAAAGAGATTCAACACTTATTCTGGAATACAAATACAAATAACAAAACAGACAGGGAGTCACTCCCAAAAGAAAGAACGAACTAACCTAGATTTTTAACCAAATATCCAATTTAGCATTCAGTTTGTAAGTTTTTCTCCAAAATACTATTGTACATAGTACAAATTAGAGTGATCCAGTGACACATCTTCACTTGTACTATTAATTGGAGAAGAAAAATCCAAAATGTGCACAAATTCACATTAAACATAAGGATGTCCAACACCACAAACGTTACCAGGTGACATTCGACCTTGTATTCTGGTAAGAATATTTCACTTGTGCCTAAACCAAAACTTGCGACAAAAATGACCATCAAATCAAATTCAAAATAAGCAAATTATGTTGACTAAGAATAACCTATAAAGTACATAAACTAGTAATGCATTTAACATTTTTGGCATATATATTCCCCCAGCCACCCCCCAGATGAAAGCAGAGCATACAATCAGAACGATTCGGGGCTCATCGAAGGTCTTATCTTTGAGGGCATCTGCTCGAATCTCTGCATTCTGCCTCCAAACCTGTGGCTTGAATTCTTGGGAGTTATGGACATTTTGTCCAGGGAATAATCAAGTTCATCAGCATCCGCCGGATATTCCTCATTGCTTCCAGGAATACTGATCGTGTCCCTGTTCTCATAAGCCTCACCCACATCATCGTCACTTGTGCCATCTTCATCCTCTACGTATGTGCCTCTTACCATTGACCAGTATACATAATTTGGCCGTATGAATCTGCAAGCAAAACCAGAAAAGAAGGGTACTGGACAGTAAATTTCAACCCCAAAGGTGATCAAAACATTTTCAGGGATAGCAAGGAAAAGGAGTACACGGAATCCATACTCATCACATTTCTTCAATAAACAAGGATCAAAGGGGAAAAATGTGTCCAATCTGTCTGCACCACCAAATGCCCGAGAATGTTCTGTCTCTAGGAGGCCATGGTCAACAGAGCTTGATGGAAGAGAAAACACACGATTCTCCTGCGCCAGCCGTAGGAATTCTTCTACAATTGAGGGCAGGCAAACCTACAAGGATATGGGGTGCCGATGCATAGAATACCAAAAAAGAGTACGGATAAAAGGTTCAGATTACTGGGCTAGATAAGCAACAGACAAAGAAAGCAAGGAGTTGGTTTCATAACCAAACTTAATGCCTCAGTGTCATAATTGATAAGACACATTTGATAGCAAAAATTGAATATCTTTATTGATTGACCAAGCAGAATTTGTGAGCATTGAACAAATCAAAGTCTAAAATTATGTGACAATAGTATCACATGTATATGAACTTGATGTGGGTTCTGGATTGGATACCTATTTCTTTTACTGATAAAACGAATTAGATTTAACAATTCATATTTTAGTTTTAATTAAACATAAAACAATATGCAAATGGACAGTTGACTCGAGCATTTATAATGTGTGTCAATCACCTTCAGGGGTCTCAAAGAAGGATGCCCAAGAACATTCTCAATCTGCATGAGTAGTAGTTGTGACCTTAGACGGGGTACAACAACCATTTGTCTCATCCGGAAACAAAGCACATACATAATTGCCTGCACAAGAGGAACAGTCAATATTGATAGTTCATCTTAGTATCCTCTAAGCAACGGTAAAAAGAAAGAATTGGCTACACCACGTACCTGACATCCAGCATAAAATGTTTTATGCGCCTTTGGATTCATGTCGCCAACCTGGTTCTGGCCATAAACAGAACACCACTTCACCACACTGCAACAAGGCACCATGGCATCGAACCAAATGAACCTAAATTAGAACCATCTTCTCGATTTCCCCATTCAAGGTGTATGAAAAAAAGACAAGATAAATAGCAAGCAACCTTTCCAGTATGGAGGCAACAGATGATGCAGAGACAAATTTGGCACGAGCCAAATAACTAGCAAGATATGCAACAGCGCTCATTCTGCAGTCCGCAGATACAGGTTAAACATTCTCATAAACTAATGAGCAACGCAAGCATACAATGAAAAGAAACTACTACAGTCAATCACCATGGAAAATATAACTAAGGCATGAACGGGATAAAATTAAGTTGCATGTAAAATTTTTACCTACATTGAGGATTGTAACTGTTCACAAAGATATCCACGAGGACATCAACAAACTTCTTCCCACAATTTTCAGGATCCAGTGAACAAGCATAGAAAATGATGAACTACAAAAACATAAAAGCTTACGTAATCAGAAATGTCAGTTCTGAACTACATCCCAGCCAGTGCAATTTCAGAATGCAGATTGAGCCATTAGGTTGGCCAATGGATAAGGAAAATAAAGATACATAAAAATTTTCATTTTTGCATTTCTATAGAAAATACCTGGGCAAATTTTGATTTATAGGCGGTCAATATTGTTTTCTGAAATGATTGGAGGAGGATCTCAAACACCTAAAGCATCATGACAAGGTAACCTAATCAAGAAAAAATTTGGAATCTAAATCCTAAAAGCTTTTGTTAAATAATTTACCTGAACCAAACGATTGCTCTCAAAACAAGATTTAAGATGTTCAAATGTCATCACAATCAATCTATCCAACTTCCCTGCAACTTTGCTTCCACTTAAATACTTTTGAATCAAACCTTCCATAGAAAGCTATAAATACGGGAGTCATCAAATTAGGGGCACATAGTATAAACAATTGGTGGCAAAACAAAATATAAGAGGAAACATAATGTAAAGTAAAACTAGCTACCATTGCTCCAACGCCCCAAATATTTCATTTCACAAAATTAATTAGTATCAGCAACAGCAACAAGCAACTAAGATTCATCTCAAAACCAGAAAAACTTTTCAAGAGAGAAATTTACTTCATCTCACAGAGAGTCTGCTATATGGATCAGAGTGTATTAATGTCCAATTAGAAAATAAAGAACGCTGCCTATACCAGTAACTACAAATGATAGGTTCTTGTATTAAAAGAATCAATATGAAAAGTACCATGTTGTTATCTTGTTCAATATCATCTACATGCCCCTCAAGGTCTTCCAGTTCCAGATCAAATATACCCATATGGAAGTCACTGTGCAATATATCATCCCATGATATTTCAACCTACAAGCCAAGCAAGATTCCTAGTCAGATGCTAGAAAGTCTCTTCAATCAGTAACTCAATCACTTAAACAACTTACATCCAAATCTATTAGCTTGTCAACCAAAGCATGAAGAATTGTGCCCCCAACATGTTTACTCAAAGGACCACTCTCCAATCTCATCATATTCTCCACATACAGTACAATATACTGCAAAGACAAGGATATCATGGTTGGCTGAAGAAGATGAGCAGATTAAAGCAGATTATTTGCAATCTCTAGAGAAGGATGAGACTTTCGGACTATGACATACATTGCGTAACGTGCATGCTCAATAACACAACACAAATACACATATATAAAAGTTTAACTCACTTCTTCCTCTGCAGTATTCCATGGCACCCTATCTCTGACTATTTTCTCTAGTCTCAAAGGTGATAGGGGAACTACTTCTGCAATTTTTTCCAAAGTCGAATGAATACGATCAAGAATTTGGGTTTTCCTTGCTATACCCTGAGGTCGCTTCAAAAAATTTGCAAAATATTTGGTAGCACTCTGATCGATTGAAGGCGTGAAATTCGCAACAAGCATCTCTAAACATAAATCAACAAACTCCCCATTTGATGAAGCCTTTGACACAATAAAAAAGAAAAATCAAAATAGCATAACAAATGGCACTCATTAACAATGTCATCAGCACAAAGGCACAAACACAAAAAAGTGCATACCAATGAAACAATCAATTCAACCAATGCATCGATCACATCTGTAGAATAATTCCATAGACTCATTCCAAAGATCTGCAGGACCAAAAATTTGACGATAAGAGTCATATCAGAGTCAATAGTTCAATATTCATACTATGGTCCACATTGCAACTCACAGCACCGAGGAGACGGCGATGGTAAGTGATGTGCACACAAGAAACTGCTCCAGTAACAGCTTTCAAGCAAGTCTGCAATATATATTTTTTTAATTTCAAAAACAAAGGCTTTATAAATATCTAATAACTAAAATACGTTAAGCGTATACTGAGCAAGAATTCATACCACAAGAAGGGCCACTTCTTCGGCAGAAAGATGTTCTTTATAATGTATCACTGACACAAGCTGATTATAGAAGTTCTCATCACCCTAGAAAACAAAAGGCATGTTTGTTTATGTATTTACCAGTCAATTGACAACATGAAGAAGCCAACACCTCAAAAAATTAAAATACCTGGATAGCTGTTTTAAGAGCGTTCCTCACATGATAGTCCAGCTCAGAATCTGTGAAACTAGGCTCGTCCATATCAGGCACTCCCATTTATCAATTCTATACTCAGATTCTTCACGATTGACTCAAACCTTCACAATTACAAAAGCAACAATTTCATCAAGAAACACCATCATTAATATCAAACTAACTATACATTAAAATAACGAATGCCTAGACAAAATTCAAAAGAATTTTGGGTAGCCAAGACTTATGTTAATTATTGTTCTTCTTCAAAAGTCATAAGCACAAACGAAGAAAAATTACAAGTCAATAATATTAAATGTATGAAAATAAAATTAATTGCAATAAATAAAGCATAATATACTAAACTAATTATCATATTTGCTAGCACCAAAACATCTTATTAACTGATAATTGATTGTGTTTCTACACCTTTCAGAATATCTTCAATTCTTCATAATATGTAGGATTGAAAATACAGTATTCAACCATACCACGTTAGTACGTATGGCCAAAAAAATCCAAGACTCACGGCCAAATTTAAACAATTAATTTCCACTACAAAATTATCCAATTAAGAGAATAATCCATAGAGGAACAAATACTAAGGAAAAAAAGGGGGGGGGGGGGGGGGGGGGGGGGGGGGGGGGGGCACCTCTCACAAATCAATATCCACAACATTATACATTTATATCCAAACATACATTCTCAAAGCATATATCGAAGATTTTATTTTTACTTTTATTTCCTTTTCTAAACTTCAATCCCAATTAAACAAGCATATAGTATGAGAATAATAAGAATTGAATAAAGATAACCGATTGAGAAGGCCATGCTTAAAGCTTTTGTCGAAAGGACAATATAGTGCGTGTAGAGGCTAGAATGCTAGAAATGGAAGACAAAATCAAATTTCATGTGAATGAATCAGGAGTCAATTATTTGTCATGAAAATAGATGAACGGTAGCTGGAAGAAGCAAGTTTCCCCTATAGAACTGACGGAGAAGAGTCCTTAAGTCTCCCAAAAGTAAGAGTCAGGTTTAACAAAAGATTTTCAAACACAATCATACTTCTAAGTTCTAACCTCCAAGAACTACTGAGGGGGCTGAACTTTAAAGCTTAATCAGTGGCATATTGCCTTCAAGAAATAGTTGAAAATCATAAGAACCTAATTATACTAGTAATTTCCATAAAACAGAAAGAAAATTTCTTTTGATTATTTCTTAAATGGTGGCTTTAAGCTCGCGGATTAGAGTAGATACTGCAGGGGAGAAGCCCCGCCCTCCGTAGCCGATTGAGAAGAAAGAAAATTAAAAAAGGCGAAAAATGAAACCTAAACTACCTCGAGACTACGATCCGCAGAAGGAGATGATAGCTGATTTGGTCAGATAACAACAAACTTTATCTCAACAGACAGAATTTAGTGAATTGATTTCCACTAAATAAATTCCAAAAGAAATAACGTATACCAATTTACCCACTATGTTGTTCAAAGCATTACAAAAACACCGCCATGACCTATTAGCGACGCACTGCAGCATATGACCCCAGTAGCTGTTCGGCAGGAGGAGGCGCAGTGGAAGATACCTTGAGAGAATGGCTGGAGCGGAGAAGGAAGATGCCTTCCAAAACCCGCAGAGAGGGCGCGTTTGGACTAGGTTTTTGCCTTTTATATAAAGTATATATTTTGTTTTTTTCTAAACAGCTAGGAAATAGTTGATGGAGTATATGTCACATAATTACAAATTATAAAGGGAATAAATTGAAGGTAGGGGTGAAGGGAAATAACAATATGGATGTAAACGGATAGGGTAGGGTAAGGATAGGCCACGATCACTCACTACCCGAAATATAATTATCATATCTTACCATACTCTATTATACGAAAATCAAGCATTGGTAGGATTCCGGGTATATCCAATCCGAAATCTTAAATATTAAATGGTTAACGGTCTTTATTCAACTCAACTTTAATAAAGAAAAAACTTTTTTTTACCATAAAAAAAATAAATAAAACCTTCATATATAATGCACAAAAATAAAATGCACATTATAAATTTAAGTAAAAAATTTAAAAAAATATTTAAAAGAAACCTGCTAAAGCAACAAAGTATTCTTAAATCAGTAGAAAATTCATTATACATCTTTTTACTGTCAAATCTTAAGTGCTAATAGATTCGATTATATGTAAATATATATAAATATCTAAATAAATATAAATACAAAAAATATATAGATATATAAATATATTTTATATATATATATATATATATATATTCGGGTACTCGGGTAATGTATAAAAACGAACCTCCAACCATTCCGTTGGAAGTCGATGGACTTAACCACTTGGGATAGGACTTTCACTGTATGTCGAGGCACTTAACCACTTATGATAGGGGACCGATGAGAATTGAACCTCCAACCTATGGAACTCAACCACTTGGCTAAGTCTCATTAACCACTTCCGTTGGAATCAATATATGAAGTATATATTTTTTGATGACAATATATGAAGTATATTGATGATTGATGATGAATTGATGATGATAAATTAAAATAAAATTAATTAATTAGGCTTGCCTTGAAACTAGGGTTGTAATCGAACCGAATCGAAGCGAATACTACAGTATTCGCTTTGATTTGATAAGCTTATCGAATATTATCGAATCGAATCGAATTATTCTATAAGGTAATTTTATACATAATAAAATTAATTTTAATTATTGAACTTAAATCTTTAGTTCGTTTTATAGATTAAATTTAATATTTTAATATAATATATAAATATATTTATATTAATTAGTAAATATAATCATTAAAATAAAAAATTTAAATTATTTCATATAATTAATTTATATATTTATAGATAATTTAATATAAAAATGAATATCGAATCGAATTGAATATTAATCGAATATCAAAATTTCGAATAATTTTAAATCGAATCGCGAATCAAACCAAAATTATTTGATTTGTTTACAACCCTACTTGAAACCTTCCTCAGTTTTATACCTGACTGTAGTCTTGATAAGTCTATTTTCTAGCGGAAGCCCAGCCCGGCTATTAATTTGTATTTGGAATCCCACTTTACCAAGCTCTGGACTCAAGACTACTGGATTACATTAATGGGCCATTTATTGACTTGGCCCATTTGCAGGCTATATTACCCGATATTAACACCTACATTACTTTATTTATTTTATAAAAAAATTATTTGAATTTCAATATATTAGTTTGTTAACGGATTTTTTTATAATTGAATATGTTTTTTCATGATACATATAAATTAACTTTACTTTAAAATGTGTAAAATAACGTTTAATTTGTGTAAAATAATATTAGAAAGAAAATATAAAAATTTTAAATATATATTATAATTTCCATAATTTTTTAATCGAAATTAAAATTTCAAATATTTTCTTTTCAAAAAATTTCAAATATCTTCATAAACGTTATAGAAATTTCTATAAGTTTATATACTCAAAATTCATTGTTGTACTTGTATCCCTAGAGACTTGAGACATGAAATGAGATTTAGAAGTTCAAGGTGTTTCTGATAGACATGACATATCCCACGTTGTACAGTATGTTCATAATCAGTGCGCAGACGGCTGCTTATAGGAGTAGTATTTTGGTGCTTAGCGTTTTCAATTTTCAGCAGAAAAGAAGCCAATAAAAGAATTGGTGTTGCGATTCTTGAAAAATGAAAAAGCTCCTCTCCAACCAGGAAGATAATATACTCCCTCCGTCCCACGAAATTTGGTCACTATTCTTTTTTGGAGTGTCCCACGAAATTTGGCCACTTTTCATTTTTAGATAAATTAAAATAATACATAAGTTTGATTAGAATTTTAATTGTTGTCAAATTACATTAAAATTGTTTACTTTTACTATTCTGCACAAATTCCAATGCACTTTTACTTTTCTACCAAAGTCCCTAGCATTTCTTTAATTCTTAAAATTTTAAAATTGGTACAAATAAAAATTATATAAAATATATATTATGAAACTAACGATTAAACGATTCTAACAAGATCAAACTTGAATATTTTTCTATAATTGTATCATTACATAATATTAAGTCAAAGTTAAACAATAAACAGTATCAAAATTCATTAGAATCTTAAACACAAAATGCCTACACAACTTTAACTATTAAACCCCACTACCTAAATTACCGTGCCCAAAAGAAAGTAGCCACATTTCGCGGGACGGAGGGAGTAATTCTTAACGAGGCCCACAACATTGTGATTCCCATGTTGGGAAAGCATGTGCAGGAACAATTATCCACCATTAGATAGAATTTTGATCCAATTACTTATATTGATTCTAAGGATAATTCTATCTTTTCTCATATATTCATAAATTTATATAAGAAAATATTCAACTGACGTCGTCATCATCACTTCAACTTTTATGAATACTATCCTTGTTTCCTTTTCTCTTCCTTTTCACGCTTTCGCGCTTGAATACGCAAAGTTTTTCTAATAATAACGGGAGTTGAATTTGAAACGTTTCTCCTTAGATTATTTCATAAGCAACCACCATGAGTGAAGCAAAATCAAAAATTTTCATAGTTGAGAAGAAAAGACAGTGGTGGATGTATCGTCCCGATTTATCGAGAAATATGAGGCAATGGTTTATCTTGATTTGAACAAGATACCCGGTTAATCAGAAGATATTTTGGAGGAAGAATAAGAGAATACCGCCGGAACTGCTTTGGACGAAGAAGAAGAGGATACAACCGGAAATGCTGAAACTGGCATTTTGGAGGAAGAATAAAATACTATGGCGGGAAATCGTGAAGATAATCCAACCGTGAATGAAGCCACGATGAGAACATACCTGGTAAGCTATTTCGATTTGGTTTGATAGACAATACATTATAATCACCTTTTAAAGCTCTGGCGCCGTTGGTTTGACGACTGAAATCCATATCTGTAACGTGACATTCATTACTTGTTTACTTGTTGATTTAGGATACAAAACATTATGTCTAGAATAACATGGCATGCTATCACTAAGTATCAAACATTCTATTTTATTTGAATTTGAATTATGTGATATAACATTCTGTTTGTAATGTGGTCAAATGCTTTTCAAATTTTCTAACATTATGTTATGCCATACGTGACATACTTTTATAAATTGATTGACAATCTGTGCGGACTAGCAACCATTCTGGTTTATGTTATATACCATTATGTGCAGACTAGTAATCATTCTGTCCGGACTAGAAACCATTCTGTTTTGTGTTATAACCATTCTTTTCGGACTAGCAACCATTCTGTTTTATGTTATATAAGATTATATTTTGGTTGTTATGTAATTCTGTTTTGACTTAAACAAATATTAGACTAAACCCGACTCAAGCCAAAAAAATAAATTCTGAAAGCTATACACAAAACCCTTTGTTTTGCAACTTCGTAGGCAGAATGGTTAAGAAACGCGTACCATATTTTTCTCTTCTGTGATTAAAAACCCAGATGTGCAACCCCTTTTTGCGTTCTGTCAGGAAGCGAAACCCCTTTCTTGGTAGGAAACTTCGAATTCTCGTTCCGATTTCAAACCTCTTTCTGCGTCGAATTGGAACCTTTCTCTGTGTGCTTAAGAGAGTGATATCGGGGTACTGCGTTAATATCTACTCAACGGAATAAATCGGCTCTGTGAACAAGATGAGAGTGAATGGGCTTTGTGGAGGTGAGTTATGGTGGAAGAGAAATCTTCTGGTAAATCTTCTCTCTTTTTATTCCTTTTGAAATTAGATATAGATATTCATTTTTAGTTATTAAATTTAATAGGATTTGAAGTTTATATCTTCTCTCTTATGCTTTGATTAAAAAACGTTTCAAATTCAAATTGAATTTGAAGAGTTGCCTTCTCCTCCTCCAATTCTGCTTCGTCTCCGGTCATCATTAGTCGGCGCCTTCATCATTAGTGCATTCTGAAAAAACTATGTGCCTGCAGACTTTAATTTAAAACTAACTTAAAATAAAATAATAAATATCCAAATGACATCTTTACCCTCACTTAATCTATACCATACAATTAATATAGTTTTTGATCTAACGGTTGAAAGGTAATCCAGCATATACTGGAGAAAAGGGTTCCAGCACAGGAACCATTTCGGCAACACTGTACCATGTCCCAAATTCTTTACACGTACTTTAAGAACATAACTTTTTGTTATCCTTGATTCATGACATTGGTACTAGATCTCAATCACGAACCAAGTTAATCAAAGTATGTTGGTTCCTACTGGTTCATACATGAACCAACATGGACCCAAGTTGGTTTCTACAGGAACCATCTTGAGTAGGCGAGGAAATTTTGTTTTAAGCAACTGTCTATGCTTACTTATACGATGAGCGTTTTCTTACTTCTACGCTTTATGTGTGATTGACAGGAACCAACATCCTTTGATTCAAAACTAATATTCCTTAATTAATTAATCACTTAATTCGTGGTTGATATCTGATTCGTATACAAACCCGATGACTGTTTTGTCTTTTCGGACAAAACAAATTATGTTTCTTAAAATCTATATATTATTAAAACCATTAGTGGTCAACCAAGTCAACATTTAATGTGGTGTTTCCATTCTAAATTTCCAATTTTATTAGATTTTTGCATTTTCTATTAATTAAATTTAGATTTTTGTATTTGTTATTTATTTACTATATTTATTTATGTCAAAATATTTATTGATTTGGATATGAAAATCCTTATTTCCATTTTTAAAAAGATATTAAATTTTCAATTTATATGAAATAATTACCAATTTTAAAAGATTTGAAATTTAAAATTTTGTATATTTGCATTTATTTATATTAGATTTTGGTTCTTATATTTATTTATATTAGATTTTTGCACTTTTTATTCCAAAAATTTTTATTTTTATACAATTTTCAGTTTTTAAATAATATTTTTAACTTATATGAAATTCCTATAATTTTTAGCTTTTAAAAGATATCAAATTTTAATTTTGCGTTTATTTATTTATTTTTTTATTTTTGCATTTTATTTTTATTTTAGATTTTTTGTATTTTTTATTTATTTATTTATTTTAGGTTTTGCGTTGTTTTATTCACATAATTTTTAGTTTTAAAAAGATATGGAATTTTTAATTTATATAGAATCAAGATATAGTTAGACACATTGTTATTAACTGGTTATTTTTTTATTCGAAATGTCAAAAAAAGAGCCAGACATAAATAATGAGATGTAATTAATATTATTTATTTTTGTTACATAAAAAATAATTTTAAAAAACATAAATGGGCTACCAGAGGAATGTGATTTCCATTTTTTGACCATTATGAGGTAATTTGAACAATATGCGGTCCGCTTTGGCCCTTTTTGTGGGTCCGACAGCCTTGTAGTGACCCACAAATTGTAAATGAAAATATAATGGCTAAAATCTGAAAATTGATCATTCTGATTGTCTAAAATAATTATTATCTCTAAAAATAATTCAAAATGATTATAATTATTAAGGGAAATGTGAAAATTCATATTATTTGGATAATTGGTTTAAAGTAAATTAATTATTTTCATAGAGCATATTATAAATAAAAGAATCTGATGTATAAAGAGTTATTGTGAGTGTGAATAGATCCATCAGTAAATAAAGAAAATTTTTATTTTTTAATCTATCTTTTAAGAAATAATTCATTAGTCTATATTTTAACAGATTTTTATTTTACGGAATAACAAATATAAATATAGCTTTATTAGGAATTGAAAGGCTAATTGCTGCAAATTATATAAGTTTGAAAATTTTATCCGGAATGCCGATACTGAATGAAGTTTTAACGTCTGAAACATATAATCTATTGATACTAGAACAGACATATTATAATAAGGAAGAGATGAAGGCGGTTCATGCTAAGCTATTTCTTTCTTGATTGATGAACGTAATATTGTTTATGATAAAATAATGTCTGTAGTTGATAGTGATGATGTTTGATTTTTTTATCTTTACGTGGTGGAAATGATAAGACATTTATCAATAATTTATCTAGAAAATATTATGTATAGCCCTTCGAGGAAGATGTGATATGGTGCTGCCTGTAGCATCCAGTGGAATAGTATCCAGTGGACAGCATATTCTAAATTTAGTATTCAACTAGATTGTGACGAGAATTCTACATGCAAAAAACTTACTCCATAATTCTCCATTCTCAATAAAACAAAACTTATTATCTGGGATGAAAATTCTTAATTGGTAGAATGATTATGAGTCAGTCTGAATGAACCAAATTCTCCATTTGATTTCAGAGAAAATAATTCCCATCTCACATTTGTTTTACTATGGCTATTAAAAAAAAAAAACTCATTTGCACAATGAATATTTCATATACGCAATGGAAATTGGTAAAGCTGGTATTGATCTTGGAGATGTATAATTAGATGTGATATTTTCAGATTATAATTTTATAAAATATACGGAAGATCATATAGCGGTATTTGTTCAGAGTACTTATGCAAATATGAACTACACCATTTCAAATCCAGATATTTTTAAAGATTATGTTATACTAACCCATACCAATGATTGCTCATAAGAACAATGATTACATCATGGAATGTATATCTACAAATGAAAATGTATATATATCAGTTCTAACAATATTTATCAAGATGATGAAAGCATAAGTAAAGCCAATGAATTATTTTCACTGGAATATCTAAACACAATCAATTGTTCTGGATTACCGAAAAATATCGTTGATGAGGGTTCTATAGTCATGCGTCTTAGTAATATAGATCCATCAAATAAATGATGCAGTGGAAGTAAGTTGATCTTAACTAAGATGCAGAACCATATAATTGAGGTTAAATTAATTTTCGAGAAACCATGAAAAAAGAATATTCTTGATTGGTAGAATAATTATGAGCATATCTGATTTAATCAAATTCCCCATTCGATTTCAGATGAAAAAATTCTCACCCGCGGTTTGTTTTGCTATGATTATGAACAAAAGTCAATGTCAATATTTTAAGAATGACTTTATCTTCCAAAACCAATTTTTAGCCACTAACAATTATGTTGCAATATTTCGTATGACTAGCAAGATGTGACTTAAAGTATTAATATACAATTAAGAATGATTAACTCAACATAACACAAGAAATATTTACAATGAAATTTATATATGACAAAATATTTGCGAAATTGATACTTGATGTAGGTGATGGTAAAACTGTTATTGAATTTGGAGACGTACAATCAGTTGTGACATTTCCGGATGATATTCTTATAAACTCTACGGGTGATCCTATAATGGCAATTTTTTATAGTACATATACAAATATACAAATATTTTTAAAGTACATATACAATCAGTTGTGACGTTGGAGGTGCTTGGCGAAGATGGAAGGATTGGAATTTGAATAGTTATGGTGCAGTAAGCTTCTTCTGTGATCGTGGTGATTGAGACGAATATAGAGTGTTTTTACTATTAGCAATTGTAGTTTTAGTGTTGATGATAGATATGCTGGTTTTGGTCTGTTTTGCATCCAATGGCTGCTTAATTAAATTCTGAGGCTGTGCTTGTGGTCCGAAATGTGTAATCTCAAGGGTCATTGTATTTGTGGATTTCATTTATGAAATGAAAGTTTTTTTTTCCTCAAAAAAGAAAAAAAAAACTGCACCACTTATAATACAGACATTTTTAAGGATAGTGTTATACTAGCTTTTACCGATAAGATTTTCAACAATGAAATTTTCAGCAAATTGCATGGGAATTTTTCATATTATGCTCAATACTTATATTTAAATTTTATTTTATTTTAATTTAAATTACGAATTAAATAAAAATATTATTTTAATAATTATTTTTATTGATAGGTTAGGTTTGTACCGGACAAGCCACAGAAGCTAAAGAAGACGATATAATATGATTTCTTTGTTAGTTTTAAAAACAATTAAATTATATTATCATATACCCCTCTTTCGAATCTATATAATTCATCACATATTTTTAATTACTCAAAATACAATTTATAATTAATTTATATAATATAAATATAAATATTATATAAAATACATAAATATGCCCGTCGAGTCTCGACGGGTTACTTGCTAGTACTAGTATAAAAGAATTTGACTGACACTAAACTTATGTTTAATTTATTCTGTTCTGAACCCACGTTCCTTGCTGACAACATTGTATAATACGACTACTGTATGCTGTTATAAACCCCAAAAACAGCACACAGCCTAGCTTTTTGCAAATCAGTAAGTAGCTCACTATTCGTGCACATATCTCTCCACCATTCACAAACAAAATAGTGGCTTTCTGCAAATGGTAAAAAATGTGGAATCAACCTGCTGGGTTAATAAGAGTTAAAAGGCATAGCATATGTTGTCTCAACTCTCTGCTGGATCGGATATTGCTCAGGCACTGTCACCTGCTCCGCACGTGGCCGCTGCTCCCCGAGGGGTCTCGGAGGGGAGCGCTCGCTCAGGACCCAAATTTTAGGGCCCCATTTTTTTTAAGAAAAAAATAAATACTAATACTCTTTTGTATTTTTGTTCAATTTTTCTCAACTTCAATTTCAGTTTTTTCCAACTTTTCTAACTCTAGTTCATCTTTTTCTAATTTTTTCTTTCAAGCCCAACAACCCTGACGCTTCATCTTCCTACTAAATTTAATTGCACAGTTAAGTGCAGCAAGAAATACTTAATTGACTAGCTTTGGTGTCAATTGAAAATGACATTTTAGATAAACTTTTTTTAAAAAATTTAATGGATGAATTAACTTAAAAAAACGCGGACAATACTTGACAAGATCTTTCAATAATGTACTCCGTATTTGTTTTCAAAGATAAATTTGTTATAATACTCAAATTTTTATTTCTTATAATATTTAAATTATTTCGTATGATTTATTTATATTATTTTACAGTTATGAATTAATTTATTTTTATCAATGTAAGGGGCCCAACTAATAAAATTGGTCCGGGCCTCCAAAAAGATCGAGACGGCTCTGGTTGCTCCCATCGATCACAATCACCATTTCACATTTACTAAAGAAAAGTACAAATCAACTCCAATTTACTCATATTAGAGCATGGCAATTAAAAGACCATGGGCCCTATCATTTGAGTTTAAAGGTTTGAATTGAGTTCAGACTGAATTCATTATATGATATTTAACCCAAAATCAATAACTGATTATGGTACAGTAACTCTCACATGTATATATCTATACATTCAACATATTTATATATCTATACATGTAAAATGAGCATGTATGAAAATTCAAAGATGGTGACCATTTTTTTTAGGAGCCATTAAAATAAAAGCCTGAGAAAGTGGTAGTGGGAGTTTATACCAAAGTTATTAAAATCTAGATCTAGATCGATTCTACGATCCCACAAAGTCAAAACAATCAAGATCTGTATAGGTTATTGTATATTGATATTATCTACGATCCCAGCTCAAGCATCATGTCTTAAATGCTCAATTATTATTATTTTTTTGATAAACAAATTATTGTCTATTGATATTGGTTATTGTAATTTGTTAATATACAATATGAATATATTTTTTTGGTCCTAATTTCATAGGATCTTAGGATCTGAATACGATCCTACGATCCCAATCTTGCAAATGGAAAAACGATCCTACATAAGATCTAGATCTTGATAACCTTGATTTATACCATACAAATTACAAGAAGAAAAAAATGGGAGGGATATGGGGTCGGGTGAGGATTCGAACCCTAACCTATAGATCAGGACCCGTAAGTTCCCTACCCGATTGCTATTTTATTTGGCCCTTAAGCTTAATGAAGAGATTAGAGAATATGAATGAATGAATTTAAATGCGATGGGGCATAACAATTGGGCCGCCATCATCTTGAGGGGACACGTTCACCGTCCCAGAAAGTGACAATTGGGCCACGTGGGCCCTGTATTCTGTCGTGGACCGTGAGGGAAGCCAGCACGTTGCAGGCCCAGTCACAATCGTACGAGTGCAGTGGGGCCCATGGGCCGTGGCGTACGCTGCTTCTTTGCTTGCGGGGGTTTCGTGGCATCATGCCACTGTTTGACGTATGACCTGTCCTTTGACGGGACACGTGGGCGGTAATTGGTTCGTGTTCATCCACGTGGCCAAGATCCAACCGTCCCACCCAGGGGTTCTAAGTCTAGGCTACAGGGTCTAGATTTTTCCTTTCCCGAATGGCCTCCCCACACCCACACAGCCCACAGACTTTAATTTGGCCACATAGATGTACTGATATGCATATCTTCCAAACTCTTGTTGGGTCACCGATCTTTAAAATCTCAAACACTCAATTTTATATATGGATGTTTATATGACTTTTATTTGTAAGAAAGAATACAGACCTCAATTTAAATATTAATTTTAAAACATAAAATAGCAATTAGAATTTAATTGAGAATAAAGAAAGATAATGACTAATAATGTGTAATGGTGAGCTTTGGAAGTTGTCTGTAGAGACTAGAGGGTGCATAAAAGGGTTACGGATAAAATATTGGTGGCCATCTTTTTTTTTTTTTTTTTTCAGCGGGAATATTGGTCAAATGCGGTTATTTGACTTTGACTTCATTTGACTACTCAATATTGTGGTGATTTCGAGTTGAATCGGGTCGAGCAATATTTTTTCAAATTCAAGCTTGAAAAAACTAATAATTTTCGAGTTGAGTATCTCAAGTAGCTTGAGCTCGAGTAGGCTTGAACCTCATTCGAAACTACCACTGTTAATAGTATTAAATAGATGTGGATGGCAATGGCAATTGCAATTGGCATTGCATTGGAGGAGGAGAAGAAGGGTGTCAGAAATGAATGGATGAGAGACATGAGAAGTGGAGAGCAGATTCCTAATTCATTTCTAGCAATTAATTTATTAAACTACTCCCAATTAATGTGACTATTCATATTTATATTTATATATATATAGTAGTAGTGTCTATGGTTTTATTACACGGTCAGAATGGCCTCCTGTATGCTCCCATGCTGCTTTGTGGTTTCTCTACTGTCTATTGCGCAGCTGTGCATTGTTGTCATGTCCTTGTCCTTGACTGATCGACCTTGTTTTCAAGTTTTTATATAGTAGTAGTACTAGTAGTCAATAGTATAATTATAGTTTCTAAATTAAACTTGTGGGTTTAAAGTACATATGTACATGCTGGTGAAATTCATGCCCAAATATGTGTTGTTTCACAGTTTATGTACTTTCACTCTGAATTGATACCCAGCAGTGTTTGTGTTCTTTCTTGATCGAGACTACTACTACCATATTATGAATTGAAGCTTTTTGGAGACTTTGAAGAGCTTTAATTAGATTTTATATATCAAAATAATAGTGTTAGTCTGCATACCAGTAGCTTTTAAAGGCTTTAGCTGTGAATTGCAGCTTCGAAAAGTTCTACAATCAAAAGTTACTCATAGTAGCTTTTGAGAGAGTTACTTTCCAATTTAATTAATTTTTTTCTTCAATGTACAATTTATGACAGCTACAACTACTTCTACCGAATATTTATGCAAAAATTGATAGTTACAGCTCTCAACAACTACAACTTTCTACAACTGCAGTTCGCAGTTACAATCCATAGCTATAACTCTACGTGCAAAACAGAACTTAATACTCTTTTATAATATCTGTGATAGTATTAGATTCCACTATTTTTTCCAACAAGCTGTCTAGTGTGCTTTTTGTAAAAATCTTTTTACCATGTTATGATAAATTCATGGTTGATGAGAACCAATTAGGGTTTTTAAAAGCCACGAAAGTTTGAGTCCCGATAAATTCTTTGTTAAAGGGATTGATAAATTACCTCATCCAATTAATAATGAGATTTTCATTTTTCTCTGACACTGGCATTTTTATTTGTTTTTTTTTTTTTTTGAAAACTCGTTTTTAACATAACATACATCCATATCAAACAACATAACCCAATCTGTTTCTTTAACTATTCTTTCATTTTCCTTTTCTAAAATGGACATGTTGCAGACTTGCAGCCGATTTCTGCCAAACCTTAGCAAATACTAGTACTTATTAATTAATTTAAAAATAAACCTGCCACGCCTCTAATTTCTATTTATTGGCATTTTTTTAATGGGGGAGGTTTGTACATTTGTTGATATTTTCCTCACATGAACCTTGAAAACTACGCTAATCACTTCTTACAAGGCTTGATGCTTGACTTAATCATTTAGTAGTATAATTTATTCCAATTAAATATGCGCAACGTCATTAATTAATTATTCATTAACCAATTAAACCCATTAGGAAGTTAACACATGTAAGATCACCAAGATTGTCCTGTCGCCTGTCGCCTCATATATAATAATTCCATCAAATTACTACTACTATCATGAAACATTAATTAGAGATATCTAGGGTTTAATCCCATAGGCAACCTATTTCTGTTGTCCCTTCGAATCTTCAAGTTATAAGCACACCTCACCCACTTTCATTCACAAATTTTCTTTTTAAAATAAATGAAATGGATACAATTTTTTAGTACTTAAAAGTGGACGCCTTCAATTTATTCAACTTTGATAAGTTTAAACTTTTAATTTGCTAGTGTTATTGTCATGGTAGTTTGCAAATTTCACCATAAAATTTTACAAAACTCGATTTTGAAGATTTGACATCCCAAATTTCAGTCAAAGCTTTGTAACGATGGACTTAATTTTAATTTATTACTCCCTCCGTCCCACCAATCTTGTCTTGTTTGACTTTTTACACTGTTCATTGTTTAACTTTGACTCAATATTATTGCAAGTATATACTTAAAAAAAATAATCGAGTTGGGTCTTGTTAGAATCGTATCATCATGTAGTTTTAGAATATATATTTTACATAATTTTTCATTATACATATTTTAAGATATTAACGGTTGAAAACGTGCATTGGATTGTGTGCAAAAGTCAAACAAGATAAGTTAAGTGGGACGGAGGGAGTAGAAGTTATAAAGATCTAGAATGTGAGTTATCCATATTTTGAATAATATTGAAATGTGTTTAGTTGATACAATGTTCATTCAATGAAAGAAATTGTTGAAAAATTAGTAATCGTACTTACAATGACAATTGATTTGGTACATAGGAGTACTAGGTATCTTGCAAGTTGCAAGAAAACCAATATAATGTTTTATTAGCTCGGAGTAGATCCAATTTAGTTCACTTTCCCCATTGATAAATACCACAACCCATTAAAAATTATTGTATGTACATTTCAATATTTTCACTATAGCCATCATAAAATTTCATTAAATCATTACTTGCTGATCTATTTTTCCCCCCTGCAAATCAATTACTAATCCTATCAACTGTTCACGTAAAATAATTGTCATTAGGGGTGATTAACGAGTAGTGCTACTCGAACTCGACTCGGAACTCGGCTCGGAAAAAACTAGACTCGTACTCGAAAAATTCGAGTCGAGTCGAGTAGGGCACTCGAGTATCGAGCTCGAGTCCGTGTATATGATACTCGAACTCGAGTCGAGTACTCGAGTCAAGTCGAGTATCAAATCGAGTATAGAGTACTCGACCCATTTTCTTTTTTTTTTTTTTAATTTTTTTGTAAATTTTAAAAGAAAAATTAAAAAATTAAAAAAATACTCGATAAGCTCGAGTACTCGACTCGAGCTCGAGCCCGAGAAGGAAAAAAATTTTTTAAAAAAAATAATCGAGCTACTCGAGCTCGAGCTCGAGTAGCTCAAAAATGCCATCAAGTCAAGCTCGAGTACCCCACTACTCGAGCTCGACTCGACTCGTTATCACCCATAATTGTCATACATTAACATTGCCTGATTTGAAATTGTCATTAGGTCCAACTAAACTTTCAACCTCGCAAGAATTTTAGCAGTATACTAAGTATCAAAATTCAGCATGGTGGCTCCAAAAGCCCCCCACAGCAGATGTTGACTCAATTAAAAACTGTAATCACGATTATTAATAATAGCATTATACTGTTTTCTTTCTAAATTATGGTATTCAAGCTAATTCATCATGGTAAATTATTACAGAAGAAAAAAAAAAAACGGCGGATAGCATAAAAACACAAACACCATAGAGTGTAAGAAGTGTAAACCCCCAATAAGTGCTCCATATTGGCAATAATTTCGATTTGGAGTATATCATCAATATTGCCAAAGCCAAGTGCCTTGATCTTGAACGGGGAACCCCAAACCACAAGAATTTGGCTGCAAATACTCGGATTCAAGTTTCGGGAACCCTTCCCCATCGGAATCCGAATTATTCTCCGCAAGCGACGAATCCGCCGTCGTCGTCACTACTATTCCGGGCCGCTTATCATTATTATTATTGTCGTCATTACACCAATAATAATTATGTGTCGGGCTGTTGGAATCCTCCACGTCGCTCTTCGACGAGCTCGCCGCCGCCGCCGCCTCTTCCACCTTGGGTTTCGGTCCTCCGGTATCATCATCGTTGGTTCTTGCAAGCAGCTTCTGAGTCAACAATTGAACCTATAAATCGATTCATTCCAGAATTGAAGCAAATTATTAAGTATTTTGGGAATTTGTTAAGAGGAAATTCACAATAATAGTAGTAGTAGAAGTGGAATTGAGTTAAGTGACGACCTCGTTTTTGAGGCGGTGGTTGTGTGCGGCGAGAGTGTCGTAATCTTGGCGGAGCTTGTGGTAGGTAGATTTGAGGGAATCGTATTGTTTCTCGAGGACCTTGGTCTTGTAGCGGGCGCGGCGGTTTTGGAACCAGATGGCGACCTGTCGGGGGTGCAGGCCGAGGTCCTTGGCCAGCTGGATTTTGCGATCGGGTTCCAGCTTGTTGTCGTCGTCGAAGCTCTTCTCGAGGAGCTTGACCTGGGTGAGGGAGAGTCGGCGTTTCTTCTTCTCCGGCGGGTGGTCGAAGAATTCGTCGTCGTCGCCGCCGCAGGGTTCCAGTACTGGGGGAATAATATTCATATTATTGGTGGGTTGGAGATGGAAGGTGAGCATGGATGATGATGATGATGATGAGCGGCCTGAGACGAGAGAAGACAAGAAAAGGAAATAGGAATGGAAGAAGGGGAGACGTCAGATCATGTTAATTAAAGGCATCAATTGAAGAGAATATAGTAGCAGTTATAAGTATGCAAACAAGATGATAAATAATACAGTAAGTACCTGGGAGAGAAGATGGAAGGTGCCAGAGGGGCTCGGGAATGATGTAAGAATCGTTTTCCATGGCAATTACAAATACTACTAACTACTGTAGTACACAAGCCAAGATAATACTAGTATAAAGTTGTGTTGAATCTTCTTGATGAATAGGAATAATGTAGTATTATGTATAGTGTTGATGATCAGAGGAATTCAAGGGAAGGTAAGAAGAAGAAGAAGAAGAAGTAGGAATTCAAGGGAAGGTCAAAACCACCCACTCTAGTAGCAGCATATTAATACATACTGTGCGTGTATGCTGTGAGAGAGAGAGAGAGAGAGAGAGAGAGAGAGAGAGAGAGAGAGAGAGAGATGGAAAAGGCAATTGGGATTTGGGAGGGAGGTTGAGGAAGTGATGAATGGCAGGTGGCAGATGGGAGATGGGGGTCTCTGTGGCTGTGTATATATGAATAAATTATGATGAAAATGGGTTCGGATCAAAATCGAGAACCAAGCAAGATTCGAACTTAGATTGGGTATTGATTTTTATAAAACTGGATACGTATTCAATCCGGAACCGAACCGAATACAAACTGTTAGAAATAAGATGGACCTAGGGCTCCAATTTAAAACCAATTGTTGATAGGTAGAGAGATCCATGTCCATATAAATAGAAAATAATTTAACATATAACCGATGTGGGATTCCAACACGAGCATCGAATTGGGTCTTAGGTCTTTGGTGGACCTGACCTAAACCCAACTCATTGGCATCCCTAGAACAAATATATAGTACTACCTCCGTTTTTGTGAATATGAAACATTTGCCTTTTTGACACTATTCATTGTTCAACTTTGATTCACATTTAAACAATAGTTATAGAAGAAGAAACATAGTCAAGTGAGATCTTGTTAGAATCGTCTCATCTTGTAGCTTTATAATATCAAATTTTTTATAATTTTTACTTATACCCAACGTGAGTTATTAACTGTTAAAAATGTATATTGAATTGCGTGCGCTGGGCGAGTATTGCATTTAATGAGAACGGAGGAAGTATATGATGGGGAATGGCGAAATTGAATAGGGTTAGTAAAAGTTACTAGTAGTAACAGGGAATTTTCATTCTCTATTAAAAACCTCGCTAGGTGCCGCGTCTTTCACTCTCAACCCTTCCTTGCTAATACTCCATCATTCCCATTACAAATGTCTTGTTACTATCGTGCACGAGAATTAAGGTAGAATTGATTTGTGAGTATATGATGGGGTCCACATAGTTGTTGGAGGGAAAAATTTTTCTATTTATAGAAAGAAGACATTCGTAATGGAAAATTAAAAAATAATAAATAGTACATTTGTAATGAGACGGAGAGTACTAATTTTTATTTAGTCTTCTGTGTAATTATTTGAATTCAATTTTATTCGTTAATTAAAAATTAATTTAATTAATTAAGTACTATTTTTTTCTAATATAAAATTGAATCAAGCTAGTAATTTAAAAATAATTCATTACAATTTTGTAGGAAGACGGCAAAAGTATTTTATCACCTCGTTCGTCGCCTTGTGTATGAAATATTGACACTCATGTGTCGGCAAATGTGTGTGGAAATCCAAGCCATACAAATTACAAAAGAAATAAAAAAGGAGTAATAAGGAGCGGGTGGAAATTGAACCCAACCATAAGGTTGGAAGTTAGCAGACATGACCCTAGTACACATTCAATTAAATATGTCAAAATAACTTAATATAAGAACGTTATCTCATTCCCTTTGATACATTACAAGCAAAATTATTGTGAGAAATGGAGTAGCAAAGAGCATTACTCAATGGCAGCAATGAGATATACTTACGTACTAATATACTTCCTCAATTTTTAAATGATAGCTACGTTAGTGAATTTGATATTATTCACACAATCATTTTGACTTGAAGTTTTATCATAGTTATACAAGTTAAAATATAGTCAACTGAGATCTTGTTAGATTCGTCTCGTCTTGTAGTTTTTAAATACCGAATTTTTTAGAATTTTTACTTGTAACGAACTTGAGTTATTAATGATTTAAAATGTGCATTGGACTGCGTGCTGGGTGGATCTGTAGCAAAAAAAAATGGAGGGAGTATATAGGTGCAGACAATGAATCAGCAGTAGCATTCCTACTGGAGGCAAGGTCCAAAAACTTGTGTGTAATAGAAGGTCCACACACTGACACAAGTGACAACCAGCTCCTAAAATTATTCATTGGCAGAAATTAATATAAAATGAATTAGTAATTTTGAAATACATTAGGGTGGGTTTCAAAATTCTCCTTAAATTAATCATTTGAAAATTTTCTTTCCTAATCTTCTTGCAATTCAAATAAGACTATAGTTTTACAAATATTGATTTGGATGGTTGGAGAAACAGCCCACTTTATTTGGGCCTAACTAGGACTACTGGATAATTCACTGGGTCTGTGGCCCATATACTTGACATTTGTTTTTGTAAGTTCGTGAAGTATTATACAAAGAGGATAGCTACAGTAACTTCATCTCCAACCCACCCCTATATTTTTGTAGGATTAAGAAATATTCACTGCCTATTCCATTTTAAATTACTTTTTAAATATTTAAAAATTTAAATTTACAATTGATCCATAATTTTTCAATTGAAAATATATTTACATTAATTTATGATAATACATAAATTTTAATTTTTTTTTAAAAAAAATGAAGAAGATAAAAATTCAGGATTGTGAATAGTGTTTCTCTTGAGATGAGAGGAACACTGTAGCACACTTCCAAATGGGAGGGTGCTTTCTGCAAAAATGCAGGGTGGGTTGGAGATGGTTTCAGAATTCAGATATCCTACCAAGTACCATAGGCCATATGGTCATATGTGAGTCATATCTACTTAGGATTATCGGTTCGGGGCGAGGATCGCTATCCCATCTTCATATCCCATCTTCATATTCGTTTCTTAAACATTGTTCCATCACTGCCCCATTGTTCGATCGGGGAACTGATCAAGATATAATCATGCCTCATTATAGTGGGGAGTCCAATCGGTTTAAAATTATATAGTACGTACTTTATTTCTATCTCGTTCCCTAATTTGCAAAACAAATCATTAATGTCTTTTTGGTGTATACCGATTATTCCTATGTTATATTGTGCCCAAAACTAATCATTTGAGGATCTAGCAGGTACTGAAGGATTGACTCTTCCAAAACAGAATTCTGCATATACAAAGATTCGAACCCGAGACATTTGCTTAATAATTCATTCGACATTATCTATCATTGCATTTTTATTTCATTTTATCTTTATATTATGTGTTAACGTTTGGTTCGAAATTGGCTTATCATGCTTCGGCCTTTTGGCCCATTATTCCAATGAATTTGGAATACCTGCCAGCCTATATATACTTGTATTTTACTTAAATGTCTTGAAGCATGTCAGTCTATCGTGTTGAAGTGGATTCCTTAATTTAATGTTAGTTATGTAATTAATTAAGTTAATTAGATCACAATTAAGCGTATTTAACCATGATTTAAATTTATGCTTCTTCATTTGGAATAATTCAATTTGAACGGATTAATTTTGTTTATTATTTTCTTTAAGCATGTTAAACATGTGTGCTAAAACTGCAGAGGTTATTATTGTGATGTTATTATCCAAAAATACTAAATAACCTTCCCAAAATGATGTAATTGTCTTCGTGCTGAATTTGGTGGAACTTGTGATGAGTTGACTACTTGATTTTTATGTTTATGGAAAAATTGATTACATTTGTAATTAGTGGATTAGATTAGCAAATTACTATAGGACTGCATTAATCATTAAGTGAGTGAGTTTGTGTCCATAATATGGATATCTTGAGGTGATATTTGGATGCAGTAGATGTGCTATGGATTTTGATTTTATACATATGGTAGTATATTTAAATATTCTCTTTCCTTTTTGTAGTTTTCTTAATTGTTGGAAACACTATGGATTTTGATTTTATACATTTGGTAGTATATTTAAATATTCTCTTTCCTTTTTATAGTTTTCTTAATTGTTGGAAACACATAGTGGCCTGTGCTTCTCGGTTAAAATCAACTTCCATATGGTAGTATATTTTATGACTTCCATGATGGACGGTTTTGTGTGGCCAAATCAATTCCATTACAGCACAAATTATTTGCGACAGGGAGATCAAAATCGAAATGCTAGACCTAAATTCTTAAGTAACCTGTTTCTGACCCGTGGCACCGGTTTTTTTTATTGGTGTTGCTGTGAAATAACTGGTGCTAAGGTTTAGTATCGATAGTGTTATATACCTACAGGAGTAGTGATATATATGTTCATAACGAATGCTATAACACATCCTGATTGGTACTGCATATTAAGTTCAATGTGTGGCAATATTGTGCTGTAATTCATATCAACAAAGATTGAATATTAAGGTTACCATGTGATAATTAACTGTACTTTACAAGTGTTCAACCGAGAAGCATCATGACAGACCACTGTGCTTTGTTGATATGAATTACTGCACAATATTGCCACACATTGAACTTAATATGCAGTACCAATTAGGATGTGTCATAGCATTTAGGGGTGAAAGTGGGGCGGATATATCCGCCCGATCCGACGCCGTATTCGATTTTATCCGAATTCGAATTCGAATTTTGTTATCCGTCGGATATTTGTCGGATACGGGACCGGATCCGGATATCAAAAATCGGATATGGGCCCGGATATGGGATTTGAAAATATCCGCCCGTATCCGGATTTTCCGGATATTATCCGGATATTATCCGGATATCCTATCCGGATATCCGAATTAAATATATATGTTTTTAAAAGTTATATATAATAATATTATATACTCTATTTAATATAATTATATAAAATAAATAAATTTAATCCCTACCCTAACAAGTAACAGTGTAACACGGCAATTCCAAATTTGGTCTTTTGTCTTCACTCAGTACTCTTCTGCGCCCCCTCTCTCCCCGTCGCCATTGCGCCGCCTCCCCTGCCTCCATCCAGCCCGCCGCCGCGCTCCCACCTCCGTCGCTTCTATTGCTGAAAAAATTGAGAAATGGAGGGTTCTTCAGCGCCTCCCCTCCTCCAATCGGACGCTTCTCCGGCGCAAGTTTCTCCCTTTCCCAAACCAAACACCACCCACGAAGTAAAAAGGTTAGGGTTCTAATCTCTTCGAATCTCTCCTGTTCAATTGTGGTAGCTGGATCAGTCCAAGTAGTTATGAATGTTTGAAATTGGAAATCCCTCTTCAAGTCATCAATTAAGAAAATCGTGGAGGCCTCAGTGTGATGTGGGAATTTTATGCTCAACGAAAAAGTTGTAATAAAAATGCGATCTTGGGGTAAAATTTATGGGAGAATGATATAAAATTCATGTCGGTTTGAGGCGTAAGAGCTTAGAGGGAGGGGGGGATATTGAATATACTGATGTTTTGGTGATTTGCTGATCTGTGATGTGTGCTCGTTTCTTGAGTTCATCTAAATATAAATTAAAGACAATCTATGTACATACTTATTACGGTAACTTTGTATTCGATGATAAGTAGTGTTAAAAATGGTGGCACTTTTTTGTCTCTGTGTCAATATGTGTCTGTGATGGTTGTCATGACAGTAATTGAATAGCACAATTACTTAGTAGTATTTGCTTATACAGCTATGCAATTAGCATTAGTCAAACTGATTACTTTAAAGCCAACAGGAATAACAAAGTTTTAATGACACAAGAGATGACATTAGCATTAGCTTATAATAAGAATGTCAGCAGGTGTGTGTAATGAAAGTCCAAAATTCAACTCATAGCTATCATACAATGTGCTTATATTAAAATTGTCATTTGTCAATAAGCTTCAAATATTGAATTATCTGTTAGTGAAAAATGATTATACTATAAGTTTCTGCTTATGTTTAATTTGGTCCATTTGTACTCTCCTTCATCTTTAGTCATGTAATTCTTGCAGGTAAGATCTACTTGTGTTTCTTTCATGTGAGTTTCTTGCAGGTAAGTTTAAACTAGGGAAGACAATGTACACTTAATCTGTGTGGTGTGTCATTGTCTGAGGTAGTTGCACAGGGTTCTTTTCTGTCGATTGATCCTGTCTGAGTCCGGAGCATTTTGCTGACTGATGTTGTCCCAACGTGGTGGACTGTATAGGTTTGGGTCTGAGGTGTTAGTTTTGGTTGGTGTCAGGGCCTTGATCTCTGGTTTTTCTAATTGCAGTGTTGTTTGGAAATGTTGCCCCAACGTGGTGGATTGTATAGGCTTGGGTCTGAGGTGTTAGTTTTGGTTGGTGTCAGGGCCTTGTTCTCTGGTTTTTCTTATTGCAGTGTTGTTGGAACAAGTTTGTTCCTATTGAGTTGTAACTGAATTCCTTTGGCTTGATAATAAAGTCTTATACTCTAAAAAAAAATATTCTAGCTTAGGTTTGAATCCCTTTCTTTATGTTGTTCACTACTCCACTCTTGCTTTTTCAAATCGGCTTGATAAATTTTACTATGTGAAGGCTTCATGTGATCTTTAAAGTGCTGACACATTAGAATTTGATTATGCACAGAGGTGTTTGGTTGGGGATTTAATATTCTTGAACCAAAAATTGAAGCTTTTGAGAATCTGATATTTTCAATTACTCTTCCCATGTAAATCTATAATTGAAATACATAATTTTTGATATCCGATTTTATATCCGAATTCATTATATATCCGTCTCATATCCGTCCCACATCCGTCCCATATCCGTATTCCGAATATATCGAATTCGTATCCGTATCCGGCTTTTCCGTATTCGATTCCGAATTCGAAAATAAAATATGGGTTAGGATACGGGATAGGCATTATCCGCCCGTATCCGTCCCGTTTTCACCCCTAATAGCATTAGTTATGAACATATATATCACTACTTCTGTAGGTATATAACACTATCGATACTAAATCTCAGCACCAGTTATTTCACAGCAACACCAATAAAAAAAAAACCAGTGCCATAGGTCAGAAACAGGTTACTCAAGAATTTAGGTCTAGCATTTCGATTTTGATCTCCCTGTCGCAAATAATTTGTGTTGTAATGGAATTGATTTGGCCACACAAAACCGTCCATCATGGAAGTCATTAATTACTCAGCCAATTATGCCATTAATGAGGGTTTTTAACGGATCCACTTTCCTTTTCATTACATTGCACATAATTGGTATTTTTGCACAACATTGAAACACACAGCACAACCTCTTCAAGCCAGGAACACGTATTAATATCCAGATTATGAAGAATCTGGATAGTAACTTAATTGATCATTAAGTACATACATTGGATTGTGTAATAAGAATATATGTTGCACTTAAAAAAACAGAGAGAGATTATTCTTGTCCTTAACTATGCGATTTATTTGTAGTATTATCTGATATATGGAAATGTGAAAGCATTTTTGTTTTATGTCATCAACTAGGTAGAAAACTTGGTAATGACATCAAATTCATAAATCCAATGCAATGTAGCATTTCAAGTAAAAATTTCGATAATCTTAAGATTTGAACAAGTAGGCAATGGAATCGAGCATATATTCAGTGTGGTCCATTGATGCAACCAATTAATTAAATATTGTATTGTAGAGGATTTAAATCTTTATTATTTTCTATTTTTAAAAAAAGGAAGAAGAAAGAAGAAGAAAACATTACAAGTATCACTTTCCTGAACCTATCCCAATGTCATCCACAGGATACATTCATGTTTCTGACTTCACTAGTAAGAAATTAAGTTTCTAGAAATAACTGGAAGTTTGAAGTTTCTAACACAATAATGAACCACAAATCAATAGAGTTGGACTTCCATTGTTTTGGCACTAACAAATATTTTATGTCTGTGTAATCTGACAGATAACGACTTCTCCACTATGTTAGAAAATCAAAGCTCATAAATCCAAATTTATCTTTCTTTTTCTTTTTCTTTCCTTTATTTTTTTGTTTTAAAAAAAAAAAGAGAAAAAAGTGAAGGCATGTTTGTGCAATCTTTCGGAAATGTGAGGCAAACGAAGTACTAATAATTTACAAATATCATTGAAGTGTATTACTAATTACTAATACTTCATCCGTCTCATTATAATTATTACGGACCCAGTTGACACGTATATCGATACACATTTTTAACGATTAATAATTTAAATTATGTACAATAAAAAATTATAAAAATTTAATATTCTTAAACTACAAGATTAGACAAATCTAATAAGATCTCACTTGATTATGTTTTTTCTTACATAACTATGATAAAAATTCGAATCAACCTTAAACAGTGAATAGTGCCAAAAAGTCAAACATTACAATTTAAACAATAAGGAGGCAGTACTAATAATTTAAACGTTTGGTATGATTTTGTTTAATGTTTATCTATATTTAGGTATAATGAAATGAAATTAAAATTTGTGAAAAAAGTTATGGTCTTCCAAAGTTAGGCAGTGCAACTTTTGCATACAGAGAAGTATTTATTTACAGTTTCTGTTCTATGAACCGAACCTAAGTGCTGCACTAATAAAAAAACAAAAATATCATTGAAGGTTTTTATTGTTGTTTTGGCTTCGACAAATAAAAGTTACTTTCTGTCATTTCCCTCAACACATTAATAGTACTATACATTATTAGCTGTAACTTTTTAGTGGTCAAATAAGAAATGCACGGTGGTCAACACGTTCTTATCTCTACAATTCTTTTCTTGAAAGAATAATTCATGTGCTACAAAACATCTAATAAATTCATTAAGCTTTTATTAAAATATTTAATTACGAGAAGGTTAGCTAGAAAGATATCCTTTGCTCGAAATCTTTTGGGTGCTGGCGGCATGTAGGTGCTGGCACATTCAAAAGTGATAGATATGTGTATATGAAATGATGTGTGAGTATAAAAAAGTGATGGATAGAGGTTATGAACCAAAAACTAATAGAAAAATAAACTACCGTCTATACATTACTTTATAATGCTTATACATCACTTTACAAAGGGCTACACATCATTTTTAGCGTTGCCTGCATCTGCTGGCAATTGTTATGCCATTACAGAAATCGAATTGTCCTGTGCTGTCTTGTATTGGAATATGATTTGAATAATAATAATAATAATAATAATAATAATAATAATAATAATAATAATATTCCATCTTTTTATATTAACGCGGCATAATCGGCGTGTTACCAGCATTTTCCATCTTCTTTTCCAACAATATCAGGAGATACAAAACATAGTACTAACATGGAGTAATTTTTTTTTTTTTATTATTATTATTATTATTGTAATAACATTTGTTTTAGTCAGAGGATTCTTATGGTTTGAGTAACCGAGTAAATATTATTTTTAGCTCCTTTTGACTTGGGATATAAAATTAAATCATTTTTTTTTTTGGATTTTCAGTCTAGCTTGTGTAACCTGTAAAGTGAATATAGTAGTAATAATTAAAGCCTATATATTAGAGAAAGGACGTGGAATACTTAGGGCTGCAGAAAACAAAACTTCCAAAATCCAAGATGCCCATGAATAAAGTATTGGTCCCAATTGATTTATTTATTAATGAATTAGCAAGAATATTAGGAATTCATACTGGAATTTTATCTTTGTGATGACATATATAGCCAGTGATCCAAATAGAGGTTTCTGGAAACTGAACAAAAATATAGATAACTCTTTGATTCCATATATATATATATGGACACACTTGTACCTACATATTTAATTTATCAAATATAAACCCATATTAGTATGTCATTACATTTGCAGTAATTCAATTGGGGATTGATGTGAAGGATCTTTTTAATCAAATTTGGCAAAGGTTTCAAATTGATTTAAATAATTACTACTAATTAATGTCTTCTTATGAATTGAACAGATTAAAGGGCTCTGGTGTTGTAGTCTTGTATAGAGTGTAGTAGACATTTTTTTTTTTTTTTGTGTATAATAAGAATTTGGGGATATATGGGGAATAAGAAAAAGGGAATCAAATCAACAATAAATCATTGTTTTGAGGAGAGGCCTTTTCAGTTTTCACACCCTAAAAAGTCTTGTCTTGAAATTAAAGACCCAAAAGTTAATTAACTCCTATTTGAATTTCTATATACTCCCTCCGCCCCACAATAATGTTCTGACTTTTTAACACTGTTCGTTGTTCAACTTTAACTCGATATTATTGTAATTATATACTGTATTTGAAAAAAATAGTCGAGTTCGGTCTTGTTAGATTCGTCTAATCGTATGGTTTTAGAATATATATTTTACATAATTTCTACTTGTATATATTTTGAGATATTAACAATTTAAAATATGCATTGGATTGTGTGCAGAAATGAAATGTAAACATTATGGTGGGACGGAGGGAGTAGTAGTACTAACTTACTTCACCAGTTTAATTTGTGAGTTGTCTTACACTTATACTACAAGTCAAGGCGGCTTCAATCTTCATCATTACATAATCATCAACACTTTTTTCCCCCTTACATACTGTACTGAAATACTGCAATATTATTACCATATCATCCTCAAGGCCCACCTCCCACAGCCCCATTTTCTCTTTTGGCCGCCCCCGCCCGCCCCCCCCCCACCCCCCCACTTTTTTTTTACCCCCCCCCCCCCCAATATAGTACTACTTATAAATCAATTCTTTGAATTAAATTTGAAGCCTCATGTCAATTGCATCAAATACTATGGGCTGTAGTCGCTTAAATAAGGTCTCGGGTTCGAGCCTTGTGTATGGGAAAAACTACTTTGGAAGAGGCGCCCTTAATTGCCCCTGCAGATGATAATGGCCAGAAATGTCCATTATTTTCAATCCATTTCCGTATCTGAAACGGGCATTCGATCGCATTCCGGTCTTATATTAAATAAGAAAGCAGTAGAATTAGACTGATTTATGCATATTTGAAAATAATAAGCTGGTATGAAAAAGGCATAAATATGTAATTTTATTACACATTTATGTTAGAAAAATCCAAAAACAAGAGAAAAAGAAAAGAAAAGAAAAAGGAACCAAAAAGATGGGCAAAAGAATAAACCAGGCCCACAAAATACAAAACGATGGGAAAAGAAAGAAAAAAAGCCCACAAAAATGCAAATTCAGCCCATCTGGCCCAAACTAGACAGTGTCCACAGCTCCCTGTCGCTAGACCCCCGTGGCGCGAAGCATGGTCTCGCGACTGGGGGCAATCTAGCGACACACCAGCCAGATGAAGAAGGAGACCCTGTCCGGAACCTCCAGTCGCGAAACATGGCCTCGCGACTGGGAGGTGTTCCGCGACACACGAAGACTTAAAGGCAAAATCCAGTCTCAAGGCACCAGTCGCCAGGCACCCAGTCGATAAACATGGCCTCGCGACTGGGGGTAGTCTAGCGACACAGAAGGCAGGTTAGAGACTCAGTCAAGAAGCCTAGCAACATGCAGCCTCGTTTCGCGCCACATCGCGTGATATCGCGCCACACCGCGCAGTCTCACGACACGAAGGAAGCTGTGATGTTTGTGAGTCTTACGACATATTTGGGCTCAAGGCCCATGGGCATAGGGTTTCACCTCTATAAATAGATGGTGATCCCTATGTGCTCAGGAGTTAGAAATTTTCTCTTCTTGAAGACAGAATCTGGGATATTCTCTCTAGGTAGTTAGCTTAGCTTAGTTTTATTTTTTTTGTATTATTTACTTTATGTCCTAGTTCAGCTTAGTTTATGCTTTAATCCAGTCTTGTTTTCCAGTATTTAGATAGGTAGCCAGTTTTATATGTTATTATTTTGTTGGCATTTTGATTTAAGGTTTGAAATACCCCAAATCATGGGTATTATCAGACCCACTTTATAAAGTGGGAAGTTAATCTGGAAATGTGTCCCAAAATCATGAAATGGGTATTACTAACCCATGGATTTACTGCTTTCCTTTTCTTTTGGGTCATTCGACCCTTATTTCTTATTTCTTGCTTACTGTCTCTTTTATTGTTATTTTTGGATGGTGCATGCTTAAGTGTGGTTTAGCCTAGATTAAGAGTCTGCTTTATTTTCATATTGTTGCAGGTAGATTCATTTCTGTTCTAGCATGTTCTTATTAGATTTAAATTGTGTTTGGTTATTTTTGGGTTAGAATAGCTTTTTGATCTGAAATATGGTAGATCACGCACAATGCATGCTACTGTTCCCTTTTTCTTTTTCTGACTTGTGTCCTGAAACACCCATGTCGCCAACCTCTTCCTGTCGCGAGACCACGTCTAGCGACAGGAAGATTGTTCCGCGACATGGATGTCTAGGGATACTTGTCTTAATATTTTAAAACCCCCAGTCGTGAAGCACCCCTGTTGCGAACCCACGGTTCTCGACACAACCCTTGCCTAGCGACTGGAGACCAAAAACTCGTGTTTTTCTCTGAATGGCTCTGTCGAGAAACCCCTGTCGCGGACCCACGGTTCGCGACACACTTTTACTTCGAGACAGGAAATTATGCCCTTGCAATATTTTTGAAAACCCCAGTCGCTAAACTACCCTGTCGCGAGACCACGTCCCGCGACACAATTTCTGAGTCCCGCGACTGGGACCCAAATACTTAGAAATTTTTCAGTAAAACCTTGTGGCGCCAGACTCCTGTCGCGGGACCATGTCTTGCGACGCACTTCCTGTCTAGCGACACAAGGCCTAGCCTACCAAAAATTTCTAAAATTAATCCTGTCGAGATAGCTAGCTTTGGCTAGCGACACAAATTATGGTATCAAGACAGGATTCCTATCTTTTTTTTAAATCCCAAAAATTCTGATTTCTAACCCTCCATTATGTTGCATCACTCACATCTTAACCTCACATCTTAACCCCACGGGTTAAGATGTAATATCCCAGTATGCAATACAAGGCGTTATGTTGCTGAAATTTTTATTATCCATTCTTCCACTTAAATAATTGAACCCTTAAGTCATTTGATTAAAGATCATGATTAGCAATAATTAAGGTCAATAATCACCATGATTAAAGAATTTTTGTTCAATTTTCATTAAAATATTTTTCTATAAACAAAACCTTAATGCCTTAAGCAGATAATCCGGACTGTAATTAATTATGGTGTGAAGGGTTATTTAAGTCATTAACTGTGGATTAATTCCATAACCTTGTATGAGAAACCAATGTCTCTCATAAAAGACATCCTCTTTTATGTTATTCATTTTTCAATTTGTCTTTTTCGTGATGTATGAATGAGCAGTAAAAGATATTACAGAATAATGTAGGCAAACGGTCCCTTCACCGGGAAATGAAGTAGCCCGTAGTTTGAATATTAATTACTGTTTGTTATTTTGCATGGTTTGGATAGTGACCGATGAGGTCAGGCGAACGGTCCCTTTACCGGGAAATAAAGTAGCCACTCAGACAGCCCCTATCTGAATACAGTTTTATTTTCTTATTTCATTTTCAAACCCGAATTTCAAACTGTAATATTATCAGATGATGTCGATCAACACTGTTTGACTGGTATTACAGTGAGAAAATATGTAGGTTTTTCCTCTCATTTCACAGATAGTCAGAATCCTGATGATAGCGATCACTATCATTTACGGTTTTCTGCTGTCTAAAATCACCCCGCCTGGAATAGTCAGGACCTGGATAGCAGATGTTTGCAGTCCGGATTATCCTGATTATTTTTGTCATCTTTTTAGCCAAATAAATTCTTCTTGTCTCCAGCTATTTCATCTCTGTGTGTCACATTCTGTCTAAACCCACTCTATATTTTGGGTTAATTTAATTTTACACTTCTCATAAAAATTTATGCATGATAATATTATGTAACTATTGTGGTCAAATTATTTTGGGATCCTTCCCTTGGACATAGAAGTCGTGATTTAATTCAGATGTCTCATAATAAATTTCCAACAAAAATTCATTTATAAAATCCGGGTCTAAGTAAGGGATAAATTCCACAGTTATGACTAATTCATATTCTACCGGGGGTTAATTTTGGGAAAATAGAAGCAGAGTCAGCGATTAGGTCTCACCTAGACTGAAAGGGTCTGTATTCTTATTGGGAGTCTAGTACCTGTTTAGGGAATGACTTTGAAAAATCGATTATTTTCCGAAATTGTTGTGTATTGGGAATTTGGTCTTAACTATCACACCGAGATGGGATCCACTTGGATTCAAATACAGTGTGTTAGATAATTCTAGAGGAACAATACATAGGCCTTGGTTATTTTCTAAGGTAGGGTTGAGTATTCTTTCAACTGCTATCCTCTTCTGCCAGAGCCTATTTTTGAGTCCTGAGTGAGTGCATCCGGAAAGAACTAATTTATTGGTTCGTTTCATTAGTTTGTATCTCATAACCACCTGGAAGGAGGTGAACACTGCGAGCGGTTCACCGAGATCCGGGAATTCTTGATCCACGCTCAGTCATTCTTTTACTACCAGTACTAAGCTTTTGAAACTCCCGAGTGATAGGATTTTAAATGCTTTCTTTACTGCTTTCTTTAATCGCTCTCTTTTAATCGCCTTCGTAGATGTCACTCGGATGTGTCACTAGATCTTCTAATTGCTACTAGGACTGAGAGTTAAGGGATAGTCAGGGCTTAATTAGAATTTTTGGGCGTGACATGGGGTAATGATAGCAGTACTTGACACTTCAATTAATGATTTGTCAGGTGTTGCTTGTCCACCACATATGATTAACATACTCCTGCAAGGCATTGCAAGGGAAGTTACGAGTTTGTGGTATCTTAGATTCTGTTGTCTTAAGAGCATGTAAACTCTTACCGTAAGTACCTGTCAGTTAAAGGGAACATGGTATAGAGAGCATGAGCACTGGCTAACTGAAAGGATTATCCCGAACAAAGATCTGTGTATTAAAATGGAAGTTTAATTGTGTTTCATCTTAATCTTGTCCAATTTTTATTATTTTCTTCCTGTCGTTTCTGTCTCATTTTAAATCTGCTTTCTTAAAATAATTTTAACCGCTTTCTTAGAATAATTTTATTGCTCTCTTAGATTAAATTTAATTTGAGTTGCTTTCTAGAATAATTTTATCTGCTTTATTTTATTGCTTTCATAGCTTAGAATTAAATTATGTCAAGTAGATGATATTTAAAAACACAAACTTGAATTGAGTAACCGAGTGGAAAATCTTATAAAACGATGTGAGCACTGCTTCTATCGCACATCCTTTAGTGAACGATCCGGTACTTACTATAAATACTGCAATTTTTGACTCCGTGCGCTTTCGGGGGCACAGTTTCTTAACACGAGTAAATAAAAAACGTGACAACCTATAAATATATCCCTAATCCCAACTCCGTCTTCATAAATTGGTTTCATTAAATAAAATTAAAAACCGGGATTATTGTCTTTCAGAAAATACTCATATAGTGGGAAATTGTCAAAATTTTCATGGCCGGGGATTTTCATCGCGCCGTTTGAAATCAAAGTTTCCCACATGAGTAATGAAAAGTGAAATATATCCTTAAACCCCTTCCCGTGAATCATAACTCTTTTCATTTAATAAATTAAATCTTGATATTTTATAAAAATACTCGTGTAGGAAATTGTCAAAAGTTTCAGCAGATCCTCGAGGGATTAGTCTTAGGTCCAATGTGGCCTGAAGATACCCTGGTATTCACCCAAAAATTGCATCAAATACTTCCACTCATACTTCTATTAAGTATATAGATCATAGATTCTACGGAATTATCCACTTGTATTTAATTTAATTTCATCCTAACCAAACCTGTTTATTCGATATCCATATATCAATTCTTCCATATTATCGTCTAATGTAATTTCCTCCTCTTTACACAATTTGCATTTGTCCTCCACGTGTATATATATATATATGCTGATTATACACTATCCAATTTATTATATAGACAACAAATAATACTATAAAAAAAATTTACAGAATAATACTATAAATAATACTATAAATAATTCAATTTCATTGAGTAAACAAGCCCGGTCACGTGATTTACAGAAGACATTTCACACACAGCCAGTCAGCCTTTTCACATCTCATTTTATCAACATACTAATATACTGGTACTACCATGAAATTGATGTTGAAATATTAATAAAAATAGCTAATAATTGTACAAAGTCAATGATAAAACTATTGTGACGGCTATTAGTTAATTGATTACTAAAATTGAAAAATAATAATACTAGGATAAATATTTAAATGGTGACATAAACTAATCGGGACGTTATTGTGACATAAACCTCCAAAATGGTACCAATAAATAATTTCCCCTTAATTGAATTGCCGGTCCTAATTATTTGGCAGCTCCATAAATACACTACTACACGTATACAAATATACAAAGCTTATCTTAGCTTGTCGTGATGGACTCGAGAATAATCTACGTAGTACTTACAATCTATCTTTGCTACATTTTAAGTAAAATTATCTCTTAAATATACTAGCTAGGTATTATATTTTTGTATTTTATTTAGTTTACTAGTATAATTGTTATGTGTGTATCCTTCAATTATTTATTTTTGTTGCCTATTAAGTGGAGAGTAGTTAATTATGGGTTGCCGCTGCCTGGAGGATGGTGGGGGGCCTTCCTCGCCATTTCTCGTTGCTATGCCAACAGCCATTAGACGCAGCTATGTTGGAGATTTGTAGAGCGTGGAGTGGTCGCCAGTGGGCTCTTCTTTGGAGTATTTGGTGCGCGAGGAATGCGACTTGCATGCAAGGGGAGGCGATCAACCTCCAGGATGTACTTAGGAAGGCGCAGCGGTGGGGCGAGAGCTTCGACCGAGCCTTCGGTAAGGAACGCAAGGAGTCTTCCATGCGATTGGTTACTTGGCATCCTCGGCATTTTGAAGGGGTGGTGCTTCATGTGGATGGGAGTTCGTTGGGCAACCAGGGTCGTTCTGGATTCGGGGGGGTTATTCGTAGCCATGACGGCCAATGGAGGGAGGGTTTCTCTGGATACGTTGGAGTCACCACTATCCTTGTTGCTGAGTTGCATGGAATTTGGAATGGGATGAAGCGACTTTGTTCTCTTGGGCTGGCTGATGCCTGTTGCTATTCGGATTCCCTGGAAGCTTTGCGCCTGATGCGGAAAGAGGTTAACAGTGATCATTTGCTCTATCCCTTGCTTTGGCATATCAAGGATCTCCTTGATCGTAATCCTGGCTTTCAATGGTTCCATCTCCTTAGAGAGGGTAATGGAGTGGCTGATTCTCTAGCTAAACGTGGAGCCAAAGCGGAGGACTTCTTCACCACGTGGGCGTTCCCGCCGGATGAAACCCGGCCTCTTCTCTCAGTGGACCTAGCGGGGACTCACTTCCCTCGCTTCTAGTCTTCTTTTCCTTTCTGTCTTCCCTTCTCCCCCCCTGCTGTAGTTTTTTGCTAATTTTTCTTTGCCGACGCCGTGTGCGTCCCTGTACACCAAAAAAAATTTATATAAAAAATCTCTCTCACTTATTATCTTTTTCAATCCCACATTTTGTATTTAATAATACTACTATAATTTGAAATAATATTTGAATTAATAATATAAAATAATAATTGTGAATGTAGATCACTATTTTGGGATAGCTAGGTCAATCTACTAAACATATTTGTATCTCAAATATTACTTTTAGACATCTAAAAGTCCTAGAAAATTATTTGGTTTGCCGTTCACCAAAAAACAAGTACGTATAGTAATAACAAATTAATTAGGCAGAGTTAATTGATCGTTAGAAACATTAATTTAATAATGTGCCAAACCCAATAAGTTCATGAGGCCGACAGCCTTTGACTTTAATTTAATCATCATTCAATTCTTACAAGAAATTAGGAAGTATTAGTAGAAAGAACCATTCAATTTTCTTATGGAGTAGTCAATATACGTACGTATATTTTAATCACGGCTGCTCAAGTAATTCGCCTCTGGACTTATATGTAATACGTACAATTTTTCGGATTTGGTTTAGAAGATGAATCAGCATGTGCTGAAGTGCTGAAGAAATGTTTGGTATGTGATGAATGATTGTATGTACTGAGTGTTTTTATACAACTCTCATATCATTAGATACACAGTATACACCTCATTAACACCTCATTGGGTCAGCACGCCAGCACCTGCTGAATGTCACCAATTCAACACCATATATATTAATTAATATTACTATATAATTAATTTAGTTAATTTATAGTGTTTTGTTGTTGGGACTCATTAAATGTGCCTTCAAGTCAGCAGTTTTGTCATTTATCCGCTAGTGGTTATACGACTCGGCTTTGGATAAGGTGCTGAATATGTTACATTCAGCAGGTGATGGCGTGTTGACCCGATGAAGAGTGTGTGGTGGGCGTTAATGAGGTACGTGCTAGGTATTTAATAGTGTTTGTACTGTATAAGGACTCATTCAGCACCTCAGAACTTGATGATTCAGCTTCCAAACCAAATTCTATACGGCTCTATTCATTTCACGTTGGAGTCTCTATAAATGCGAAATAATATTTTGAGAGAAGTATACTCGCGAAGCACCACATGTATCTTGAAAGATTACTTTTGGGCCATAATTCATTTGGTTGCCAATGTTTTCAAAATTCTACCAATGCACGTACATATATTTGTTACATACTACTCCCTCCGTTTCTAAATAAATTTAACGTATTGACTTTTTTTAATATTCATTATAGTACTTTAACTTCTATTTTTGTTATAGTTATATAAAAAAATAGTCAAATGAGATCTTGTCGGATTCGTCTCATCTTGTAGTTTTTAAATATCAAATTTTTAGAATTTTTACTTATACCGAATTTAATAGTTTAAAATTTGCATTGACATACGTGTAGAGGAGAAACGTTACATTTAATCCAAAAATGCTAAGGGTTGGACAATCTTAGACATCACCCAGACATGTAGTAACATTTAACGTATGTGTATTAAGGGTGAATAAATTTGATTGGATGACAATGCAGCAATCTTGTCTCCTTATTATTGGAGTGGAGTAGTAGTAGTAGTATTATAAAATCCTCAATTTAGCGTCGGATTTTGTGCCATTCACTTGTCAGAATTTAATTCTGCGATTTCACCACATGTACAACCACAACATAACTGAATTGGGTCAGGTTACTGCCGCCAAACACCACAATATATTGGTTTCAATCGATAAAAAAAAAATCAATAGTTAGAGATTTTTTTTTTTAAAGTATTCAATTGTCAAAATAATTCAATAGAGAAGATGCTCATTGACCGTTACAACAACATGTTAGTATAAGAATATTTTGGCAACATAGAAGAAATATAAATTTTTTAATGATATTTGTGTCACTAAAACATAAGTATATACTTACTCCGTTCTCAAATGTTCGCAAAAAAAAAATGTTTGCAACATTGCAAAATATGATACTATTCATTCGACTACTTTAATTTTAATTTTTATCATAGTTATACAAGTTAAAATGTAGCCAAGTGGGAACCTGTTAGATTCGTCTTGTCTTGATGTTTTCAAATATCGAACTTTCAGAATTTTTCTTTGTACCGAAGTTGAGTTATTAATGATTTAAAATGTGCATTGGATTGCGCATTGTGTGGGTCCATAGCAAATATTGAAAAACGGAGGAATATATATTATTGAAATGTATTTATCTCGCTGAATGTATAACTTGTGTCGCTTAAAATTAATTTTTACTATCAAAATTTAAAACTAATCCATAGTTAAATTTGAACACATTAGATCCAGACCGAGGAACATCAATACCCAAACAACTCTGAACAAAATACTGTACTTTATATATATTTCCTCCGTTCCTTTTTAATTGTTACGGACCCACATTTCACGCAATTCAATACACATTTTCAGTCTTCAATAACTTAAATTGCGTACAAGTAAAATTATGAAACTTTAATATTATAAATCTATGCGATTAGACGAATCTAACAAGATCTCACTTGACTATTTTTTGTCCTATATAATTGTATTAAAAAGTCGAATCAAAGTTACTCAATGAATAGTAACAAAACTTCTACCGTGTCAAATAAAAAGGAACGGAGGAAGTATATATATATATATATTCTTCTTATAAGTGTAAGCTTCTAACATTACTACAAAAATAAAATAATATATTGATACCAATCATTTTACGTAATTTGAAAACAATACTACTTATATTTTATTTAGTGCTGCAAAACTTGTAAAGTTGAAAATTTGCTTTGGTAAATAAATTTATTTTGGGACTCTTTGGGAATTAACTGTTAATTGAATAAATTAGTTAAAATTAATTGTTCGACAATTTCAAGGCCAGTTTTTTGCATAAAATAAGCTAAAATTCAAAATACAGTTATTTATAGCGGTTTAAAAAAGAACTAATTCAACACTGATTTATGTTATTTTGTTCTTTAAAAAAAAACCTAATTTGTCTCACATTGTGTCACAAATTAGTTGATTCAATTTAACTATTTTGCCAAACAGGGTCTTTGTAATTTCACTTGAATGTTAAGCAGGCAGTATATATATTGCCTGAAGAGTTTGGCATTGCCTTTTATGGTTAGTATTGAGCACAGAGTAGAGAAATATTTTTTCACATATTTTAATATTTAGTGATCATAATTATTTAGTTTTTCTTTATTATTAGTATTTTAATATACTAAATTTTAAAATTTTAAGTATTTGATTACAACTAGAGATGAACATTGACACTAATATGCCAGCAAAGGTGTGTAGTAGCTCAAGCCACAGGTATTAAAAACTTGGTCGAGAGTTAACTTGATCGTTGGTTGATTGATATATTTTGGGGGTAAATTGAGACATTAAAGTTGTTTTGTCTCATTCTTAACTAGCATTGTAGGGATTAAATTCGAGTCTTCTCGATCAAGTTCACGAACAATCATCAATTGAGCAACGAATGATTGATACTTAGTCCAAAGACACTGCCATATCGTTCAAGTTTTCCAAAATAATAGTAATAGCTGAAATTGGAAGTAAATATGATCGGTCCTACGTGACATACTTGCCTTTTTAATTTTTTTTTCCTTTGCTGCTTGTTTTTTAAGAATATCAGGTATCCCCTGACCTCATTGTACCCAAAACTAATCCCTCGAGGATCGGGTGGACATTAAAGGGTTGCATCTACCAAAACAATATTCTGCATACACAAAGGTTCGAACCCGAGACATTTGCTTAAGCTGCCAGAGCCCCTAACTACTCAGGCCAACTGCGTTTGGTTTTTCTTTCCAGGTTTTGACATTTACTTAAAATAAAAATTCTTTCCTTTTTATACTCTCTCTGTATTTTTTTTTATAGTAAATCATCTACTTCATTTTCTATGACTTTCCTCTCATACTCCACAATTTCTCATACTTTTCCACCTATTCTTTTTTGTACCAAATTTGAAAAAATGGGTAACTATTTTAAAATAAAATTAGTTTTTAATAAAAGTAATTTTATTTGAATAAAATAGTTTTTTTAATAAATGGATTTTTATTAAAAATGGATTTTTAAAAAAATGTGTTGTGGGTTGATCCATTTAATTAAGGGCTGTGGAACCACCATTAATGACTTAATTATTTTTCATTAAATATTAATTAGGTTTATTATTTCCAAAGCACCAAATTGGAGAAAATTTCAAAATTAGGAGGCCAATTTTTCTAATTGAAACGAAGAGAACCATTTTGGTGAATTTTGAAACTTAAAGGACTAAAATGTTAATTTTTCCGCAGATTATATTATATATAAGAAAATGAAGCAGAAATGTTTCTAAGCAACGCACATGAAAAATACAACAATTATGAATTTAATTCAAATTTTATACACAAATTTAATTGTAACTATCATATAGTAAATCGCACGTGAAAAAATCGTCAATATATAATAGAAATAAGAAAGAACGAAAGTATATCGAAACATGTGTTAATGTTATGTAAATATTCGGTGTCACGTTTGGGAGAGGGTTAATGTGCAGGTGGCACATGCAGCCACCTTGTGTGTGATGTGAGGGTTGTGTTGTGTGATGTATGAAATGGTGTATTTTGTGTTATGGGACAGGTGTTGTGTGATGCCAAAAATGTGATGCTCATAGATATGTTTTGTGATGCAAGATGTCTTTTTGGTGATGTCTACACTAAAGGCTCTTGAAGAGGTTGTACCGTAACCGAATTGTACGTTTGGTTAATCGGAGTTTAATTTATCTAGTAATTCTTTATGCTAATTGCTAACAGTTGTAAAATTTCAATGATTGAATATATTTTTAAACCTGTGTTACATCTTACATGACGCGAGGAATACACAATAAAAGCACTAATTCAATTCAGCATGCATTGTAAGAAAAGGTAATTAATTAGACATACTACATGCCAGTCCAAAACATTTAATTCTATATATCTATCTGAACTAAACATCCACTTTTTCCCTAACGCACAAAATAAAATAAAATCTTAATAGTAATGAGTAATGAGATGAGAGCCATTGTTGAAGAACACAGTAACCACGGCTCTAAGGTTTTTTTTTTTTTTTTTTTTTTTTTTAATAATAATTAATAATTTAGGTATCAAATTCGATAGTTAAATTATTAGTGTTAAAGTATCCCACATTACTTATATGTTAAAATCATTCCATATTTATATGAATATAAGCCACTTCTTCCACATATCACAAATTAGTTTTGTGTTGAAACCTTTTATCCATCGTCATTGTAACATGGTATTCTAACATGGTATTAGAGTTATTGGTACTCAATTGATTATCTCTTGGTTTCCGAGATAAATTTAACCTCAAGAAAATGTGTTAAAGTATATCACACATCCGTTATTATATGGGGTTTCTATATTCTTTATTTAAATATATATCACTTTATCTATTGTGAATTGATTTTTAGGTTATAATTCGATGTCCATGGCCTTTTTAACAATTAAAGAACCTCATTAGTCAGCAAGTTGACCGGTTTCGAGTGGTTGAGAATTTAACACTACTTGCATTGCCCCTACTTATAAGCTATACAAACGTATGCACACATGTTATTGACACCTGTACATTTTTTAAAGGAATTTTGTATTGTTCAGAATATCGCTATTAATTAAAATTGGACTACACCTTCAATAAAATAAGGCAAATAAAACTTATATGAACCTCAATCATGTACACACAACACATTAGGGTCGATTAATTTGGGGATGAAGCTTCGGTAAATTGATTACATTTTCCTTATTATTATTATTATAAATCTATACGTGGATAGTGGCAAAATTAGAATTGATTCGGTAATATATTTCAAAAGAAAAATTAAAAATTATGGCTAAGAAAAAAAAAATGTTTTGAGGATGTGAACTCATTTATTGAGATAGGGTATGACTTTGGGAGGCCAATTCAATTCCCATTTGAAATAGCAAAATTAAAAGCACAATTTTTACAAGATTGTTCAACCCGTGAATCTGATTTGATCAATTGAACCTAGATACGCATGCAAAGATTTGCCCCATTACACTTTTATATATAATATTATTATTTATATATGATGCCTCAATCATTTTCATATTATCTCTATAAATGATTCGACATAAATTAAAATAGAAAGGATCCAAACATTTCAACATCCGAAAATATATATATTATATATGCCCACAAATTAAAGGGTGGGCTTTGAGAATTCCCTAAATTTTAAGACAAATCCGAACTTGGGTAAAATATTCTGCTAAATTATGAAAAAGGCATTTATATAAAGCACTAGTATTTTTTTTAATGACAATGTAATGTTCGGACAAAAATCAGTTAGTTAGTGTAGTGCCTTGATCAATCAACTGGATTAAATTCCCTATTAAAGTCAATTACAAGTGTGCTTAATATATATATAAAGCTAAGGCTTCTGTTCTGTTTCTACGCGTGTGACCAATTTCGAAAGCACTTCCAGAACCAATACCTAATCTTTTCCCACATCTGGATAAAAACAACGATCTGCACTTCCGAATGTTTTTTTTTTTCTTTATTTTCAAAAAAAGATCTTTTAAATCAATTACTTTTTATTGGTTAGTTTAAATTCAAGCTTTTGGGATGGAGACTTAGCCCAATTAATTAAGTCCCTCGATTTCCAAGGGAAGGTTGGAGGTTCGATTCCCCACCGGCCTCCTATCCCTCCCTTTTATTCCCCTTTGTAATTTGTGTGGCATGAGTTCCCACCACCCATTTCCTAGCCTGTATAGGATGTTTAGCAAAAAAAACAAAAAAAGGGAAAAAATTCAAGCTTTTGTTGACTAAAGCACTTTTAACTTTTATTTTTCTTTGAGCAGTAGAATTCGCTTAATCAATTAATGTTAAATGGGAATAGTTTAGAGTTTAGTATTATAACTATTGATAGATATTAGGTTTTAATTAAGTAAATATTGATATAATATTTTGTTTTGATTTTTTGTGTTAGACTTTGATATTAGCATTTAGTAGAAGTTATTTTTTAGAAAACTTATTTTTCATAAATTTTTAGTATTCAGAAAAGGTTTAAAAAATGCCACATATATTGGTAATTAAGTCATTGTAGTGTATATATATACATATATATAACGTATATAAGTATTTTTTTTAACATAATCCTATTGTTAAAATATATGTGTTGTTGCTATAAGTTATATACTCAATTGTTGAAAAATTAATAGGCATATATGTCATATTCGGAAATAATTAAGCAGTTCGCACTGAAAATGGGAATTTCAATACCTAAAGGGAATTCCAAAAAAGAGATGTACTACTTCACATATTTTATTTGATAACTGAAAAAATTACAATAAATATGCAAGAAATGGGGACATGGGGACATATATATTCTAATATAGTTATTTGGTCAGGCATCACTGAGGTATATAGTATTTCGCAATCTCTTTTTTCTTGTTAGAATTCGATGCTTTAAATATTCTTTTTTCAATTTCTTCTCTACGCTCCACAAGAAAATATATAGCGTCATATGCAAGTATTTATAATTCTCTTACAAATTAATGTGTATGCGCCACAAGATTTGTTTGGTTAAAACACGGGCCAACAAAAACAAAATACCAATGAAGAAGACTAGAAATGTGCCACAAAAATGAGTTCAAGTATTCTACAAAATAATGAATTAATTAGCACATAATTAAACCTATATGTACCATAATGGAAAGTCACTTTGCCAGTAAAAGTAAATATCAACGATTTTTTTTTTCCTGAACAACCTATATAGAGTCTAGGAAAAATGTGATAGGAGCTCATTACACATAAATTAAAAAAAAAGGAGGGGATATGAGGATGGATGGGGAATCGAAACCCCAACCTAAAAATTGGAAGTCATGGGACTTGACCAATAGGTCAATTGAGCAAGTCCTCGTTCCAAGTATGGACAAATTTCATTGAATATTTGCTTATAAATGAATTTTAACATGGATTTAACTAAAAACTATCTTTTTAATAAATTTTGTCCAAATTTAACTAAAGTTTGTTTCTATTTTATGTGAAAGAGTGATGTTTTTATTGTTTACTACCAATTATTGAATGCATATATGGGGAAGATAAGGTGGTTGGGTTATGGGGAAATGTTCAACAAGAATATTACTTATAATAATAATAATAATAAATAAATAAATAAAATGGCCTTGTCAATTTTGTATATATGATACTCGAATTAGGGTTGAGTAATTTAAGGTAAATATTTAATATATTAATTTTTATTATAAATATGTTATATGGAGTATATTATTGGAGCTAGCATTGATTTTTTTTTCCCCTCCATTTTTTTTAATCTTTTAAAGTTAGTCAGAACTACTCTTGGTCCAAAATATCCAAATATAGTTAAGAAGACAAAAAATAAAATTAATATAATATCTACCAGAAGAGGACACCTCTCCAGGCTGTCCTATTATGGTGTGCTAATGGCTAATGCTACTATGTACTCATGTATCCCAATTTATCATCATCATTTTTTTTTTCTTAACAACCCATAAATGCTAGGAAATATATTTATACGAGCCAATGCCACACAAATTCAAAGGAAAATAAGGAATAAAGGGGAGGGATAGAGAGCCGGTGAAGAATCGAATCTCCAACATTCAGATTGGAAGTCAAGGGACTTAACCACTCGGCTAAGTACTCATCCCCTCATCATTTCTTTTGGATAGATTATCCAACAAACTATTTTAATAATTAATATTTTAAATTATATACAAGTAAAAATTATAGAAGTATAAAATATACTATATAATAGAATTATAACATTAGAGGATTCTAACAATACTCCATGTGACTGTTTTCTTTTATCCTTATTATGTAAATGCAGTAACATTTATAAAAATATAGAATGCTTTGGAAAATAAAAAACGATAGCGTTTAGCATTAAACTTTTAAAATACATACTAATAACAGTTAAAATATTATATATATTAAACTTTAATTCAGCAACCCTTACACTGTAACCTTTAGACTCTAAACTCTAAAGGATCATCTCTCCAACGTTTAGTTGTTCAAACTCCAACATATAAACTCTAATTTTATACTTCAATTAAACATAAAATCATTACTCCAAACTCTAAACTCCAATATTTAAACTCTAATTATTCCCAAAACACAACCTTACACTTTTTTTTGACTATTCACAATACAAAAGGATTTTTTAATTTGTACATCCAAATATTTATTCCTTTTAAAAAAAGGACTTTCTACAACATGCAAAAGTTTTTTTTTTTTTTTTTATAAAAAAAACATTAACTTCCCAAAACAAATCATATCGATTGTTCGTTTGTACTTTAAATAATCTAAACTCATACAACTCTTTGTCAATATTTGGATGTCATTTAAATTCTTAATAATATTAAAAAATAAAATAAATAAATAAAAACCATGTCCATTAATATCATAGAAGGGTTGTGATTGGGTAGATGATTACTAACTGAACGCAGCCATAGCATTTTAGATTGCTGTTTCGTGACAACCGAAACAAAATGATTTATTGCTTTTTTGGTGCACTAGATTTCGTGCATATCTTGCTTTTCCGTACTGGATTTCTTTTCTTTATTAAATTGCTTAATAATAATCGTACTACTATAGAAAATCGAGGACTTTATTTTTTCCCGAATATGAAAATATAGTTACAAAAAGAACCAAACAATTTGTTACAATGATCCAAGTCATCCAGATAACATATAATAATTTAATATTCCATTTAGAGAAATTAAAGCTTTAAGAGGATTGGAGTATATGGTTTGATTGGTTTCATTAATCACAGGGGAGGCTTGTTAATATATGTCCTCTCACAAAAGAGATTTCATTAACATCACATCACTTTTACAAGATGTCACATGTTCTTTATATCATCGGCTTCGCCCTGATTAAAAAGTAGTAGTTGTAATAAAATTCTGATATTGACATAACTATATTATGGAATACTGTAAAATTATATTGTTATTTTTATTTGTGTTCTAAAGCTATGTTAGATTGCTTGTTTACCCCCCCAAAAAAAAAAGTTATGTTAGATTGCTTAATATTAAATTTACTCGAAAAAATTTGAATTAATTATAATCAATTGCCATAAGTTTGTTAATGTTTGAAGGCCCAAATTGGTTAGATGGCTGGCTGTTCTGAAATCTACAACTGCAAGAGAAGAGAGCTTCAATTCGTTGCTCTTTCTAAGATTGACCTGTCTGACTATCAAATTAGCGAGAATCAATCTGCAAATTATAATTATAACAATAATAAATAATAACAAAATCATCAGTGAAATTAGGAAAAAGTAGTAATCAAATTTCAATAACTTTAATAATTTCTTTCGTAATCGTTATATATATATACTCTCGTAATCTCATGTCTCATTAAAAACATCTTATTTCTTTTGTGCATATATATATATATATTATTCATTGGATTATTTAACTGTTAATATCTCAAATTATCCTCCGTTTTTGTAACGCCCCGAAAATTCAAACCTGATTTTCGCAAGCGTTACCGCTGTACTAACTATCCTAAACTAGTGGCCAGCTAATTTAAAATAGCTAGTACAACACTGGGTAAACCTAAAGTGATCATCTGATTAATCCGGTTTAATGCGGAAGCTAAAACAAATAAAACACATAGGCACATAAACAATTACCACAGAACAACTGCATAAAGCAAACTCTGTCAGAGTAACAGGCTACAAGCCTCTCAGATCATGATCAGGCAACCTGTCAATACATCAAAGGGAGCTACCGGCCCAAAGCAGTAAATCACATACTCAAACAAGGCCACAGGCCGATATGAAATAAATCCTAGCTTCACAGACCTCAACTAGTCAAGTATATATCAAGCAAAAGCAGTCAACAGAGTATCACATAATGACATATAAATAATAATAACAGAAATGTCCTATCTATGTGATCTCTCATAACCCCAAACCCAGTCATGCTCCAGCGCCTCCAGCAGGATCTATAAAACAGACAAAAGCAAAGGGGGTCAGTACAACGTACTGAGCAAGGCTACGTGCCGGGGAGTAAGGGAAAACATCATCATATCTCATGATGATAATAAATAATAATAATAATAATAATATAATTAACAGAGCATAATATAGATAAAGCAGATAAAACATCACACCGTCCCATACCGGTGCTTCAACCACAATCATACAATTTATGCAAGTGATGCATGGCCTAACATACACCTATCTACCCTACATGCAAGTGCAATGAATATGCCTAGCCGGCAACCTAAACCCGGGCGGTATGAACCCACGGGTGAGGATATCATCAACTCCAACCCGTTACAGGGTAACATACACCATCCCCGCAGGGACCACAGGCATCACAGCCCAATCACAGGCATAACAGCCAAATCACAGGCATCGCAGCCAAATCACAGGCATCACAGCCTAATAATCACCCCGCAGGGCCATCGGGACTCAACAACACCGGTAAAGGCTGCCCGATCAGACATTTCCAATATGTCCATCCATCCATAATGCAATACCATGCATTATAATAACCAGCCCAAAAGGGCCAACAGGAATAACAACCAATAATCCACATATACATAATGATATCATAATTCAACAGTTTCCCCTAAGCAATTCAACAACCCACACGGGCCAATTGATTAATCCACGGTTTACCAATAACATTTGGGGAGGCCATAACAATAATTGGAGCAGAGAAAACATCATTATATAATCAAAATCGCACAAAAAGGGGCCAAAGAGGGCCTTCATGCGCTCACGGCGCACCCGCGCGCGTAAAACGCGTGATATACGCAGCCCAGTACTGTAGCGATTACTGTAGCAATTACTGTAGCAAGTTACTGCGGTAACTACTGTAGCGAGTTACTGCGGTAACTACTGTAGCGAGTTACTGTGGTAACTACTGTACAAGTTACTGTGGTAATTACTGTTCAAATTACCGTGGTAATTACTGTTCAAATTACCGTGGTAATTACTGTGGCGAATTACTGCGGTAACTACGCGAGTTACCGCGGTAACTACTGTACAGTACTGTAGCAGTACTGTAGCAGTTACTGTAGCAGTTACTGTTCATCGTCTTCTCCGATTTTCCAATCGGTTTTCCGGCGATTTTGCCGGAATCCGACCCCCAAATACCCCCCCAAACACGTAATTTAAGCAATATAATCCCTTGCCTTGGATGTAGACGAGTCTCCAAGCTCCTCTCCTCAACCTCCAAGCTTCCAATCTACAATTCCAAGCCTATATTGCAAGAATCAAGCTCCAAACATCAAAAATTCATCCAAGAACATGAGTTCTTCAACATGAAACCATTGGAAGCTCAAAAACTGAAATTACTCAACCAAAAGCATTACCTTAGCTCCCAAAACTGATTTGGAACCCTTAAACAAGGATTCAAGCTTCCCCACAAACCGATCTACAAAGATTCATCCCAAAAATTGAATTCCCGTCACCAACTTCCATCACTCCAAAACCCACTCAAACATCCTCAAAATCAAGTGTAGAAGCTAGAAAAATACTTACCAAAGGTATAAATACCAATCCCCCAACCGATTTGAGGAAGAAAACACCAATTTCTCACCAAAATGAAGAACCCTATCTTCACCGAGAGAGAGTGACGGGAATGGGAAGGGGAAGGAGGAAGAAATGGGTCTTCCAACCCCAAATCTGATTTTTAACACTCCAAGGGAACCCGGGTCGGGTCATGGGTCTCGGGTCGGGTCGGAATGTGGGTTAAAAGGGTTACACCACTTGTCTTGACCACATTGCACCCATTTGAGCACTTGACTCTTATTATCTAGTGAGTTGAACTCACTTATTCCCCCACTTAAATCTCAAATACATCAAATCGACCCCAACCAGACTGAAATGTAAAATAACCAAATACCAGATTATTTAAACAGTTCAATTAATTAAATCGGGTCATTACATTCCCCCCCCCCTTACGATCATTTCGCCCCCGAAATGCGCGTTCAAGAACATGATCAAAAATAAAAACAAGGGGGAAAAATGTTACCTTAAGGCAACGAGGTCAAGTCCAATTCCGGGTACTTCAGCTTCATATGCTCCTCAGTTTCCCAAGTAGCATCTTCAGCTCCATGCCTAGACCACAGCACCTTAACCATTGGGATGGTTTTGTGCCTCAGAACCCTTTCCTTTGCATCAATCACCCGAACTGGATACTCCTCATACTCAAGACTTGCATCCAACTCAATCTCATCAGGCTGGATAATCTTAGATGGGTCAGATACAAACTTTCGAAGTTGAGAAACATGAAAGACATCATGAGCTCGACCCACTTCAGCTGGTAAAGCCAACCTATAAGCCACTTTACCAACTCTCTCCACAATTTCATAGGGTCCAATGTATCTCGGGCTCAGCTTGCCCTTTTTACCGAACCGGCGTACCCCTTTCATAGGCGATACCCGCAGTAACACCCTATCACCAACCTCAAACTCCACATCTCGACGAGCTAAGTCAGCATAGCTCTTCTGTCTGTCCTGAGCCTCTTTCATACGGTCCCTAATGATCCTCACCAGTTCAATTGTCTGCTCAATCATTTCAGGACCCACATTCACCTTATCCGTTGGATCATTCCAACATAAGGGACTCCTGCACTTCCTCCCATACAATGCCTCGAATGGAGCCATACCGATACTCGCATGATAACTGTTATTGTAACTGAACTCCACCAAACTGAGGTGATTCTCCCAACTACCCTGAAAGTCCAGTGCACAAGCTCGCAACATATCCTCTAATGTCCTAATGGTCCTCTCTGTCTGACCATCTGACTGAGGATGCCATGCAGTACTCATGCTAATCTGTGTGCCAAACGCCGCCTGCACATCCTTCCAAAACTTGGACAGGAATCTGGAGTCCCGATCTGACACAATCTCCTTGGGAATCCCAAATCTCTTAACAACGTGCTGAATATAAGCCTGGGTAAGCTGGCTCATACTCCACGTCAACCTCATAGGTATGAACACTGCACTCTTTGTCAATCGATCTACCACTACCCAGATAGTGTCCATCTTCCTCACCGTCTGAGGCAATCCTGTCACGAAATCCATGGAAATGGATTCCCACTTCCATTCAGGTACTGCTAAAGGTTGTAGTAAACCCATCGGCCTCATGTGCTCAACCTTGACTCGCTGACATGTGGCACATTTAGCCACATATTCAACTATCTCCCTCTTCATGTTGTTCCACCAATAAGTCTGTCGGATGTCTTTATACATCTTTGTGACTCCTGGGTGAATAGAATAAGGAGTCGTGTGAGCCTCATCCATGACCTTCTTCTTCAGGTCAACATAACACTCCGGAATGCACCATCTATCACCATATCTCACCATGCCCCTATCATCGATTCTGAAACCCGGAGCCTTACCATCCTGAATCTTCTGTCTCAGTACTGCCATCTCCCCGCTACCATGCTGACTAGCAAATATCTCATCAATCAAAGAAGATGCAGTAACTAGCATGTGTAAGGTGTGCTGAACAGAGCCAACATGAACTACCTGAACCTCAAGTCTGAGTAGCTCCCTGCGCCACTCAGGCATCACACCCAAGCATGCCACTGAATGATGCTCCTTCCTGCTCAAAGCATCCGCCACCCGGTTCGCCTTTCCCTCAATATACTGAATATCCGTGTCATAGTCCTGCAATAACTCCATCCATCTCCTCTGTCTGCCACTCATGTGGTCTGAGGTGTACAGACACTTCAGGTTCTTATGATCTGAATAAATTCTACACTTCGCTCCATACAGATAGTGTCTCCAGATTTTCAGAGCATGCACTACCGCTGCCATTTCCAAATCGTGAGTCGGGTAATTCTGCTCATGTGACTTAAGCTGTCGAGATGCATAAGCAATCACTTTGCCCTTTTGCATCAACACACAACCTAAACCCTTAAGTGACGCATCCGTGTAAACTTCATACTCGCCTGAATCATCAGGTAGTACCAAAACAGGTGCCTCTGTCACTTTCTTCTTCAACAACTCGAATGCTTGCTCACAAGCATCATCCCATCTGAATCTGACATCTTTCCTCAATAGTCTAGTCAGAGGTCTAGCAATGCTCGAGAACCCCTCAATGAATCTTCGGTAGTAGCCAACAAGACCCAAGAAACTCCGGATCTCTCCCACATTCTTCGGGGCTTGCCACTTAAGTACAGCATCCACCTTAGCAGGATCAACTGCAATGCCCTCACCCGAAACAATGTGTCCCAGAAACGACACCTTCTCCAACCAGAACTCACACTTAGAGAGTTTAGCATATAGCTTATGCTCTCGCAATGTGTTCAACACTGTCCTCAAGTGGCCAGCATGTGCCTCACGAGTCGGCGAGTAGACCAGAATATCGTCTATGAACACAACCACGCACACATCCAGCAGGGGGCGGAATACCCTATGCATAAGATCCATGAAGATCGCTGGTGCGTTAGTCAAACCAAAAGGCATGACCGTGAATTCAAAGTGTCCATAACGAGTTCTGAATGCTGTCTTAGGCCTATCAGCCTCTGCCACCCTTATCTGATGGTAGCCCGATCTCAAATCAATCTTACTGAATATACTGGCCCCTCTCAACTGATCAAACAGATCCTCAATCCGAGGTAGAGGATACTTGTTCTTCACCGTGATTCGGTTCAAACCCCTGTAGTCGATGCACATCCTCATCGACCCATCCTTCTTCTTAACAAACAGTACAGGAGCTCCCCAAGGCGAGCTACTCGGCAGGATATACCCCTTACTAGTAAGCTCATTCAACTGATCCTTCAACTCCTTCAATTCAGCAGGAGCCATTCGGTAAGGAGCCTTTGAAATAGGAGCTGCATCAGGCATCAGCTCGATAGTAAAATCAATCTCCCGAGCAGGTGGGAGACCAGGAATTTCATCGGGAAACACATCCCCGAACTCAGAGACAACAGGGACACTCGAATCAGCAGGAACCTTTACTCGAAGATCCCTCATTTGCCACAGGGAAAGAGAACAACCCCTGCGCATCAAATCACACAACGCAGCAACCGAAACCACACTAATAGCAGGTGGGATCAAAGAAGGTCGGTAAGAGACATACTTACCGAGAGGATCTCGAAAGGAAATACGTGGAATACCACAATCGATAACAGCACGATGGCGAGTCAGCCAATCCATGCCCAAAATTACATCAAAGTCAGCCAGGCTAAATACAACCAAGTCGGCTTTGAACTCACGGCCCTCGATGCTCAATACCGCATCTCGCCATATATGATCACTACGGATGATATCGCCCGAAGGCAAGGAAACAGGCATCTGGTAGGGCACCAACGGTCCTACTCCGTGCTCCCGCACAAATCGCAAAGCCACGAACGAACACGAGGCTCCCGAATCAAACAATACAAAGGCAGAATGATTCGCAACAGTAATAGTACCTAAACGGGGTACAAAGTTTACAAAGACATAGCACAACGAAAAGAAAATAGAAAACTGCAGGAATTTAAAACACACCTGCAAGAACATCATCCCGACGATCTGCCTCCGCACGATCCAAGACGTTCAGTCTGCCACCTCGGTCAGCCCGAACCGGTCTACCCCTGCCAGCTCGCGGGCAATCCGCTCGGCGATGACCCACCTCATTGCAAGTCCATCAACGATACACAAGTCGCCCGTCAGGTCCAACCTCACGAACAGGTAGCGGTGCACGACCACCACCCCTGGCTACATCAGCACGGCCACCATCACGGCGGCCCCTAACAGCAGGCTGGCCTCTCGGATCACTGCCTCTATGCCCCTCACGACCCTGCTCCCTATGCCTCTTTTTACTTTGCCACTGCTGGCGTTCTTCAGACCGGCTCTCCTCCACATATAGGGCCTGATCGAATGCCTCAGACAATGTATCATAACCTCGATAGCCGAAAGAGGACTTAATTCCTGCCCGAAGACCCGAAATGAAACGACGAACCTCGTCCTTACCAGTGGGCATAACTTCCGGAGCATACCTCATAAGCTCCACAAACTTCCTGTGATAAGCGGTAACGCTCATACTTTCTGTCTGTCTTAAACCCAGAAATTCCATTTTCTTCGCCTCCAAGACATGTGGTGGATAGAAATGGGAACTAAGAGCCTCTGTAAACTGTTCCCAGTTGAACCCGGGTCGAGCGAGTAGGTCGTGCTCGCGGGTCCTCCACCAATGCAGTGCTTCCCCTTCTAGATAGTGGGAAGCTACATAAACCTTCTGGTCCTCAGGACAGTTGATACTAATAAGAACCTGACCCAACTGATACTTCCAGTTCTCCAGATCAGAAGGACTGGCACCCCTGCAAACTTTGGTGGACGGTGCTTTGTGGATAGGTCCACATAGTCCACATGGACTGGAACAGGTGCAGGAGCAGGCTGCACGACAGGCTGTGGTAACATCTGGAAGAACTGTGCCAGCTGCCGGGCGAACTCAATTGGATTGAAGACAGCTGCACCTCCTACTGGTGGATTCCCGAGGGGCACCTGAGCAACAGGTGGTACTTCCGGTGCAGGTGGTGGAGGAGGAGTTGGTAGTCCGTAGTTCCCCTGTTCAACCCCATCAGGTGGAACCATATTTCCCATCTCTTCGGGTGCAAAGTCCCCAACTCTATCTCCAACGGGTGGGCCCTGGTTTCTGCGGGGCCTTCCCCGTCGCCCAGCACCTCTAGCACGATAAGGAACTATTCTGATATAAAAAAAAAAACCGACACAACATGAACAATCATGTCAGCAGAAATCACCAACATTCCATATATCCCAAATAACTGATGGCATAATAAAGAACATAACAATTAAATAAATACATAATAATGAATTCGGAGTCCCCAATGACTGTGAAGTCACAAGGATCCTGAATGGAGTACCATTGTCTTTCCACAGTTCCCCAACTGTGGCTCAACCTGGTATGCGCAAATCTCAACAAAAATAAGAATAAGAATGCAAATCTATACTATATGTATCCCACACACATCTCACCTGCCTATATCTACACAAATTTTAATAAGATAAAAGAGCACACAGGCTCTGATACCACTCTGTAACGCCCCGAAAATTCAAACCTGATTTTCGCAAGCGTTACCGCTGTACTAACTATCCTAAACTAGTGGCCAGCTAATTTAAAATAGCTAGTACAACACTGGGTAAACCTAAAGTGATCATCTGATTAATCCGGTTTAATGCGGAAGCTAAAACAAATAAAACACATAGGCACATAAACAATTACCACAGAACAACTGCATAAAGCAAACTCTGTCAGAGTAACAGGCTACAAGCCTCTCAGATCATGATCAGGCAACCTGTCAATACATCAAAGGGAGCTACCGGCCCAAAGCAGTAAATCACATACTCAAACAAGGCCACAGGCCGATATGAAATAAATCCTAGCTTCACAGACCTCAACTAGTCAAGTATATATCAAGCAAAAGCAGTCAACAGAGTATCACATAATGACATATAAATAATAATAACAGAAATGTCCTATCTATGTGATCTCTCATAACCCCAAACCCAGTCATGCTCCAGCGCCTCCAGCAGGATCTATAAAACAGACAAAAGCAAAGGGGGTCAGTACAACGTACTGAGCAAGGCTACGTGCCGGGGAGTAAGGGAAAACATCATCATATCTCATGATGATAATAAATAATAATAATAATAATAATATAATTAACAGAGCATAATATAGATAAAGCAGATAAAACATCACACCGTCCCATACCGGTGCTTCAACCACAATCATACAATTTATGCAAGTGATGCATGGCCTAACATACACCTATCTACCCTACATGCAAGTGCAATGAATATGCCTAGCCGGCAACCTAAACCCGGGCGGTATGAACCCACGGGTGAGGATATCATCAACTCCAACCCGTTACAGGGTAACATACACCATCCCCGCAGGGACCACAGGCATCACAGCCCAATCACAGGCATAACAGCCAAATCACAGGCATCGCAGCCAAATCACAGGCATCACAGCCTAATAATCACCCCGCAGGGCCATCGGGACTCAACAACACCGGTAAAGGCTGCCCGATCAGACATTTCCAATATGTCCATCCATCCATAATGCAATACCATGCATTATAATAACCAGCCCAAAAGGGCCAACAGGAATAACAACCAATAATCCACATATACATAATGATATCATAATTCAACAGTTTCCCCTAAGCAATTCAACAACCCACACGGGCCAATTGATTAATCCACGGTTTACCAATAACATTTGGGGAGGCCATAACAATAATTGGAGCAGAGAAAACATCATTATATAATCAAAATCGCACAAAAAGGGGCCAAAGAGGGCCTTCATGCGCTCACGGCGCACCCGCGCGCGTAAAACGCGTGATATACGCAGCCCAGTACTGTAGCGATTACTGTAGCAATTACTGTAGCAAGTTACTGCGGTAACTACTGTAGCGAGTTACTGCGGTAACTACTGTAGCGAGTTACTGTGGTAACTACTGTACAAGTTACTGTGGTAATTACTGTTCAAATTACCGTGGTAATTACTGTTCAAATTACCGTGGTAATTACTGTGGCGAATTACTGCGGTAACTACGCGAGTTACCGCGGTAACTACTGTACAGTACTGTAGCAGTACTGTAGCAGTTACTGTAGCAGTTACTGTTCATCGTCTTCTCCGATTTTCCAATCGGTTTTCCGGCGATTTTGCCGGAATCCGACCCCCAAATACCCCCCCAAACACGTAATTTAAGCAATATAATCCCTTGCCTTGGATGTAGACGAGTCTCCAAGCTCCTCTCCTCAACCTCCAAGCTTCCAATCTACAATTCCAAGCCTATATTGCAAGAATCAAGCTCCAAACATCAAAAATTCATCCAAGAACATGAGTTCTTCAACATGAAACCATTGGAAGCTCAAAAACTGAAATTACTCAACCAAAAGCATTACCTTAGCTCCCAAAACTGATTTGGAACCCTTAAACAAGGATTCAAGCTTCCCCACAAACCGATCTACAAAGATTCATCCCAAAAATTGAATTCCCGTCACCAACTTCCATCACTCCAAAACCCACTCAAACATCCTCAAAATCAAGTGTAGAAGCTAGAAAAATACTTACCAAAGGTATAAATACCAATCCCCCAACCGATTTGAGGAAGAAAACACCAATTTCTCACCAAAATGAAGAACCCTATCTTCACCGAGAGAGAGTGACGGGAATGGGAAGGGGAAGGAGGAAGAAATGGGTCTTCCAACCCCAAATCTGATTTTTAACACTCCAAGGGAACCCGGGTCGGGTCATGGGTCTCGGGTCGGGTCGGAATGTGGGTTAAAAGGGTTACACCACTTGTCTTGACCACATTGCACCCATTTGAGCACTTGACTCTTATTATCTAGTGAGTTGAACTCACTTATTCCCCCACTTAAATCTCAAATACATCAAATCGACCCCAACCAGACTGAAATGTAAAATAACCAAATACCAGATTATTTAAACAGTTCAATTAATTAAATCGGGTCATTACAGTTTTTTACTTGTTACGGACCTATTTTTCACGTAGTACAATGCATATTTTAAACCATTAATAACTCAAGTTCGGTACAAGTAAAAATTCTAAAAGTTTGATATTGAAAAACTACAAAACGAAACGAATCTAATAAAATCCTACTTGGCAATATTTTAACTTGTATAACTATGATACAAAAATTTAAGTCAAAGTGATACAATGAACAGTAACAAAAGTCAAACTGTAACTAATAAAACAACGAAATGAGTATTTATAAAAATCTACAACTATACGAATTTAACAAAATCCAATTTGAATACATTTTATATAATTATAATAATATTAAAACAAAGTTGATGAATAAACAGTACTCCATGGTATTTTTTAATTTGTTGGGACAGAAAGACTACTACATTATTTTATAAAAAAAAACTATTATTTTTTAAATATATAAAAGAGAGTATATGTTTAACATATAAAGTTTTTTTCGGCGAAACAGCCAGTACATGCTAGGAAATTTAACATATAGAGTTCAATAAAAGAGAAATTTAATTTTTTTTTTTTAAAAAAAAAAATTGTCATAGCTAGAATATCTGTTTAATTTGGGGACTATTGCTAAAATTTCCCATTTTCGTAAATTTCCAATTTTCCACAAAAATGGGAAATCTTCAACGCATTATTACCCAATAAAGTGTTCAATACTGCCATTTATTCAAAAGTCAAATATGAGAGGAACTAGCTAGGAGTAATTTATTACAACTACGTTTTTATCTTTTTCTTTTGTATTTAATGAATTAAAAAGGAAAGAAACGAAATCAGGAAGGAATCAGTGCAGCCAAACAGCGCACAAGGAGAGTAACCCGCGGGTGAGGTTAATTAGCTTGTCCCTCCCACTATAAAAGCAGGTTGAAGGCAAACCAATTCCTTTTAAGGGGGTGCTCAAAATATACTCCTGACAAAGTCCTCTTGTGCATTCTTTCTCTTCTCAGGCCATTCCCTATATGCATACATGTATGTTTGTGTATGTATGTATGCACAGGGACGCACTCGTGATTAGCCTCCATTCCTGATCTCAGAATCTCGTAACTTATTTTTGGTGTATCTATACTAACATATACTGGAGGCGATCACTCGTCCCAAGTCTCAGCAAGTGAATCGAATTGAGTATTCAGCTGCACGGAGAGGGGAAATGGTGAGTGTATTTCGAATTTGTGTTTGTTTTGGTTGTTTTTCCCCAATTTTTTACGATTTTGTATTGATTGATATGTTGATATGTGCTTGTGGTTTATTAGTTTGGTGATTTGGTTGGTTGATTTTGATTAGAATAGTTAATTGATTGATTGTTCGATGTTGATTTCGTAAGCAGGAAATGGAGAACCAGTTGATGAAGATCGGCGATACGTGGGAAGGATATGTGGATTGGAGGGGAAAACCGGCTCAGAAAGGCAGGCATGGCGGCATGCTCGCTGCTTCGTTTGTTTTGGGTAAAGCTATTTGCCTGTTGCTTTGCAAATTGCAACCTCTCTCTCTCTCTCTCTCTCTCTCTCTCTCTCTCTCTCTCTCTCTCTCACACACACACACACACACACACACACACACACACACACACACACGACACGCGATGCACACAAATACTGTGAAAAGAGCACCTTCAAGTGGTGGTAATTCACTAATTCTCCCATGATCTCAACCAACAAGTTACTTTTAATTAGTACTGAACTTTTCCATTGCGCTGGCTTTGGGTTTATTGAAGTAAACGGAGGGAAAAAGTGGATGAGTTGACAACTTGAAGGGGAAAAATCTTGTTTCGATTCAATGCCACTGGACGCAGTCCGCGCACAGCTATATTTATTCATTTGCGATTTCTGTTTCAATTAGCGTAAATTAATCCTATTTGTAATTATTGAACCGGAACAGTTGTGGAGGTGTTGGAGAATTTGGCGTATCTGGCAAATGCAAGCAACTTGGTGTTGTACCTTTCGGAGTATATGCACTTTTCGCCGTCGGGAGCGGCGAATTCGGTGACGAATTTCATGGGCACGGCGTTTCTGCTTGCGCTCCTGGGTGGCTTCTTATCCGATGCTTTCCTCACCACTTATCACATCTACCTCATCGGTGCCGTGATCGAATTCCTGGTAACTATTTTCTTCTCCTGTTTTGGCATATCTTTTGATTCATGAATAGAACACACGAAATATATGTGGCTCCTTGTCCCACAGTCTTCACTGGAACAGTTGCAGTGATACTACAATTAAAAACCCATCCTTTAGCGTTGCACTTTTTCTATTTTCGTGCTAGCTTTCATTTTCACTCATCAATTTTTAATAACTGTTGACGAATGCATTTTCTCTGAAATATATGGCGGTTAGCATTTAATTTTCTAATTGAATATTGCAAGTACTGCTACCATTAATATTTAAGTGGTGCCATTTTAAGAATCTTGATAAAGTAGTGATTTCTAACCTAGGTTACTGTGACAAATAAAATACTCCTACTACCTCAACAAAATTGGGAACAAACAAAAGAAATGTACTGTACAAACTTTCTGCTGACACCATTTGCCCACTTGCAACTATTTTATCTCAAAAAAATAAACATAAAAATAATAATAAAAAAAAAAAAACAAAAACAAATTGGCTTGATGCAAAATCCGATACACCAGAATTTCTTTAGTCATTTTCTACTTATCCGTGTCTCAGTGACCCATACGTATGTCGATGCAAATTTTTAATGATTAATAACTTAAATTTTGTACAATGAAAAGTTATAAAAAGTTGATTGTCTAAAACTACAAGATTAGACGAATCTAACAAGATCTCACTTGATTATGTTTTTTCTTATATAACTATGATAAAAATTTGAATTAAAATTAAACAGTGAATAGTGTTAAAAAATGATTTGTAACAAAAGAAGTGAGACGGAGGAAGTATTATTTTGATTACCATGCCTGAAGTGATTTGAGCAATTTTATGAATTCTAATCCACTTAATTTTTTATTTATATATATGTACTTATAGTATTTTTTATTTATATATTTGTACATATATAATAAAATATACTTCATTTGTACATATATAATAAAAAATAATTAATTTCTAAATAATTTAATATAATGAGAAATAACACATAAAGTGGATTCGAATTTATCGGATCACCCAATAATTTCCTTAAAATCTCATATTAAATGGAAGAAAAACAGTTGATCAGTTGGGTCTGGGTCTTATGTTGCAAACATTTATGGGAGCCAACTTTCACATTTCTGCAAATTCACATTATTCTTATTGAATCACATCCAGCAATGCTGAAAATTATTATGATCACCAAATAACACGAAGTGGATTCTAAAAAATAATTAATTTCTAAATAATTTAATACTATGAGAAATAATTTAACTTATCATTTACTTAAAAATCTACAACACCATAAACAGACACTAAAAGATTTCTTAATATAAAATATAATTATGTGAAATCATAATAATCACATACTATATATATATATATGGTAATAAAAGAATTAAATATAATTCTACGATATAGTGACCATCCAATTAATTAGATATTTGGTGATCGATGCTTAGGCTAATTTTAATTTTCTTGAAGGTTTGAAACATCTTTATTCCCTACCGCTTATTCCCCTCTATCTTTAAGCTCATTTATTTTAATACCACCCCTACGAATTAACCACCATGGTGACAATTTTATTCAAAATACAAATTGAGGACCCTAATTAATTTTCAGGAAATCAACTTCCACCTTCTAGAAGTGAACCATGCCCGAACACCGCACCTGCTATAACCCATAACTTTATTGTTATTGTTCATTCAATTTCTACTAGTTTGGTTCTTGTTTACAGTTATACTACTACATAGAATCAATGGCCAAGGTACACACACATATACTACTATTTATGTTGTTAGTTTCATGTTGACCCTTCGATTAAATCATGCATTTGTCTGTGGCTGGTTGCACTCCGTTTTCCAAGGGCCCATGTTTAAATATTATTGTAGTATTTCATTTTATTGGCGAGTCACATCAGGACAAGCAAGCTGAGCTTCATTTTCTCAGTCCCTCACTTATGTTTTTGTTTCTCGGCGTTGCTTTTATGTTCATATAGGCCCTCATATTTCGGCAAATAGCTGTTCTCCAGATTTGCATTCCCTAGCCACCACGTAATTTAAACATGATGACATATATGCTTCGAGGAGAACTGAAAGCCACTGATAATAAATCATTTAAGGGTAACCACATAAGTATAAATAAATATGCATTTAAAAAACACTGTGCAGCGTGCAATGGAATCATTATCATTTCATTACCATTCATTTAGCTTTATTTCAAGATTATAAAAATCTTTTTTTCTTACAAGTGTGGCTCTCTAAAATCTGATCACAAAAACTATCTTAAGTGGCATTTAAGTACTACTGATTAGGTAATTCATTAATAACGCATTTGTCTTAATGCAGTTCTCATAGGACAGGTTTCTAGTTACCGTTATAGTACGGCTTTTCTGCTTATTGGCCTAAACCCCAATCAGCAGCGAGCCCATATGGTAGACAATTGACATATCCCATTTTCAACTAGTGGGCTACATCAGTATGTTGACATATCATGATAATATATGGATTATGGTACTTCTCTTTCTATATAAGTATATATGCAACTATATGCTTACATATAGAAATGGAGTAGTATTTTAGTATAAAGGGAAGCCACGTGTAGATGGTGGCCAACTGGCCATGTGTTGCCCGCCCGCTCATTTAGTAGTCCTAAAGAGCCACTTTGAAAATTATAAATGCTGATAATCACTCTTATGGATATGGTAGTCTTGCTTTGTAAGAAGATCTTCCCTTTGCTTCAGATAAAGTTTTCTAGAACTTAAATGTAGTAGTTATGTTATACACGAAATGATGAGTCACCTCTCAGAAACTTGGTGAGAAGGAACTTAATGCCGTGGAAGCTGGGACTGATTTAATGCTTTCTCAACTTCAAAGAAAGTATTAGCTCTAAGATTGTTATGAACGTAAAGATCACTAATATTACTGATACCTATTTTACGAATTACTAACGAAATTTCCTGCTCTAATTTGTTTTGTTCCATTTTCCAAACTCACCTAATTATTTTAACTGTTTAACAGGGACTCGTGGTTCTAACGGTGCAAGCACACTCTAGTTCCCTAAAGCCACCAAAATGTATCCCCGGCAACCCAGGTGCTCCTTGTCATCAAGTTGATGGGATAAAAGCTGCAATGTTGTTTATCGGCCTTTATCTAGTCGCACTGGGTGTTGGAAGCATTAAGGGATCCTTAGCACCCCATGGAGCCGAACAATTGGATGAGGACAAGCCTGATGGAAGGAAGCAAAGATCTACTTTCTTCAACTACTTCGTGTTTTCCCTGGCCTGCGGTGCCTTGATCGCGGTGACTCTTGTGGTGTGGATCGAAGACAACAAGGGGTGGCAATGGGGGTTTGGGATCTCCACTGCAACAATATTACTGTCCATTCCAATCTTCTTAGCAGGTTCGAAATTTTACAGGAACAAGATTCCTGTTGGAAGCCCACTTACAACGATTTGTAAGGTATGACGGTCCGTCAAGTGCCAACATTGCTGCAACTTTTCAAGCTTATTTATACTTACTGACCGATTGTTATTATCAACTGAGCAGGTTCTTGTAGCTGCAATACTAAACACTTGCATGCCAAGAAGTTCAAGCAATGCCATTGCTAGTCTGGCGACAAGTCCTTCGCCAACTCCACTTCATGGGGAAGAAACCGGAACAGGAAAGGCCGCAGTCGAGAGATCTTTTGAATCTCCATCAGAAAGTCTCAAGTTACTAAACAGAGCAGTGGTAAACAAGCCAGCGCTCGACATGCTAAAATGTTCCGTGCAAGAATTGGAAGAAGTCAAGATTGTCATTAAAATCCTCCCCATATTTGCCTGCACCATAATGCTGAACTGCTGCCTGGCCCAACTATCCACCTTTTCTGTTCAACAGGCAGCCACCATGGACACGAAGCTTGGTTCTTTAAAAGTTCCTCCAGCCTCTCTTCCCGTGTTTCCTGTCGTATTCATCATCATCCTTGCACCAGTGTATGACCATGTGATCATCCCATTTGCCCGTCGAATCACAAAATCTGAAATGGGCATTAGTCACCTCCAGCGCATTGGAATTGGTCTAGCCCTCTCCATCATAGCCATGGCAGTGGCTGCCCTGGTTGAAGTCAAGCGCAAGCATGTTGCTACCGATTCAGGAATGCTAGATTCCCACAAGGCATTGCCCATCACGTTCTTCTGGATTGCATTACAGTACCTTTTTCTTGGATCGGCCGACCTTTTCACCTTAGCCGGTTTGCTGGAGTTCTGCTTCACAGAAGCACCATTCAGCATGAGATCATTGGCAACGTCTCTGTCATGGGCATCACTGGCACTGGGATACTACCTGAGCACTGTCATTGTATCAATAGTCAACAGCGCAACAGGCGATGCCAGGCACAAACCATGGCTGTCCGGCAACAACCTGAATCATTACCACCTTGAGAGATTTTACTGGCTTATGTGTGTTCTAAGTGGATTGAACTTCTTGCACTATCTGTTCTGGGCTTCAAAGTACAAGTACAGATCCGCAGGTTCGGCCACCAAGTGACTGTTCCCTATTATATTGCCCTATAGTACTTCAATCTGCCGGAGAATACAAATTTTTAGATCCAGACATGCATCAGCACAAACCTTTTGGATTGTACAAACTGCTGGATCCAACCCAGGCACAAAAGGAATTAGTAGTACATGTTTATTTTCCCCATCTGGTGTCACCGTGTTAGCTATAATAATCTGTAATACTATTATGTTTCATAAACTTGATACTGATATCAGATATAATTTGGCTCACTCCTTCCTACTTATGAAAAGAAAATTAAACAACACTTAAAATACACAATTATAACAGCAGGAAGAAAAAAAGATGAATTTTATTGCCAAAAAATTGCACAGTATAGTAACAATTGTCTCACATATATCCCATTCTAATCCAAACGGCCTGACTGGGCACGCCCTGGTGAACCACAAACAGCATATAATACCCCGGCGGCGCAACATTCCCCGTCGGCGGCGCGTACGCCGTCACCTTAAATCCAAACGTCGAAAGCTGCTGCGAGTTCGCTATGCTCAACTCCAGAAGCCTCTGGTTCATCCCAAACGAATGCGTCCCGAACGCCGGCGCCACCATTGTTATAATGAAGTCTTTCCACGGCCGCGGAGGCAGCCCCAACGTAAACGTGACGGCGAATTGCTGGCCGTAAGATACGAGATTCCCCGTCGCCCCTTCAATCGACAGGATGGAGGGCCGGAGATGACTGGACTCAGCTGCCATGTACGGCGGTGAGAACGCCTCCAGGCTAAGCTCCGTGGGGTACACCGGATCTGTAAAGTCGTACGTGGTGTGGGGGTTGCTCCCGCCCACTAAAATCCTGCCATCTGGCAGCAGGATCGCGGCCGAATGGTACATCCGCGGGATCCCGCTGGGGCTGAGCACTCCGAATCTCTTAGTCGGGTCGGGTTCCTCCGGGTAGTACATAACCGGATGCAGTACCGGGTCGGCCGCGCATTCCCACCCGGCGGTTCCTCTACCCGCCCCATTTAGAATCACTACGTCGCCTGTGGGTAGCAGAATCATGTCCGGCATGACCCGACCCATCGGCATATACTCCATCACCCATTTCGGGTCGCTGTCCGTGACCCGGATTCTTCCGCAAGTTCTAGAAGCTTCCACGTAGATACCTTGCAGCGCCATCATGTAAGCGCCGCCGGGCGCGCCGCCGCAAACCATCACCTCCACCGCCGGGAACTCGAAGCCGGGTGTTAGTTTCAGTGGCAACATGACGGAGGATCCTGCAGCCGGATACGTCCTTTTCTCGCCGGGAATGGCGGGAAATTCTCTGACGATTCTGTTGTTCTTGTAATCCAAAACCACCGATCTTTGATTGGCGAAAACGAAAAGATTCCCGTCGGGTAGAACGAATAAGAACGGATAGAGATTGTTCTCTTCTTGCGGATCGGTAGTTTCTTTCAAGAAGGGGAAGAAGTAAACGGTGTCGTTGAAAACATTTTTGGGGAAAAATTCATAACTGAAAGCCCTTCTTCCCCCGACTACGATCACGCGGCCGTCGGGAAGAATGTGATCGGAGGCGTACCATCTCTGGACTGTTAAATTCTGTCTCAACTCCGTCCAATCGCACAGATCATCTTCGCAGGTTCTGAAGAACCTGATTTTCCGGTTGCCGGTGTTGTACCCGCCGGTCTGAATTAGGGTTCCTAGGGCATCGACGGCGCCGGACGAGCACCAGACGTCGGTTTGGACCATCAGCGGGCGGAAGGTATTGGAAGCGACGTCGTACAGTAGGGAATGCGCGGTGCAGTCCACCGGGAGGGCATCGCCCTTGAATCGGCAAATTCCGGGGGGCAAAGTGAGGTTGGAGGGGCCGAAATCGGTGCGGTCGAAGATGATGACTTTATTGTTGTGGAGGAGTTGCATATGCATGGCGGAGACGCCTATGCTTTGTTGCAGGAGTGTCCATTTTCCGACGCCGATGGTTTCGTTGATGGGGTCGGGAAGAGGGGAGACGGAGGACAGGAAATGCAATGAGGCGGAAATGGGAGGCTGAAATCTGGAGGGGGAGGCGGAGGAGGGGATGGGTCTCATTGGGAAGCCGCGGTTCCTGTGATGGTAGTGGAGCGGTGGAGAAGGGAAGTGGTGGCGGTCATAATGGTGGTGGTGGCGGCGGCGGGGTGGGAGGCGGGCGGGGGAAGTGGGAGCGATAAGGAGGAGGAAGAAGAAAAAGAAACTGTGAATCTTGCTGGAGGCCATGGAAGAGGGTTTCTTGGACGTGCTGCCTTTCTTAATTCATTCAATTTCAATATGCAGATTGCAGATGGTTGGGTTTAACTGATTAATTGAGGAATTAAATATTCATTTTTTTCTTTTTTATTCCTGAATGATTTTACTACTAATTTTCAGTTGGTTTGGGGTGAAATTGATTACTTTGTTTTCATGGTTCATGGACTGCTGGACCATTATATGCATGGCCGGATCGGAGAAACAGTATATTCATAACACCCCTCCATTTTTATTTATCTTTTTGTATTACTAGTTTTAGTCTTACAATATTAATCTTTTATAGTATAGAATTTGAATTTTAGTGATTCAAATTAATTAATTATTGTGGATGTGGACTTGTGTAGCAATCCAATTTCACACCTGTTCCCTATTTTTTACCTAATTCTCTGTGATTTGTGTAGCATGAGCTATTAACAATCACTAGCAAGTAACCCGTCGAGACTCGACGGGCATATTTATTTATTTTATATAATATTTATATTTATATTATATAAATTAATAATAAATTGTATTTTGAGTAATGAAAAATATGTAATGATTTTATATAGATTTGAAACAGGAGTATATGATAATATAATTCAATTATTTTTAAAACTAACAAAGAAATTATATTATACCATCTTCTTTAGCGTCTGTGGCTTGTCCGGTACAAACCTAACATATCAATAAAAATAATTATTAAAATAATATTTTTATTTAATTTGAAATTTAAATTAAAATAAAATAAAATTTAAATATAAGTATTAAGCATAATATGAAAAATTCCCCTGCAATTTGCTGAAAATTTCATTGTTGAAAATTTGAAAATTTCATTGTTGAAAATCTTATTGGTAAGGCTACTATAACAGTACTATCCTTAAAAATGTTTGTATTATAAGTGGTGCAATTTATATTTGTATATGTACTATAAAAAATTGCCGTTATAGGATCACCCGTAGAGTTTATAAGAATATCACCTGGAAATGTCACAACTGATTGTACATCTCCAAATTCAATAACAGCTTTACCATCACCTACATCAAGTATTAATTTTATAAAATTTTTGTCATATATAAATTTCATTGTAATATTTCTTGTGTTATGTTGAGTTAATCATTTTTAATTGTATGTTAATACTTTAAGTCATATCTTGCTAGTGACACGAAATATTTCAACATAACTGTTAATGGATAAAACTTTATTTTGGAAGATAAAGTCAAACATTCTTTAAATATTGACACAGACTTTTGTTTATAATCATAGCAAAACAAACCGCGAGTGAGAATTTTCTCATTTGAAATCGTATGGGGAATTTGATAAAATCAGACAGGCTCATATTTATTCTACCAATCAAGAATTTTCTATTTTCATGGTTTCTCGAAAATTAATTTAACCTCAATTATATGGCTCTGCATCTTAGTTACGATTAACCTACTTACATTGCATAATTTATTTAAAGGATCTATATTACTAAGATGCATGACTATGCAACCCTCATTCAACTATATTTTTCGGTAATCCAGAACAATTGATTGTGTATAGATATTCCAGTGAAAATAATTCATTGGCTTTACTTATACTTTCATCATCTTGATAAATATTGTTAGACCTGATATATATACATTTTCATTAGTAGATATATGTTCCATGATATAATCATTGATCGTAAGAGAAATCATTGGTATGAGTTAGTATAATATAATCTTTAAAAATATCTGGATTTGAAATGGTGCAGTTCATATTTGCATCAGTACTCTGAACAAATACCGCTATATGATCTTCCGTATATTTTATAAAATTATCATCTGGAAATGTCACATCTAATTGTACGTCTCCAAGATCAATACTAGTTTTACCAATTACCATCGCGTATATGAAATATTCATTGTGCAAATGAGTTTTTTTTTAAAAAAAAAACAGTCATAGTAAAACAACTGTAAGATGGGAATTTTTTTCCTCTGAAATCAAATGGAGAATTTAGTTAATTCAAACTGCCTCAAAATTATTCTACCAATTAAGAATTTTTATCCCAAATAGTTAGTTTTGTTTTATTCAGAAGAGAGGTTAAATAATTTCATGGAATAAGTTTTTTGCAGGTAGAATTCTCGTCACAATCTAGTTGAATACTAAATTTAGAATATCCAGTCCACTGGATACTATTCCTGTGGATGCTACAGGCAGAACCATATCACATCTTCCACGAAGGGCTATACATAACGTTTTCTAGATAAATTATTGATTTTTATCATTTCCACCACGTAAAGAAAAAATATCAAACATCATCACTATCAACTAATACATTATTTTATTATAAACATTATTACGTTCATCAGTCAAGAAAGATAATAGCTTAGCATGACCAGCCTTCATATCTTCCTAATTATAATATGTATGTTTCAGTATCAATAGATTATATGTTTCAGACGTTAAGTATCGGCATTCCTGAGAAAATTTTCAAACTTATATAATTTGCAGCAGTTAGCCTTTCAATTCCTAATAAAGCTGTATTTATATTTGTTATTCCATAAATTACAAATCTGTTAAAATATAAACTAATGAATTATTTATTAAAAATAGATTAAAAAAATAAAATTTTTCTTTATTTACAGATGGATCTATTCGCACTCACAATAACTCTTTATATATCAGATTCTTTTATTTATAATATGCTTTATGAAAATAATTAATTTACTTTAAACTAATTATCCAAAGAATATGAATCACATTTCGCTTAATAATTATACTTGTTTTGAATTATTTTTAGAGATAATAATTTTTAGGCCATCAGAATGATCAATTTTTAGATTTCAGCTATTAATTTTTCATTTACAATTTTGGGCCACTATAAGGCCGCCGGACCCACAAATAGGACCAAAGCGGACCACATGTTATTCAAATCGCCTCATTATGGTCCAAAAATGGAAATCACATCCCTCTTGTAGCCTATTTAAGTTTTTTATTTTATTATTTTTTATGTAACTAAAATAAATCATATTAATTCCATCCCATGATTTATGTTTTGCTTTTCTTTTTTGACATTTCGAATAAAAAAATAACCAGTTAATAACAATGTATCAAACTATATCTTGATTCCATATAAATTAAAAATTCCATATCTTTTTAAAACTGAAAATTATGTGAATAAAACAATGCAAAATCTAAAATAAATATATAAATAAATAATGCAAAAATCTAAAATAATAATACAATGCTACAGTCTAAAATAAATAAATAAATAAACGCAAAATTAAAATTTGAATCTTTTAAAAGCTAAAAATTATAGGAATTTCATATAAGTTAAAAATTTTATATCTTTTAAAAACTGAAAATTGTGTAAAAATAAAAATTGTTGGAATAAAAAGTGCAAAAATCAAATATAAATAATAAAAAACCAAAATCTAATATAAATAAATGCAAATATAAAAAATTTCAAATTTCAAATCTTTTAAAATTGGTAATTATGGGAATTCCATATAAATTGAAAATTTCATATCTTTTTAAAAATGGAAATTAGGATTTTCATATCCAAATCAATAAATATTTTGACATAAATAAATAGTAAATAAATAACAAATACAAAAATGTAAATTTAATTAATAGAAAATGCAAAAATCTAAGAAAATTGGAAATTTAGAATGGAGACACCACATTAAATGTTGACTTAGTTGAACACTAATGGTATTAATAATATAGATTTTCTAAACCGTATAAGTTGTTCCAAAAAAAAAGTTAATTATTTATTTTTCTTTGTTGGAATGTTTAAAAATAGTTGATCATTTTCTATATTTGGTTGTGGGAAAGAATGAGAAAATAGAATATGAGGGGAAAGTAGAAAAATATCATATTGCTAATGACGGGCGAAACTATGCTATGTGGCCCCTCCATAAAATTGGCATTAGTAGTAGAAGTATATACTTTCTATGTTTTTTTTTTACGGACCCATAGTACGCGCAATCTAATGCACAATCGATTAATAACTCAAGTTCGGTATAAGAAAAAATTCTAAAAATTCGATATTTAAAATTACAAGACAAGACGAATTTAACAAAATCACACTTTGCTATATTTTAACTTGTATAACTATAATAAAAATTAAAGTCAAAGCAATTTAATAAATAGTAGCATAATTTGGTTTGTAGCAATAATTAGAAACCAGATGAAGTTTTAAATTTGTATTGGTATTTCCGTGTTAATTTTTTAATTTATAATGGAAATGAGTCCTCCCTTCTTTATGAAATACTTCCTCCGTTGAGGGTTCTGTAATCACTAGGATAATTTCTCATCCCCATAAGTTCCCATCCCCATATGTGTACGTAATTTTTACTGGCTTTGTAATCGACAGCCATCAAGTTGGGTTGGGAATGAACTTAACCAAATTAACCAACTTAGGGGCTTTGGAATGAATGAACTTAACCAAATTAACCAATTACTATATAATTTTTATATAGTCATGAAAAAAGGTCCAAAATTTACAAGTGGACCAATTTAGATTTTTGGGGAAAAAAATTACTATTCTGATTGCCACATCAGCAATTAGGGTATAATTAGTGTGTGAAGGACCGATTGTGACCTAATTAGTATACGTAGCCGACCAATAGGGAAAAAAAAAAAAAAACATCAATTTGGATTTTTTGTTAAAAAGAAAATGACTATATTATCCTTTTCTCCATACTTATATTTTTAATATTTTTACCTATATATTTTTAATATTTTTACCTACAGAGAAATTATCTTTAGCAAAATGGCTATAAGTCTATGACCTAAAGCCTTTTTTTCTTGGGTGTCTTCTGTAAAAATACACACAAACAAAAACAGAACCAGTGTACCGTATCCGTCCACTGAAAGCTTGACGATTATAGAATCCAAGATTTTTTGTCCTAATTTTCTTTTATTTTTGTTTGATTAGGTATATGCCATGAATTAAGCGAACATGTCATGATCCGTTGATCATCTGGCCCCTTTATCGTTCTCCGGGAGTGATAATCTCCTCTGCATTTAACATTTCGCTGCGTTTCGTCGTAATCAAATTTAGTGCACCACAGCTGCGAAGGGCCAATCTCTAATCAGGTATAATTTCCTGTGGTTTGCGCGTATATCTAGCCTTTCTGCGTAGGATTGCTTGGAAATTTAAAATGTGCTCAAATGATTTGTGATTTTTGTACAATTGGAGTGATTGATTAAACCAGTAATGGTTTGTGATTTGTGAAAGTTGTGATTTTTATATGAAATTGATTGGACTTTTGAGATATCTGCACTCCTTGAATTGGAATCGGATATGAAATAATCTACTGGCGTGGACGTTGTGTGGTGATTTTGGTTAGTAAATGGAATCAAAATTCGATATGATATGAAATTTGGAAGTTGGAATCAAATCAGGAAGTAAAATGTGTTCATGTAGAAATAAACCTGGAAGAGAGAATTTCTTCTCCCTGAGTATGGAAACAACTAAAATATGAAGCTATAATCTTTTCTGATGTTGCAGGCAGGACTCTTGTGGAAATGAATTTTCTGAGGCTGCGGTCTATGAATCAGCCTGCAATGCATGAGAAACATTCGGTTAGTGAGACTCGAGCTAGTACAATATCAGGCTTGATTGCTGAAGGTGCAGTTACAGAGAGAGGCTCCTCTGGATCTCGCAATTCAGAGAGTGATGATTGTGGGGATGAGAATGGTAGCATGCCAAATTCAAGTGGAAAAAGAATCTCTCGAGTTGGTAGCCATACTGATGTTACTGGAAATGATGGGATGATAATTATTCCATATAGTATGATCTCTTGCTTATACTGTGAATATTTTTGGCATCAATAACGATTTTTCCAGTTAAGCTTAAGGTTTCCTTGTCCCTGGGTAAAGGTATAAACTGTTTAGAACTTATGGATCTGAAGTTACTATAGAAAAGAGAAATAAATTTTGTTGTAGGTAAACTTGGATAATTCTCATTATTATGCTGTGGGTTCTCTGCATTACCTCATAAAATCATGAAGTTTTGGATTTCCTTCTAGTTAAAAGCTAATGAATTCCTTGCCAACTTATATAATCTATTATAATCTGCTTTCTCAGAAGCGATCCCTGACAACTGGATAGAAGCACCAGACATGCTTTCCTATCGGTCCTTAGATCGCAACTTTATTTTCCCTGGTACTTTATTGTATACTTCTTCACATGCCTCCCCCAGCGGCATTTTTTTTCTTTCTGGATTTATGGTTTTATTAAATTAACTTTGCTTTTTGAGACCCTTTATGTATGTCTTTTCTTAGGTGAGCAAATTCGAATACTTGCATGTTTACGTTCACATAAGCAGGACACAGAAATAATTACACCGTTTAAAGTTGCCGCAGTCATGAATAAAAGTGGGATTCATAGTCCCTCAAAACAAAATGGAAAGGTTGGGAATGAAATACATAGTGCTCTTCGAGGCATGAATTCAAATGATGATCATCAACAGAATGCGGATGGTGAAAAAAATATTCACTCTGAGAAAGATGTGCAAACTGGTGAAATTCTGCTTAGAATGGAAGAGCGCCGAAAACAGACTGGACACTTGTTGCAAATATTTAAAAATTCACATTATTTTGCTCGAATTTCAGAATCAAATGAACCTCTTTGGTCATATAGAAATGAAAGGGAAGTGAATCTGAACTTCTCTGAGACATTTGAGAAGAGAACAAAAACATATTTTTCAAAAACTGGAGAATCCCGGGGAAAGAAGAATCCTATTAGTGCTGTAATTGACAGAGGATACTTTGATCTGCGTGCATCTGGGGGAGTCACCAGAGGTGAAGTCCAATGCTGTTCCCTGTCAAATGGAGACATAGTGGTACGTTTCTAAGGAGCATTAAGAAGTTCTCTAGTCTATTTCTTTGTAATATTGAAAAGTGCAAAATGCTGTCCCATAGGGATGAATCTGTTTTATATGCTGTATATATTTCATGAATTTTGTGTAAGATTCATTTTTATTACTCATATAACTATCTGATGCATAATTATAAGTTGATGCAAATGAGAAATTTCTGCCTGTGTATGAATGATCATTAGTTAGTGTAAATACAGTTTTAGCATACTGTGATGTATGTTTGTGCTTTTTCAGCCTCATATACCTATTGAAATGTTGTGGAATATTAGCTGATGGATTGGATACATTAGTTTATTCATTATTGGAAAGTGAACCTTGTTGGTTCAGAGTACATCTAAAGTTTCTAAATGGAATACATTTTTGGCAACCTTGTTTTGTCTGTTAGTAATATAAACAAGCCAGCCTGGTGCAACTCAAGTGTTGTTAAAATAACGAGCTAGCTCGAACTCAGCTCGGAAAAGCTTGAGCTCATTTAATAATCATAGATAAACAAATCAACCTAGCTCGACTTGATATGTATTCAATTAGGCTCGGAAAATCTCAATTAGGGTCGTTAAGATTTGGATTTTAAATTTTAAAAGTATGGTATGCGTAAAATGGTGGATAAGTTTGAACTTTGCTCACTTGTGATTAAAAATTCAATCTCGAATTTCAGCTTGAAAAACTCAAATCCAGTTGAACTTGAGCTTGACTAATAGCTCGTTATTTATTGAGTGAGGTCAAGCTCCACTCATTAAGAATTCAAGTCGAACTCTAAATTTGGTACTCAGATCAGCTCGTTTAGCACTCTTCCATGTGTAAATGAATTATGTTTAGCATCTTTATCATACATCCTTTACGTCACCTTTTCCATTTTCATATGCTTGTAGGCTATTGCTTGAATTTGTGGTAGAATGAAGCATCTTCCATTCCAATTCATGTTGCAATATTCTTTCACTACTAGTGTGCCTAAAAATATTAAATTCTCTTTCTTCCTATATTTTTTCTTGTCATTTCAACTGCAATATTGAGTTGCATGTGTTTGCTGGTAATTTGAATTGCATTTTCTCGTTTGGAAGGATGCAGGTGCTTTTACAGGTTCATGTTGGAGTTGAGATAATGAAAGATCCTGTCCTGGAGATTCTTCAATTTGAAAAGTATCATGAAGGATTTCCAACCCATGACAATGAAAACTTGCACACATCATTGAATCATGACCCGTCTGGTGATTTGTTAAAATGGTTACTCCCTTTGAATAATTCTACTTCCCCACGACCTTCTATATTGAGTTCCAGTGCAAGTATTCGAAGTATTCCAAAGCACTCCCCGGTGTTTGGGTCCTCTGGTTCGCCACTTTTCTCATTTGGACATTTTAGAAGTTATTCTATGTCCTCGCTTCCACCAAATGCCATGCCACCTGAAACTATGCCCACATCTGCTGTTAAGCCAAGTTTTGACCCAGAAGATTGGAATCAGTTTTCATTCAAACAATTTATGGATAGTGGGAAAAGAAGAAATGAAGGACTACTTTCTTTCCGTGGGGTGCCATTGATACCTGAAAGATTTTCTGTTAGGTGTGGTTTGGAAGGGGTCTTTACACCTGGTAGAAGGTGGAGGAGGAAAATTCAGTTAATTCAGCCCATAGAAATTCACTCTTACTCTGTTGATTGTAATACCGACGATCTTCTTTGTGTCCATGTAAAGGTATCGTTTCTTTTATCCTTCATTTCTAGGTTGATTTGCCTCATTGGTTTCCTTCTTTTTTTTTTAATTAATTAATTTATTTATTATCAAATGAAATAGCTCATTTATATTGATTGGAGGTTAGATTTCCCACCCTCGCCCCCTATCCCTCCCCTTTATTGGGCTCCCACCACCCTTTATGCTTCACCAAAAAAATTTAAATAAATAAAAATGAAAGAGCTCATTTACATTGATGAGTGTGGTTAGCATCCAGAATAGCCACTTTTCTGGATGTCCAGAAGTTGCTGGGGGAATGTATAGAGAGTGCTAACGGGTGATTCCTCCAATCATTTACAATTAATAGCCACTATTAATTAGGGTAATGGGATATTTTATTTCCATAATGCATACTCGGTGGGTTTGGCATAATTACTAATGTCATAATTGAACAAATCAACATAATTCCACCTCTATTAATGATAATTAATGAACCACTGCTCACTATTTAATTATAATATGCAAATAGCATTGGTGGATCGATACAATGTAGCACCTCTATTAATGATAATTAGCACATGTAAATCGACAAACTAGCACATATAATCCTGATAATTAGCACATATAATCCTGATATTTAATTCATTATAATTAAATATTGACCCGTGGTTGATTTTAACTGTGATAATTATCAGGATTATATGTGCTAGTTTGTCGATTTACCTGTGCTAATTATCATTAATAGAGGTGCTACATTGTATCGATCCACCAATGCTATTTGCATATTATAATTAAATAGTGAGCAGTGGTTCATTAATTATCATTAATAGAGGTGGAATTATGTTGATTTGTCCAATTATAGAAGTAGTAATTATGCCAAACCCACCGAGTATGCATTATGGAAATACAATATCCCATTACCCTAATTAATAGTGGCTATTAATTGTAAATGATTGGAGTAATCATCCGTTAGCACTCTCTATATATTCTCCTAGCAACTTCTGGACATCCAGAAAAGTGGCTATTCTGGATGCTAACCGAACCCGTTAATTATGGAATTTTGTGTTGCCTTTAATATATGCATCAGCTTCGTCCATGTCTTTGCAGAATGTTACACCAGAATACGCACCAGACATTGTTGTATTTATAGATTCTGTAAATATTATTCTTGATGAGGTATCAAAAGGTGGGCCACCATCACCAATACCAAGTGTTTGTATTGAAGCTGGGAATGACTACAGTTTACCAAACTTAGAACTCAGGTTTTCTCTGGTTCAAATTCTTTAATAAGTTTTCACATCATGCAAATTATGAAACTTTCAGTACAGTGCATATGCAATGTGCTTGATCTGTAAATATGTGCGCAAGAATAGATTTTGGTTTTAGCTGTCATCTCTTTCTCTGATCTCTTGGCATAGTTCTAGGTGGATTTTTTTTTAAAAATAACTTTAGTTTTGCCTTATTTACGCACACAAGACAGACAATTCATGAATTCTTTCATCTGTGATCCCATTGCCGCATAGTTCTTGTTCAATCTCATTATTATTTATCACTTTAATTTTCCTTATTAAAACCCAATATGGATAATCTATGTACACAAACATTTTTAACTTGGCTTCAATCTTCATAAAGATTTGGTCTATTTTAGGGTATCATTGTTGCCATGGTCTTATTTTGACTTAACTGAATGTGTTCCTGGAAAGGAATGTTTACTGTCTACAAATATATGGCTTTGTCTTCAGAGACTGAATTGAAGAAATGTATCTTTTAGAATTGCCAACATAAGCAAAGAATGCTTCATTACTATCAGTCTGTTGCAATCTAAATAATAATGTGAATGCGCTTGAACTCAAAATTTAAGTGCTTGATTGTGCATACTTGGCAGGAGAGAGGAAGAACATTCCTTTGTTATCAAACCAGCAACAGCATTCTATAAGTGTTTGGATGGTCAGACAGATAGCAAACCACGCCTATCATCTTTGTCTGCTGGAAGTGCCTCAAGTTGGAATCAGTCTTCCAATACTGAAGGGAGACATGGTGGACAACTTTCACATCAATATGCAGTTCTTGTATCATGTCGTTGTAATTATACTGGTATGAGGCATGAAATTATACCAATTCCTGTGTAGCTTGGTAAGGGAGATTGAATTTCATGATACTTAGATACTATTTGTTGTTGACAGAGTCAAAGCTGTTTTTTAAGCAACCTATAAGCTGGCAGCCTCGTTTTTCAAGGGATCTTATGATATCTGTTGCAGCTGAGACACCAAACCAAACTCCTGGATCTTATAGATCTGGTCTCCCAATTCAGGTGAATTCTTGCATATCATTTTTCTACATTATTAAACTGCAATTTGTTCTCAAACGGTTTGAATTTTCAGGTTTTAACCATTCAAGCATCAAATATGTCATCTGATGATCTGACATTGACAGTTATGGCCCCAATATCAACCAATTCTTCTGCAATATCCTTGAACGAGTCACCATCCTCACCTTTGAGTTCGCGCGCTGCTTCTACAGACATGGCAGAGAGGGTAAACAATGATAGACAAGGAGCTGATGTACAAAGGGTAAGCGCAAACTCTATGAATCAAGGAGACAACAAAGATGGTCCACAATCTGTGTCTGGAAATGATCAAATACTTGATGTGAATCCAAAGAATGTTCTGGACTGCACACATGTATGGTTGCAGAGTAGCGTTCCGTTAGGGTATGTCACATCTTTCATTTTGTTCCATCTTTCTGTTTACAGTTCATCACTCTCTCAAGAGTTTGTTCTATTTGCTCCAGCTGTGTACCTTCTCAATCTACAGCAACCGTCAAGCTTGAAGTTCTCCCCTTGACAGATGGCATAATCACTCTCGATTCTCTACAAATTGGTGTTAAAGAAAGAGGTGAAATAATCACAATATGGTTCCCAACCATCTACTGCTTTAAGCACAAAACAGATATGCTACACTAAAAAGGCATTCAGTGCTAATAACTAGGGTATTCAAGAAAACTTGTTTGGTAGGCTTAAACAGTTATACAATTTTGACCTGAGTGATAGGAATTTATCAATTACTTCATCTATCATCATAAAAATGTGTTATTCAGTAACTGAACAGTTAGATGGCATGACTAATTCAGAATCATTTTGCACTTTGTTAAGTAATATTCTGCATTCAGTAATTTTTATTATACAGCTCCTTGTGTATTTAAAATTCTCCCAAGTATAAATTTGATGTTAAATAAAAGTTCAAAGCCAGTGTGTGGTTGTTTATCTAGCTTCCAAACTGCTGAACTTTCTTACTTTGATCACTGCTTTCCTTTCATCCTGTGGAAACCTCATCTCCAATGAAGTATATATAGATTTCCAACTGCAATTGCATTTTGTTTTGTTATCATGGACAGGATCAAACCAATGAGTATATCTTTTCTAATTGTGTGAGTTAATTACATCTATAATACAATTTTTACTTGTGTTCTTTCCACAGCCTCAAAATTTTAGGGGATATCATGAGTCATGACCACTTATTTGGTGTTGCATCAGTAACCATGCTTTCAGTTCATTATTCATTATCATGTAGATGGAACAGACAGTTCGGTAAGTTATTGACCAAGCTTTCATATATTTGTGGCAGGTCTTATTTTTGTACCCGAGAAAGAACTCAAGATTAATGCAACTGCAAGCGTGGCCAATACTAGGCCGTGAGGTGGCTTCTTCCAAGTTTCGATAATTTGATTAACAGTGCGCTTTTGGCATGATCCTCTAAGAGTTACTCTGTTAGTACATATTTTAGAGCTAGTGCTTCCCCCCACCCCACAAAAAAGAAAGACATGAATTAGCATAAACAACAGGTATACACATACTTGGCATCAAACTTAATTAGTTCCATACATGTGAAGACATCATCGTGTGGTCAATTGGGAAATCGAGTTAGAAGCCCGCATTTGATGTTAGCTTCAGATCCATACCAAGCTCAACAGCTGTAGTCTACAGTGGAGTATACCTCAAAAGAAGTGTTCATCATTTTTTTTCACCGACATACATTTGAGAGAAATAGTCATTAGATTTTTAGGATTTTTCAGTGTTAGTTGTAGTCCATGCCTCTTGAAGTTTTACTCTCCCATTTTGATACGCGCATGCAAGAGTTTTCCCGTTCAGGTATTGGGTTCTTTCTATTGCCAATTCCTCTGTTTATGATACCAATTACTGATTATACTTAGCAGTATCTATTTCCTCATGCTCCATTTGCTCTGAATAAGGTATATATTCATAAAGGATGCAACCTTGCAATGACAGGGAACCCCGAAATTTGGGAGAACCCGAAAAGGTTGGGACGGCGGATTTGGCACGGCAGATAGTGATGATTCGACAATGACACAAGAGGGCGGGGGCAAGCATTGCCTCCCCAGAATAACATGATGAAGAATTAGGCCAAGGCAAGACTATGTTATTCTTATTTTTATTGTGATATCACTTTATTTGACCAGTGGGATTATTGACAGATCAGTGTGTTCTCTGCATTTTAATATGGTTATGTCACTGTCTTAACATGCTTGATGATAATATTGGTCTTTGTAGTATGAGATTTTGATAATCATGAATCAGATAATAATATTTCAGCAACATCATCCATAGAGGACAGCTTGCTTCTTCATCAGTCCAACCTAATATTCATTCTGGTTAGGTAAAACTTAAAAGGGCCAACTGGTGCTCTGACCTTTTTGCCAATTCCCAGTAATCTTCCATTGCAAAATTATTGCTTCAGCTTATCTTTTTCTTATTACAAATTAGAAATTCTTCTGCCAATTATTTATACAACCTAAAACTTTAGTTGACTATATGGGTGATTAAATGCAATCTCTATATACTGTTTAAACAAATGGATCTTTATACACCACCAAGGCAGATTATTTTCCTTGTTTAATTTGCACATTAAAAATAGAAGAAACGAAAATGCATCAATCATTGGAGCGGATAAAAAACCACTTGCTTTCTTGGAATCGAGATTAAATTATACTACACCGTCTGATTATTTTTGTTACGCATCACTTTTTAATAATATTCACTGTTTAACTTTAATTCAAATTTTTATTATAATGATGTAAGAAACTTTTATGGGTTTCTATTCTATGATTACTTACTCTTAAGTCAAATATGTATTACAGTGGAGCGATTGTGGTGGACATTGTAGAGAGATAAATTAAAATTGTGATGTTATTTTATATGTTTGGTATCAAATGGTTTTGTTTTTTTTTTTTTTTTATCATTACCCAACCTCAGATGTGTTTCATATTCTATCAAGAAATTTCTCTGACTGCTCACTTTCTTCACTTTTAATGGAAACTATAGGTCTGAATCGAGGCATATATAAAACATATAGTGGATAAAAGAGACAATTTAAAAATTTTACTTATGCAACGAATTCAATGACGGGTTCGAGATTTCCAACGGTAGGAATTGGGAAAGAAGAATTGTCGTCGAATAAAATAGAAGATGTGTAACCAATTCCACAGACATTATTCTTTTCCAGCGGTTATGTGACTCTAATTGTTTAAATAATATTTTGAGTTTGAGTCTTATAAATGCAGAATATTGTTTGGAAATAGATCTATCCACTAAATTCACCCATATCTTGAATGTTATTCTTAAACGGCTTGAGAATTCCTTTTTTTTTAATAATTAAAAAAAACTAAAAACAATCTAAAAACCTAAAAAATAAAATGCATGTATTTAGAACTAAAATATATACTTCGTATATATATAATATGATAAATTTGATTTTCTTGTATAAATATAATTTAATATGCAAAAAATTATTTTGGAATAGACGCCCTTCATTGCCCATGCATATCTTCGAGGGATTAGTCTTATGTCAAATGTGATCTGGGGATACGGGATACCCGGTTATTAAAAAAAAAAAGTTGGTCATCATAAACATACTTGCTTTAAGGCCTCATTTGGATTGAAAGAAACGGGAAGAATAAAATGATTACTATTGATTTTTATTTTTTTGGTTAATAATCGGATATCTTCAGATCATATTAGACTCAAAACTCAAGAATATACATGGGCAATGATAGCGCCTCTCTCCCAAATTAGTCTTTTATATGTACAAGGTTCGAATCAAATAACTTGTTTAAACGACTAGAGCCTCAATTTAAATAAGAAGTGATTAAAGCAGGTTTAGTTATCAGGAAGAAAAAGTATAAATGGAAATTAATTAATGCTATGGTTTAATTATAAAGCTAAAAATTGTGATTTAAATATACTACTACTCCCTCTATCCCAGGTAACATGTCTTGTTTGACTCAATGTTATTGTAAGTATATATTTAGAAAAAAATAATCGAGTTTGGTCTTGTTAGAACCGTATGATCATGTAGTTTTACAATATACTTCATATTTTATATAATTTTTCATTGTGCATATTTTGATATACTATTAGTTATTGAAAAAGTGCATCGGATTGTGTGCAGAAGTCAAACAAGACAAGTTAAATGATACATATGAAGTATTTATTTTCTTCCACTTATCCCCATTTGTATTTAAATTTGGGTCATAAGTCAAAAATGAGGCAGAACACACAACTATTGCTTTGCTAATTTCTGTCATAGAGTCGGACTTGTGACAAATTCAATTGTTAACCACAAATTAAAAATTGGTAAAATCACATCCTAATCACATCATGCTTTACTATTAAAGAAAGCAATACATAAGCATGCTTCACATCTCACCCTATGCCAATTCCCAACCATTCTTACAATTTTATATCCAATCCAATGATATCAATAACGTTTACTGTATTGGAAAAATGGACAAATACGTTATTTTTCTTTTCTAAAAATCCAAATCAGTCATTTTTCTATTTTATTACCAAAACAGTCCACTAAAAATGCTAATTATGTCCAAATCAATCCCTTGTTCACTAATTATGCTATAATTGCCGACGTGGCATGGGTTTAAATTTAAACCTGACACGTGGGCATAATATTAATCCCTTTTTCTTTTATCTTTTGTCATTCAGTCATGAATTTTTATTTTGTTTCATTTATTCATCTACCCAAATCAGTCATTTTTATATTAATTGGCCTCCAACATTTCAAATTATTTCATTTCAGGCCTAGAACCTTAAATTTTTTTATTATTACTAATCCATTTATCAAATAAATGTCCGACATACTTTCGTAAATAAAATTAAACACCAAACTTCATACACTGAGTTACGGTGGGGTGGTTAGAAAGAGTCCGTAAAATCTCGAAACTTGAAAGATCCGGTAACAAGGCAGTAAATCCAATGTATGAGGTTTGGTGTTTAATTTTATTTACGAAAGTATGTCGGACATTTATTTGATAAATGGATTAGTAATAATAAAAAAATTTACGGTTCTGGGCCTGAAATGAAATAATTTGAAATGTTGGAGGCCAATTAATATAAAAATGACTGATTTAGGTAGATGAATAAATGGAACAAAACAAAAGTTTATGATTGAATTGACAAATGATAAAAGAAAAATAACTAATATTATACTCACGTGTCAGGTTTAAATTTAAACCCTTGCCACATCAGTAAGTAGAGCATAATTAGTTAACAAATGACTGATTTGGATATAATTAACATTTGTAGTGGACTGTTTTGATAATAAAATAGAAAAATGACTGATTTGGATTTTTGGAAAAAAAAAATAACATTTTTGGATTTTTGGATTTTTCCATTACTGTATTTATATACGAAGTATTTATTTCTTCAAGTAGGAATGAACCAAACTAACATAAATTCTTGGTGCCTATCAGGTTTCACTAAATAGAGGATAAATATGTTTCATCTTGAAATGTTTTCCAAATAGGAGTAGTACAAGGCCATAAAACTTTATTTTTTTTACATATACTAAATATTTGAATTAGTTATCCACTAGCATATTCTTTCGCTCCTAAGAGTCTGTTCTGCACGCAGTTTTTGGGAGTTTTTGGTAGCTTTAGCTTTTATTTCAAAACAAAAATCCCGTTCTGTACACTAGCTTTTGGTAGCTTTTGAAAGCTTCTTTTTAGAAGTTACAAGAGGTAGCTTTTGGGAGCTTTTTGGAGCTTTCGAAAGTTACTTTCCAGATTTAATTAATTTTTCTCTTTAAATTATAATTTTTGACATCTACCGCTTTTTGTACCGAACACTTATGCAAAAATTGATAGTTACAGCTCCCACAGCTCCCAACATCTACAAATCTCTACAGCTGCAGCTCGCAGCTACAGCTCGACGTGCAGAACGGATCCTAAATATTTTTACGTGAAAAAGAAATTAGAATTTTAAAGGGATGTATCATTGATCTATCTGCGAAAATCCCAATAATTTTAACGGGATTATTCTTATATTCAATATCACCTGAGATACTCGATTATTAAAAAACAAAAAACATATCCTTCCCTATACCAAAACTGATATGTACCAAATTTTAAATTCCAGTGATGTATGTATGAGTTGATCCACTAGTGTAGTCTACACAAATACTACAATAATTCAGAAGTGTGTCAAAGTTCATACATACCTCCCCGGAATTTTGTTCAATGATTACAGAGAAAAATAAAAGTCAAATATCAATAATTAAAATTAAAATAATAATACTAGTGTCTAGTACTACTATTGTGATTAAATTAATAGTAGTAGTAGGAGTATAAGAGAGAAAGGAAAAATAAATTTTAAAAAAAAAAAACAAATAAGTGGAGGATGCATGTACAGAGTGCACTAAACTAAAATTCCAGCCGCACTAACGCGCGTGAGAGACGCAAGAAATGACACGTCATTTGGTGGTGGGTCCCGCCTTTTATCATCTCTCCTGCCCGAACTGCCCAGATTTTCCACTTCCTGATATTGACTGTTCATTGGTACCCTTTTTCCTATATTTGCCCTTCACGTCTTTCTTTTATTTTTCTATTTTTATTTTTGTTTGGTGGGGAAATTTTAAATTTTGTTTACAGTTTTACAGGATTGAAAAGTACTGTATCATAAATCTTCGGTTTTCTACTCCCTGTCTCTATCCCATTAAAACTTGTCACTTTCTCTTCTGTACAAAATTCAATGCAATTATTAAACACCTTACATCTCAAAATTAGTATAAGTAAAAATTATATAAAATGTATATTTTAAAACTATACAATTAGACGATTATAACAAGACCACACTTGACTATTTTTCTCTTCTTGTATCAATACAATAAAATTGAGTCAAAGTTAAACAATAAACAGTATCAAAAGTCAAAATGGGTCACTTTTAATGGGACGGAGGGAGTATTATTTTTTAATTTTTTATGTTACTTTTTTATGCTTCCTCTGTTCTACTGCATTTCACGCCGTTCAAAACATATTTTTAAAGATCAATAACTCAAATTGTACATAAATAAAAATTATAAAAAAAAATTCTAAAATTATGTGATTAGACGAATCTAACAAAAGCTCACTTGACTATATTTTTTCTTATATAACCATGTTAAAAAATTAATCAAAGTTACTCAATGAATAGTTACTACTAAGCAAATGGATCATTTATTTGAGAACGGAGGTAGTATATATATATATGTATATATATATATATATCTCATCTATTGGCATAATTATTGTTGTTGGTTGAGTAATTTTAATATAATTTTTTAATTAATTATATACGATTAAACATAGTCAAATGATATATTGTTAGAATCAAACTCAAAACTCAAACTCATCTTTAACCATTTATACTAAACTCAAACTCAAAAGAATATTCTTTATATATTCATTCATATACAAACTTATTTATCTTTTCAATTATATCAATAATTTCTTATAAATTATACATTAACCCCACATAAATTCAATACTCATTAATTAAGAAAGAATTACATAATTAGAATAAGAATTATACTAAATGGCGGAACATACATACTTCCTCCGTCTCACAATATTTTTATGGGCCCACTCTTCACGCAGCCAAATGCAAATTTTAAACTATTAATAACTCAAGTTCGGTATAAGTAAAAATTTTAAAACTTTGATATTTAAAACCTACACGACGAGACGAATCTAACAAGACCATAGTTTGCTATATTTTAATTTGTATAACTATGATAAAACTTTAAGTTAAAGTTTATGTATAAATAGTTGCACTTTAGCAAATATAAAAATTATGGTGAGACGGATGAAGTATTAAATTAAAAGCAAATGATTTTTATCCAACATCAAGAATTGAAATTTGTGTATTTTCCCCCACAAGTGTTCAACTAATGCATTACGGAGTTCAAAATGTGCATCTATACTTCTTATCGGTCTATAACGAGATATAAATTCTTGAAACCGAGCATTTTTACCCGTTACTAACTCAACATCCGGTTTTGGTTCTTCCCTTGCATCTCACGTTCATCATCAACTATAACGTTATGCAAAATTATACATGCTAACATTATTTTATATAGCATATTTTTATTCCAATAACAGCATCGGTCCTGCTACAATTGCAAACTTTGATTGGAACCTCCCGAATGCACGTTCTCCGTATTTCAATAATGTTGGAGGATCCGATGTTGATTTAGATGATTATTAACTTAATTTCTGTTTGCATAGTTATTTGGTTGTTTAATATTGTACTGTTTTTTTAAGTACTTGAGATGTGTTATTTTTAATTAACGCATGCTAATGTAGTTTTCTTTTAATAATTGCTAAGATTGTACCAGAACTTTAAAAACTTAGTTATCTTTATGTTTAAAATTTGTTTTATAAACAAAACTTAAAATTTTTAATCTAATTAAATATAAATAAATTTAATAAAAAAAATGTATGAAGTATAAAATTATTAACCATAATAAAAAAAAATAGATCAATATTCAATTTGCAACATTTTGAGGGATGAGATTGCAATTAACTTAATTGCAAAAAGTGATATATGTTTGTGAATAGTAAAAACTCAAATTTGAGTATTTATTATTGGAAAAAAGGATAAATAGGTCCTTTTTCTTTTCAAAAAATTCAAATCAGTCTTTTTTCTATTTTATTACCAAAACAGTCCTCTACAAATGCTAATTATGTTCAAATCAGTCCTTTTTTCACTAATTATATTCTAATTGCTGACGTGGCAAGGGTTTTAATTTAAACCTGACACGTGTGCATAATATTAGTCATTTTTCTTTTATCTTTTGCCAATTCAGTCCTAAACTTTTATTTTGTTCTATTTAATCCTCTACCCCAATCACTCATTTTTATATTAATTGGCCTCAAACCTTTCAAATTATTTCATTTTAGGCCCAGAACCTTAAATTTTTTATTATTACTAATCCATTTATCAAATAAATGCACAACATACTTCCATAAATAAAATTAAACACCAAACCTCATATATTGGGTTCGACTGCTTTGTTATCGAGTCTTTCAAGTACCGGAATTTTATGGACTCTCTCTAATAACCTCTCGACCGCAACCGATTGTTCATTGATTTTGATTTCCTTCAGTAACAATCAACAGAATCTTACTTTGCGTCCTACCTTAGGATGTAGCAATATTTGAGTAAATGATTTAACTTGAATTTTTGGAAGGTTATGGATACAAGCCTTGGTTTTATTGAAAAATATTAATATTATTAAAAATATTAAAAAAATAGCCTGAATTTTATTGTCCACAAAGTATGATTGTGCTGATTGTTGCTGAAGGAAACCAGAACAATGAACCATCATTACGGTCGGGTGGTTAGAGAGAGTCCGTAAAATTTGGAACTTCGAAGACCCGGTAACAAGGCGGTCAAACCCAATGTATGAGGTTTGGTATTTAATTTTATTTACGGAAGTATGTTGGGCATTTATTTGATAAATGTATTAGTAATAATAAAAAAATTAAGGTTCTGGGCCTAAAATGAAATAATTTGAAAGATTTGAGGCCAATTAATATAAAAATGAGCGATTGGGGTAGAGGACTAAATAGAACAAAATAAAAGTTTAGGACTGAATTGGCAAAAGATAAAAGAAAAAGGACTAATATTATGCACACGTGTCAGGTTTAAATTAAAACCCTTGCCACGTCAGCAATTAGAATATAATTAGTGAAAAAAGGACTGATTTGAACATAATTAGCATTTGTAGAGGACTGTTTTGGTAATAAAATAGAAAAAGGACTGATTTGAATTTTTTGAAAAGAAAAAGGACCTATTTATCCTTTTTTCCATTTATTATTCATAAAACTCATAAAACTTGAAATATGTTTGGTTTTAGGGTATTGTTGGAGACAATGAGGATGTTTGGGAGTCAGCGGATTTGGAGAGAGAACTGTAAGACAATATGTTCTTCCAATATGCTATATGCTGATAATGCTGGCTCCCAAACATGTTCAATATGCCACTCTATTTTGAGTTATAGGGGACCATTGAAGATGGTCTTAAGGGTCGGGGACTTATCCTACTGGTCAAGTCTCTCAACTTCCAACCTATAGATTGGGAGTTCGAATCCCCATCTGACCCCCCATCTTCCCCATTTATTCTCTTTGTAATTTATGTGACATAGCTCCCACCATCCCTTTGTCAGTCCTTTAATGACTCTTTCAAAAAATGATATATTGTTAAATTTTGTCTAGTCAAATTTTTATTAGAAAATTAAATTTTAACAATTTTTATTTGTATATAATTTGAATAATTAATAATTAAAAATATATTTTTTTAAGAAGCAGAAGCCATAGAAAGGGTTGTGGGAGCCCATGCCACACAAATTACAAAGGAATAAAGGGGGATGAATAGAGGGTGGGGTAAGGAATCGAATACCCAACCCTAAGATTGGAAGGCATAGACTTATCATCTGCGCAAACCATCATCCCTTTCAAGTTTTTTTTTTTTTTTTTTTGTAGTGTATAACCACAAATTATAGTGTTTAGTAAATTCCCACTTTTTAAATTACCGGCAGAAAGATATATATATATATATATATTTGTGACACAGCCTTAAGAGGCGAGCAAATGAAGAATAAAAGGAAAACAAGAAAAAAGAAAAAGAAAAAGAGATAAGAAGAATAAAACTATAAGGACTCAAGAACTGAGCTCAATGCCGAACAAAACACCATGCCAGCCGCATCATCATCCACCATCTTCTTAACGTCGTCCGCCGGAAACGCCCACATGGTATAGAACTCCTCAGCATCTGTCGCCTTCCTAGCAAGCCCATCTGCAACTTTATTACCTTCACGACACACATGCCTCAACTCACACCCGTTCATAGAGCCGAGCATCTCCTGAATCCGCTTGATCACTGGCTAATGCAAATGTCGTGTGATCACATCACCAAGCACCAAGCCTATAACCTCCCTAGAGTCGACATAACAGGCCCGCAAAATTAACCCCATCTGAGACGCAAACATCAACCCAAACTGGAGTGCAAGGAGTTCGACTTCAATAACAGTTCTACCACCCGTAGCTCCGCCGCAAGCCCCTAGCCATTCGCCATCACTCCTGCGGAGCACAGCGCCGAACCCCGACCGGTGCTCATGATGCATAACACAACCGTCGGAATGCAGCACAGTACCCGCCACCTCCCTCAATCCAGCTAATCCCCTGAGGCACTTTCACACCAGCTTCCACTCGTGATCGCTCTATATGGCTTTGGAGATTGGCTGCCCGCGCGATCACCTTGTCACGAGCCACCAGCGCATCTCTAAAAACCCTACCATTACGATGACACCATACCTCCCACAACAGCGCCAGAAATCTAGTTCCCCCGAACGCCAAGCCCATCACACCAGTACCGGTAAGAAGCCTCATCCGCCACCTCCAAGCTATCATGCAAGAAGAATCTAGCCTTCTGCCATATTTGATCCGCCCAATTGCAAAGGAACAATGCGTGTTTCCAATCCTCTTCCCTATCACCACATATCGAGCACAAGGGTGAAGTTGCAAGACCCCTGTGATATCTAAGCTTATTTGTCGGCAAACTCCCATGCCCAAGTAGCCAAAGCAGTACCCCCACTTTTTCCGGAATCTCTTGTTTCCACATCCAAGACCAATTATCTCCATCCGTAACCTCTCCCATGAGCCACTGATAACCAAGCCGAGCGCTATAGCAGCCCCGATTATTTGCTCGCCAATGCAACACATTCGGAGTCCCTTCATACAAGAAGGTAGCCGGCGAATTCAACATATCTAATTTAAAATCTTCAAAAAGCCACAAATACACTCCATCCAACCTCCATTGACCATTAACCATAACATCTTTAATCTTTAGGTTAATGTCATGAATATCCACAAAATGGACAAGCTCGGCAAGACACTGCCCTTTCCACCAAGGCACATACCAAACCGAGCTTTCTCCATCACCCACTCGAATTCCATATGTGCCCTGGAAGACTTCCCCCACCTTCACCAAGGCCCTCCATACCTTAGAGCTCCTATAGTGCAGTTTGGGCATACTACCAGGTGCATATCTATATTTCTCTCTCAAGGCTCGGACCCATAGCTTATTCGTGCCCAAAACGAGATCCCACAGCAGTTTGCCCATCAGTGCCATATTCATATTGCGACTCTGTCTAATCCCCAAGCCCCCCATGCTTGCGTACACGAGTGATCATGCCCCAGTTAATCAAATGCAGCCCCTTTCCAAATCCACCGACTAATAATCTGATAAATGCGTGCACAAACACTTTTAGGGAGCAAATGGACTTGCATGACATATACCGGAATGGAAGAGAATACCGCCCTAGCTAAAGTTACACGCCCCGCCTTATTTAATAAAAAAGCCGACCATGAACCAAGTTTAGCTTCCACCCTCCTCACGACCGAATCAAACTAAGCGATCCTCATTCGACCATGAACTATAGGAAACCCAAGATATTTGCCAATATCCGTACCAACCGAGATCCCCAAGTACTGCTCCAACCAGCCACGCTCAACATTCGTGGCATTCACCGAGCAAAAAGTGCTGGACTTTGATGCATTAACGGTAAGCCCCGCCCTAGAACCGAATCTATCCAGCACTTAGGCCATGCTATGAATACTCTCCTCCACCAGCTCGTAGCAAAATATGAGGTCATCCGCAAACATAAGGTGTGATATCCAAACCCCGCCCACACACAACCTCAATGGCCGCCACCTGCCCATGCTAACTTCGTCCAAAATAGTTTGGGAGAGCTTCTCCATGACAATCACAAAGAGATACGGTGACAATGGATCCCCTTGTCGCAGTCCCCGCTCAGCTTGAATAACGCACGTAGGAGCTCCGTTCCACAAGATGGAAAAACTAGATGAGGGAACACAAGCCATAAATATATATCTACGCTAATGTGCTATATTGTTGATAGATAGATTACCAACTTTTAAATTATGAAAAATGTTACTTATGTATTGATGTATAAATAAAACTTGAAATATATATATCTACGCTAATGTGCTATATCATCACTTAACAAACCTAATCATATAGTTAAACTTTCAAACCCCGCCCTAATTTCAACAAAATAAATAAATAAATAAATAAACCCCACCTTAATTTCTTGAAGATTCAATAATGTTAATTTCTTATCACTTCATGAATTTTTTTATTTTAACGGGCATGTTGACATTGTCCATCACTTTGGACTGTTTTTTTCCCCTAACAGCCAATATATGCCAAGAAACATTATTTTTAACTGTTTTTTTTAAGAGCCAGTGAAGACCTGAGAAATGGGTGATGGAGTCATGCCACACAATTACAAGGGAATAAAAGAGAAGGATGGGGGCTTTTTTTTTTTTTTTTTAATGGTTAGGACAACAAACCTCATTAACTTCGGACTAATATGATATTGTGCTTTTTGTGCCAAGCTTGCAAGACTAATTTTTGAGAATTAAATAATTTCTTCAACACAAACCAAATTTTAAAGTGTTTTGAATAAAAAAAAATTGAATTAAATCTATATCTTTTTTCCCCGAAAAAAATCTATATTTTTTCACAATTTTTTAAAAATATATCTATTTATTTTTTAAAAATTTAAATACTTCTTCATGTTTTTTCGATTAATCCAATTTATTTTTTTGGGTAAAACTTAATCCAATTTACTTTTGATATTGTTCAACAAAAAAACAAAAAGTTCACCAAAAAAAATTTACTTTTGATATTGTTAATTATATAATTTTGACTTAATTTTACAGTAAAGCGTGCATTTAGCTCTACCAAATTAAAAAAAGGTACAAGCCATATCTACTTTCTGAATGGTTTATATTTTTTTTTAAAATATTGACACTCATGTATATGAACCAAAGGCATACAATTACAAAGGGAATATAGGGGAGGGATATGTGTCCAGATGAGAATCGAACCCTCAACTATAAAAATTGAAAATTAAAGGACATGACCATTGGGCTAAATCACCATCCGGCCATCCCTATACCCTTTTAATCTAAGAAATAAAAGTTTAGAATTTATAAATACTAGCTTTTTGACCCGCGCTTCGCGGGCGGTGTTTTTCCTTTATTTTTTTCCAAATAAAATCAAATATTTGTGGTCTTATTATTATTTGTGCATAAAGTTTGCTTTACTTTAAATTCATAATATAAGCATAGGAAACCATAAGAATCTGTATCAATCTGATCATAAAACATGCAACAAAATAAATAATCAGTTCATTACCTCGACATAATCAACATCAATTTTTATAGGAATATCTTGATCCACCAATTTTAATAAACCAAGCTATTCAAACTATGAGTACGAATCTCCACAATTTTCAATAAGATAGTAGGAGGGATGGATTCAATAAATTATATTATACAAACCATTATTTAGAAGACCTAGAAAATATTAGATTTTAATAGAGTTTTTTTGGATGAAAGATTTTAATAGAGTTGAGTATGAATGTTGCGTCATGATTTAAAAATTTACAATAAAGAAAACATTCATTATTAAATCTCAGCCCTATAACCAATTATTAGATTCGAAGAGAGTTGAGCATCTATGTTTCTCCAGGAATTATAATAAAGCAATCACTGATATCAGATCTCAGCCATAATCTCAAAACCAAATGTAAGATTCAAAGACAGACGTGCATACTTGTTTCATTGAGGAATCGGGATACACAACATAATAAGATGTCACGAGACATGAATGATGATGCATATTAAAACGTGGATTATAATTCACAATATCCTCTTATAAATTATAAGCTAATGAACGGGGAAGAAGATCAAAAGATAATGTGTAAGAGTAAATCTTTACGCAGTAAGAGGTAATTGTTCCCAGCAAATAGAATTAGAAACCATGGCCTAAATGACTAAAAATGCATAGTCTTCAAATATTAAATGATGATTGGAGTGTAAACTTCAGTAAGACTATCGAAAAGCATTAGTTATTACAAAGGTTTAGGAGTTAATATGTTACTATAAATTACTCTTTTACACCAATTGCATACAGATATAGATTGTATGTTGCATTTGAATGAATAGCTTAAAATGATTTTTCAAGTTTTTGTTATATATATACAAAATTTAATTCTTTCCTTAAAAGGCTCCAGATAATTTTTTTTAAAAAAAGAAAGAACAAAACTAAAAAAAAAAAATAAAAATGGAATTGAGGGATTTTTACGAACACGTTATATACTCTCTAATTTCCTATACAAAATTCACACATTAAGTAACCTAAATGTAGAAATATATTAAATTCATTGCCATTTGCATCTAGAATTCCCTTACAAATCAAAACAAAATTGAACGAAAACCAAAGCGCTTAAACCCCATTTAAAGCGCTTAGATATTTATAGATAATTAAATATATTAAAATACCAATAACATTATATGATGTTATAATATACTTAGTTTATATTATTTTGTTTATCAAACTTATATTTATGAGACCAAGTTTCAAAATTAGACATGATATAAAAAACTCATGATAAAAATTTGATTAAATTTTTTATAATTGATTAAATTTATAAATTTAATTATTTCATATATATTTAAATGAAATATTTATATTAGAAATATATTATCATTAATTAATAATGTTTGAAATCTATGTTAATTGTTAAATTCCATATATTTATATAAAATTATATTTTAATTAGTTACACATTTTAAATTATATAAATTTATTTAATAATATTATAATATGTCAATCTTTATTAAAATATTATTATATATATAATCAAACAATTTATATTATATAGTTTATATTTCTTAATAGTTGAAATGATACATATATTTACTATAATTAAAAAAACACATAGTTACATTTTCCTGTATATTTTTTAGTTTATCAAAATTGTATTTGTGAGATTAAATTTTTAAAAGCCTTGTATAGGCATGAGAATTAAAATTTCATTAAATTTTTATAGTTTACTAAATTTTTTTAATTTAATTATTCAATATATATTTTTAATGAAGTATTGTTTATTTAAAATACGGTTATTATATTCCTTATGTTGATATAGGATTATACTTGTAGACATAAATTTAACCTAAATTAAATTTATTTAATATTAGAATAATATTTATTAAAATACATATACAAACAAATAATTTATATTATACAGTTTTAATCAATTTATATATTTTAAGTGTAATAAATTTTTTATATCTTTTTAAAATATATGTGGAGATTTTCTCAAGATTTTATTATATTAATAGTTAGATTTATTTTCTAAATATAAATATTGATGACGTGGAAGGTGAGTTGGAATTAGTCAGCGATTAATCATCGATGATGTGGATTAATTGTAGCCATTGATTATAAAATGGTGGTATAATTACTGATAAAGCCCTAAAGATTAAAAAGAATCAATTATATTTAATAAGAACAATACAGTCTGCACAGGCCAAAAAGTGTTCAGAATTTATTATATAGATTTGGTGCCCGGCTAAAAATATATGGGGAGCAATAATGAATTAATGGGGAAATGGGCATCACAACACAGGACCGTTACACCCGACTACCATAGACCAGACGTGCCCGATTATTACTAAAGCCTACTTTCCTCCTTTACAAAATAAAATCTGAATTACATTACACACTGTAAAGTGCATTTCATCCAAAATATAATGCTTCGTTTAATTTTGAGTTCGTTTATTACAAGCATGTAGTATTATAAAAATATAATTAAATTGATTATTGTTAAATTACTTAATCATAACATTTTAATACATATTTTATTTATATATATTTTTTGGTGAATAATAGAGTATTTTTGGACCCAACTCAAAACTAATCACTTGAAAATCTTTATGGACAATGAATGACACATATCTCAAAGTAGTTATTAGTTTATTACATACTTCCTTTGTTTTTAATTTGCTACATTTGATTTTTGGGCACTATTCACACACATACATTGATTTAAGGTTTTATCATAGTTATACAAGTTAAAATATAACCAATTGTGATCTTGTTAGATTTTTTTGTCTTGTCTTGTAGTTTTTAAATATCGAATTTTTAGAATTTTTACTTGTATCAAATTTGAGTTATTAATAAATTAAAATATGCATTGGACTTCGTGCTGAGTAGATTCTTAGCAATAAAAAACAGATGAAGTACATAACATAAGACCAAAGTTCGATATATTACTTAATGAGTGTTTGTTTGTGCGATTTGAATCTGCTTATTGAATTTCCGAAATGCACATAATCAATTAATTCCATTTAGGTAACTACATCAAATAATCTATTTTTGGCATTTTGGTATATTTTTAAACAACTAAAGTTCGATGGGCGTGACTTGTGTGCTGTCAACAACACATATTGGCAAAAATAGAATGATAGATACGCATAGAAGAATGATGTCGGAGCAATGAAAAATGATGACTGTGTAAAATGATGTGTGCGCATAAAAAAATAATGAATATTATATAAAATAAGCAACATCATTTTTCATGACGTGGATATTATTTAGTATGTACAGACAAATTAATTACTAGTATAGGAACCAGACTTCGATTCCACTCAAAATAATTTTATTTATATATTTTGATATGTTATTTATTTAATCGACTTGAGAAGACAGAGGTTAAGCTAAAGAAAAAAAGAATTGAGAAGACAGTATAAATACATCACCCTTTGTACATGCTACAAGGGTATTTTCGTCATCCAAATAGTGCTTCGTTCTCCGGGCAGACACCCCTCCCCAGTCCCCAGCCATTTTGCTTTTTATCGTTCGTAGATTCTAGTATAAACAAAACAACACAACCCACAATTCTATAGTACATTTTTCATTTACCTTTTTGCTTTCAATTTCTTTACTTATTTCTCATTTCCTTTTTCTTTTTCTCATTTACACACTGTATGTAGTAGCCCATGAATTGCAACGCTTCCAAATAATAGTATAATAATTGGAATAATCTGAAATTTTTCTTATTGTGGATGAATAAAAGTTCATTGTGCTTAATGTCCCTTTTTCTATTTTATCTTTGAGCATTGAATTGGTCAGCATTATTTTGTGTTTCGGCAGAGATTTCTTTCGGTACGGCATTCCTCGGAGGGTTTGTGCCTTTGTGCCGTGGTAATGCGTTTGTTTTATGCCCTTTTTCGGTGATTACAATCGATGTTGTGATTAATTAATTTTATTGTTTTCTTATTTTGTTTTTTGTGTTTTTGGTTGTACAGTGGCAAAGGTGCAATTTTTATTTTTAATTTTGGGGTTTGGAAGGTCAAGCCTATGTGATCTGCAATCGCAGTGCTCTTTTGTACCCTCGAGTGTGATCTTGAGCTCTTCTTTTCAACTGGGTCTGAGGGTTTTTTTTCTTGATTTTATGAATGATTCGGGTTTAGTGGGAAGAAAAAATTGTTCATGGAGTGAAAGGAATATTTGGATTGAGATGATCTTTTGAGAAAATTTTGTTTGATGTTTTCATTTGGCGATTCGGGTTTCTTTGAAGAGGGGAGAAAAAAATTTCTGGGGTTGTATTTGACTTGTTTCCTGAAATGGATTTGAGTAGTTTTGGGTGTTCTCTGGGGATTCGAATCTGATAAGGTGTTTGGAACTTGGGAAGGCTTGGAGCTTTGAATGATTTTTTGGGTCTGGTGAAGATGGGATTAAATGATGATGGCTTAAAAATGAAACCCAAGGACTCCAAGCGCTCAGAGAGTAAGAAAAAGGTTGTTGATAATGATGATGCTGTAGATATTTCTTGTTGGTTTAAGTTAAGGTGTATGGGTTGCTGTATCTCTTCAAGATCTAAAGTTGAAAACTCCATTAGTGGCATCAGCACTCTCGGTAATCCTTTCGCCTTTTCGGAATGTTGTTTGCAGGTTTTGATGAAATTTTAAGGAATTGTTTTATGCTGTAAATCAGTTCTTAGATTTGGTTGATATAAACTTTTAAGTTTCTATCATTTAGGAAAATTAAATGCTTTTTGTGTTGGAGCTATAGCCTATAAGCAGCATTCTCAATATAGGAGAGAGAGAGACTGATAAATCAAACTAACACTTGAAAATTTACAGGTAGAGATGAATTTGATAGTCCAAGAATATCTGTATGGCAGTGAAGGAATTTTTGGGGAGGGTTGGGGATTCTGTTTCCTGTGTTTTAGACTTGTAGTTGGAATGATGGAAGGGTTGGTATCTTTTAGTTCATGTTCGTGTGAAATATGAATATAAGTGTGTACCAAACAATGTGAGATAATGAACTAAAAGCCAATTTGCGTGTGATGAACTTTGCAAATTTTATCACCTACAATGATCTGTCAGATGAACTTTGTCCAGATTCCTGAACTAAATATATTGGTGAAGATTGTATGGTAGTACGTTATTCTGTTCCATGATCCTGTGAAAAATGTGTTTCTTTAGCTGTTCGAAACTACCTTCTTTTTATGTAAAATACTTGTCGGCGGATGAAGGGTTGAGTGATTAATATGTGTTGAAGATCTACTGAAAAATTTACTTGAAATGCACATACATACCATTTCACTCCCTTCATGTTTGTAATATATGTAACCATGTTATTAACTGGTAATAACTTCGTTTTTTTTTTATTCATAAGTTGCTAGAATAACTATATCCATATAATTTGCTATATAGTACCTCCCACAACTTTTTGTGTAGTGCTACCCATCTCATCATCTGTACTGTCATTTCATGTGTGCAGAAAGTAAATTGACAAATAATACAAGCATAGACCAACCACTTACACCTGCTATCCCATCCACCACCACCAGCAATGCCGAAAGCAATTCTTCCAGTGCCAAACTCGAAGAGGAACTTAAAGTTGCTTCTAGGCTGCGGAAGTTTACTTTTAATGACCTTAAGTTGGCAACAAGGAATTTTAGACCCGAATCTCTTCTTGGTGAAGGAGGGTTTGGTTGTGTGTTTAAAGGATGGGTTGAAGAAAATGGTACAGCGCCAGTAAAACCTGGGACTGGACTTACTGTTGCTGTCAAAACGCTGAATCATGATGGACTTCAGGGTCACAAAGAATGGCTGGTTTGATGCTCTTCTTATCTTTTATCATTTGCTCTGCTATCTGTTCTAGTTTCCTAATCGTGCATGCCATAGTTCTGACTTCCTATTTTATTTTCCAGGCTGAAGTAAATTTTTTGGGCGACCTTGTTCATCCTAATTTGGTTAAATTAATTGGTTACTGTATTGAAGATGACCAGAGACTTCTAGTCTATGAGTTCATGCCTAGAGGAAGCCTCGAGAACCATCTTTTCCGAAGTACGGATATAGCCTTCTTTTTAGTGCACTTTTAGCAGGGTCGTACATGTTGGTGGAATATCCATATTACTTGACTTGTAGAGTCCATATTAGGCATTCTTTCGTTTATTATGATGTTGGATACCAGATCTTCTCATGCTGTTCTGAAGAGGCTAGAGAAGGAAGTTTTTATTAACAATTTATGTATAGGATGGAGTAATCTGTAGGTTTTCTAATAAGGGCAAAATAAGTCACCAGTGATGGACTAATAGTGTTGCGTATTTATTTTCATTTGTGTTATATATGACTGGTTTGCTAACCATTATTCACTGCAGGGTCATTGCCCCTCCCGTGGTCTATCAGGATGAAAATAGCTCTTGGTGCAGCTAAGGGTCTTTCTTTTCTGCATGAGGAAGCAGACAGACCAGTTATCTATCGTGATTTTAAGACGTCAAACATCTTGTTAGATGCTGTAAGAACTCTAGCCATCCATTTCGTCTTCAATCTCTTTGTTGCTTCGCTTTATTCATTTTTTTTACCCCTCCAGGAATATAATGCCAAACTTTCTGATTTTGGACTTGCAAAAGATGCTCCCGACGAGGGAAAAACCCATGTTTCTACACGTGTGATGGGAACTTATGGTTACGCTGCCCCTGAATATGTCATGACAGGTTCATATTCCTTTCTTAATCGATGTATCTGCCTTCATATTTTGTGATCCTATGGTCCGAAACCCTAGCATCGGTTGCCAATTGCCATTTTTCATTAGCCTGAAAGGATTGCTGTTTCTGACTGTCGTTTGTTTCTCTGATTTATATAAATGATGGAAGACTAAGAGATGGGCTTTTTGAAAACATCAAATACTCCCTCTGGCCCATTTAACTTGTCTTGTTTGACTTCTGCACACAATCCAATACACTTTTTCAATCGTTTATATCTCAAAATATATACAATGAAAAATTATGTAAAATATATATTATAAAACTACATGATCATACGATTCTAACAAGACCGAACTCGACTATTTTTTTCCAAATATATATTTAGAATAACATTGAGTCAAGCTGAAGAATGAACAGTGCCAAAAAGTCAAACAAGACATGTTACCTGGGACGGAGGGAGTAAAAAACATTACCCAAAAGATAAAAACACATAGTTGGTTCTAAAAAAATGCACCTTGAAGGTATTGTTTTTTAGCTTTTAAGCGTGCTTGCAAAATCCCATCCAGACACACCAAAATTGCTTTTTGTAGAAGTTAAAGCTCAAGCACTTTTCAAAACTCCATTCAGATGGACCTACAACAACTAATGTGCTTGTTTCAATCTCTTTGTCGACTGCCACCGATGATAATTAGTGACTTAATTTGGCATAGGAACATGTAACTCCATATTTTCATCTTGGATTTTGGGATTGAGTTTTTAGGTTCTTGAATAGATGTTAGAATAGGTAGATACCCTCAAGAAGTTGTCTGGGTGGAGGGATTTTGTATTACTAGAGGAAATGTCATCACTGATAAACTGGAAATATCACATTCTTAACTGTTAACAATCTATAATTATATGCTATTATTAATTTAGTGTGGCATGACTTGCCACCACTTCTTTGCCAACGCACGAGAGCCAATTGTAAAAAAAAATATCAATTTAGTTTATCTCAATTATCATTATTTTAGTTGGATAATCATATTACTTTGAATTTTTTCAAATTACATATACACGTTCATACAATTTCACACAATTAAAGATAATTCAACACCAAAATTATATTAATTTCCGGTTGTAATTATATTTCTACTCAGAACCTCAAATATTTTCCATTAACGAGGGAAATTGAAATTGTCTGACATTTGATCCCTCCCAGCAAATGGAAAAATATTGTGTTTGTTTGGTAACACCGAACCCTGGGTCTTTCATTTATATATTTTTTTAAGGCACCATCATCCATGTTTTGTGCTCATTGGCTCGTGCCCATCTCTGTGCAGGACATCTTACATCAAAAAGTGATGTTTACAGTTTCGGAGTTGTCCTGCTCGAAATGCTCACGGGGAGAAGATCAATGGACAAGAATCGGCCAAATGGGGAGCATAACCTTGTGGAATGGGCCAGGCCTCATCTGTGTGACAGAAAACGTTTTTATCGTTTAATTGATCCCCGCCTCGAAGGCCATTTTTCCATCAAAGGTGCCCAGAAAGCCGCACAGATAGCCGCTCGCTGCCTTAGCCGGGATTCCAAAGCCCGGCCCCTCATGAGTGAAGTGGTTGAAGCTCTGAAACCTCTGCCAAACCTCAAGGACATGGCCAGCTCATCCTACTACTTTCAGACGATGCAAGCGGACCGAGTAAGCGCCAGCCCCAACGGTAAAAATGGCTTCAGAACTCACGGCTCATTTTCCAGAGCCGGGCAGCCACACCCGAGAAGCCTCTCGATACCAAATGGCTCTCATGCTTCACCGTATCATCAATCGACTCAGAACTCCCCAAAACCAAATGGTAAACAATAGTATCGGAGTGTTGTGCCCCCCTTTTTCTCCGTACCATTCTTTTTCCCCATTGCTCAATATCTTCATATATACTCTAGTGGAAAAAAGGAATTGGTGAGTAAATTCTCTTGTTGTTTGTCTCCCGACCTTAAAGAGGGATCCAAAACGTAACGAAGAATGGATCTTGAATGTGTAAATTTTTATTTATATATCCTGGAATGTGTCTATGCTAGATCTTTTTCTTTCTTTCCCTCCTCTGTGTGCCCTGTTGTAAGATGTGTGTGTCTTTTGTTCACAAGTAATCAAGTACTTATGTTTTAGGTTGTCAGAATTCTAAAGGTGCTGCCTTCCTACTTTTCTATCCATTGTGAGATTATTAGATATCTTAATACAAGCTTTTACGGCAGATAAATCACTGTAAGGGGCAATTGCTGGTTGCAGCGATTTAGGGATCAAATTGATAATGACTGTAATTACCTCTTCTGCTTCAAGACTGAATGAAAAATGCTCTCAATCAGCCGAGTTTATTTTGTGTAGTTTACGTTTTTGTATGAAGTCTCTGAATGTGCCCAATTTCTATACGTTCCTTTGGCTAACTTCCTAATTTTTACATGTGCCATGTATTCAAACTGCAATCCTCTGTTTAATATGTAAATATATATGTTCAAACACAAATATCGTTCTTATTATAATAATGAGGAATACTTCTTCGTTTTTTTTAATTTTTGGTTTGCTACAGACCCACCCAATACGCAGTCCAATGCATATTATAAATCATTAATAACTCAAATTCGGTACAAGTAAAAATTCTAAAAGTTAGATATTTAAAAACTATAAGACGAGAAGAATCTAATAAGATCTCACTTGGCTATATTTTAACTTGTATAACTAAGATAAAACTTCAAAGTGTTTGTGTGAATAGTGCTAAATCAACAAATGTAACTATCTTTAAAAAAACGGAGGAAGTAATATATATGGGATGTCTGGGAGTCAATAGATTCGGCAGCAGATAGCAGATTCGGAGAAAAAATTGTGAGAGGATATACCGATTCAATATGCTATATATGCTATATGCTAAATCCACTAACAACCAAACACACTCATAATGATAAACATAAAAATTGAATATTATGAATTTCTTTATACTATTAAACAGATCCAGAATCCAGCTTGCACCGGCCACATTATTGAAGGACACTTAGCCAAGTTTGTGAGACTGCCTCCATAAGATATCAAACGTGAACATACCATTTTACCAATCAATGGTGCCAAATTAGGTGATAACTGTTGGGGGTGTTATCGAGTCGACCTCGAGTATCATGGTACTTGAGCTTGGGCTTGACGGCAGATATTCGAGTTCAAACTCGAGCTCGAGTAGCTCGCGGTTTGTTCCCCCCCCCCCCCCCCCCCCAAGATCGAACTCGAGTCGGTAACTTAAGTTTGAATTTTATTTAATTTTTTTCTTAACATTTGATTTTGAATTTTTAACCATAGCCTAAAAGACACAATTCAATTTGATATTTGAATATTAAAAATAATGTGGTATTAAAAAGAAAAATTAAATTTAATATATAAAATGAAAAAAATAAAAATAAAATCGTTGCACCGGTAAATGGTAATACCGTAATACACCTGCAGACCTGCACTATATAGATCACATATAGTACTTCCATAGAGTTATCAATATAATAAAACAAAGCCGGCAGGCATTCTTGACGCAGGAGGAGCCAATTCTGAATAGTCAAAAAGGTAGACTAAATCACTTGCATAACAAATACATATGGACAGGAAACTTAACACTGCATCACGAAAAATGAAGTCAATCACTTCAAGAGTTTCCAATGTTGTAATCTTCATTCTATTCTTGTGCGTGCCAAACAAATCACGAGCCTATTCTTTCCGCAAGATCCCACTCCCAGGACCAGGTTCTGAATCCTATGCATTTGATTCAAACAACAATGGCCCTTACACTGGTCTCAATGATGGCAGGATTGTCAAGTACACTGATCCTACCACAGGCTTCCTTGATTTTGCCATCATCGCTCCAAACAGATCCAAGAAGTTGTGTGATGGGAAAAATGTGAACGACTTGAAATCAGCTTCCTTGTGCGGGAGGCCAGTTGGCCTGGAATTTAACCATAGGACGGGGGAGTTGTACATAACTGATGCATTCCGGGGACTCATGGTGGTCGGAAGCCATGGCGGCGTTGCTGCTCAGCTTACCGGTGGAAAGGATGGAGTTCCATTCGATCTTCTGGATGGCATTGCCATCAATCCCATCACTGGAACTGTCTATTTTACGGATCTTGGCACCATTTTCTACAAGTCCGGGTAAATTATCTGCTATTGCCTGCTTTACTCATATACAGTGGAACTTTGCTTCATTCAGAAATCCTCTGTCCAGGAAACTCTTAACAATACATTCTCGATCAATTACAATATGTTTGTTTCTTCAGGAACGCAACGGAAATTCTCCTGAGCGGAGACAAAACCGGAAGACTGCTGAAATATGATCCTAAGACGAGGCAAAGGAAGGTGGTGCTGACAGGTTTGTCCGTGCCTAATGGGGTTGTGGTCAGTGCAGATGGCTCGTTTGTACTGATTGCAGAATATGTAGCCTGTAGAATAAGGAGGTATTGGCTAACAGGTTCCAGGGCTCACACTTCAGAAACATTTGTTGAACTTCCAGGGAACCCTGACAACATTAGAAGAACCGAAACAGGGGACTTCTGGGTGCCCATCAACATACAGAAGCTTTACCCTAAACCTGACAATTTTCCGGTGGGACTCAAGATTAGTGCCCAGGGACAGATTCTCAAGACAGTGAATTTCTATAAGGAGTACAATGCTACCATTGTAACTGAAGTTCAAGAACATGGTGGATCATTGTATGTGGCTTCTGTGTACACTGATTTTGTGGGTATTTACAGGGGACTTGAATGTTGAAAGCAGACAAAGATTTGTAAGAAACCCCAAGCATTTTTACCCTAGTAATGAATTAAGTAATATTTCGTGTCTAGTGTTCGTTTACCATTGTAATAAACTGGAAGAGATTTCATGGTAGCCCACAAATTCTGCTATTAAAGGAACAACCTTTAACTATAAGCCTACAATTTCCACAAAAATATTATGTTTAGCATAACTGCCAAATTCTATATCACAATCTATTTATAGTTAACCCATTTGGCCATACTTTATATCGCCTCTCCAGCCTTGCGCCGATTTAGCAAAGAGCCTATGGCAAAATCAACTTTCTGCATTAACATTGCCATTGAAGTATTGATGTAAAGCTTACCTTTGCTGGGACAGAACAAAAACCATATATTGCGAATCACCGGTGCTTGGAACCCACCAGTGGTTCGCCAAGCCAAAATAAGGCTGGATTGGAAAATTAAACAGTAAAAAAAATAGAGAATTGTCAAAAGATGGCACCTACTTGTATCAGGAATTCATTGCTGTTCTTCTGCATTGTCCTAATTGTCGCTGCTGCAGAAGGCCAAGCTCCCCCTGCCCCCATCACCGGCAATGCCAATGCTACCTTGGAAGAGCTTCTGAAGCAAAAGGCTGAGGAATCATATAAGGAAAATTTGAAGGCATATAATCCCAATCCCCAGGATCTCACTGATGAATTTACTCTACTTGTGGACAAGTATGTCGAATCATCTCCTTCCTTTTGTTTGATTCCTGCGACAAAAATATCAAATACTAGGCATTGAACATGAATGATTGATTGTCTAAAACAGGACATTGGTGAGTGAAAATGCAACAAGAAGGCATTTGGATGAAGACGATTGTAAGGCGACAAACCCAATTGATCGTTGCTGGCGGTGCGATAAAGACTGGGCTATACATAGGAAGAGGCTGGCAGACTGTGTCCGGGGATTCGGCCACCACACGACCGGAGGCAAGGAAGGAAGATACTACCTCGTCACTGATCCATCCGACGACGACATGGACCACCCTAAGGAAGGGACGCTCCGCCACGCAGTCATCCAGACGGAGCCACTGTGGATCATTTTCTCCCACAGCATGGTGATCAAGCTCAAACAGGAGCTGATGTTCACGAGCGACAAGACCATCGATGGCAGAGGCGTGCAAGTCCACATTGCCAGCGGCGCCGGCCTCACCATCCAATTCGTGCACAATGTTATCATCCACAACATCTGGATTCACAACATTGTTCCGAAATCCGGCGGGCTGATTCGCGACGCGCTGAAACACATAGGGCTGCGCACCGCCAGTGACGGCGACGCCATCAGCATCTACAGCTCCAACCATGTGTGGATCGACCACGTCTCTCTGTCGAAGGGCACCGATGGCCTCATCGACGTGATCGAGGGTTCCACCGCGATCACCATCTCTAACTGCAAATTCAATCGCCACAACGACGTAAATTGAATCCGCTGCCAGAATGTTTATATCGATTCATATCACAGGAAATTCAGTTAACGGATAAATTGACCTTATGGTGGCGCAGGTGATGCTCCTTGGCGCACACGAAAGCGATTCGATGGATGCGATTATGCAAGTGACGGTTGCGTTCAATCGATTCGGGAAAGGATTGATTCAGAGGATGCCGAGGGTGCGCTGGGGTTTCGCGCACGTCGTCAACAACGATTACTCCCATTGGGAACTGTACGCCATTGGAGGAAGCGCTCATCCCACCATCATCAGCCAGGGGAATCGATTTAGGGCTTCCAATTACAAATACACAAAGGAGGTAAATCAAATATAAACCCTAAAACCCAAATCCCGTTCCTCTGCTCTTTACACACACATGTAAGTTGTAACGCACCAAACCAACATCCTTTTGGACCTTTCCCCCTCGAATTAGGTTACAAAGAGGGATTACGCTCCGAAGAGCGAATGGATGAAATGGCAATGGCGGTCGGAAGGGGATCTGTTCCAGAACGGAGCTTTCTTCGTTGAATCGGGGCCGCCATTGAATCGCGAAAACAGCCCATTGAAAGGGATGAATCTGGTGAAGTTCAAGCCTGGATCGTTCGCCGGGAGACTGACGCGCAGCGCCGGGGCATTGAGGTGCCACACGGGGAAACTATGCTGATCAATTACCGGAGCCGGAAATTGTCTCTCGACGGTAGATTTTAATTCTTCATTGTAGAAAAGAAAACCCACAAGAGTGTTGTATAGAAGAGAGGGTTTCTCAGGAAATACATACAGTAAACGTTTTGTATAGTGATATCGTTTTGATTTTTCATGTGATTGTATAGTGATTGTGAATACAGAATATGTAGAATAGGGATTTGTTCCTGCCCTATGAAAGATCGAAACCTTTCCATTCCATAGTAATAATGAAAACGTCGTCGTCTTCACAAGCACGTGAACTTCATGAATCTCTTTCTTCACTGTAATTTCCAAGCTCTTCCAATTCATTCTATCATAGTACTAACTAATTAAACTGCGCCAAAGGGGCACAAAGAAACATGCATATATACATCCATCCAAAAATTATGAAAACGCAATGTGTACTACTACTACTACTACTACTACAAATTTGAAGGCGTCAATCTCACCTCTCACGTCACGCATGGCAAATAATACAAACCCAATATAATGTACTACTACAATTTTGGGTGCATGAGTATATTTCATGTCAAAAGCTTCATAAAATCAAAGGAATTTGATTCATCGTCCTAAATTTGCCAAATAAAAAAACCAAAAATGCCATAGGTGGGGCTGGACATCTTTATAGAGGGAGGATTTCACAGATGCTAGAACCAGATTTCTCCGTCTCCCCTTTCTTCATGTTCTGCATGAGGATAACTCGGGTTTGGCCAAACACAATGCTTCTTGTCAGTTGTCATCTAGTGATGTTAGTGTTGATATCCCACATCGTTAAAATGTGGTCCTCCTACTACTTTATATTGTTGAGAGCAACTTCACCTATCACCAATTGGTTTTAGGTATGAGCCTCCCATTTATGAATTTCTATATGATATCAGAGCTATAGTTGCCCGGGTTGGGTATATTTGATTCTGAATTTGAATTTAGCAACTTCACCTATCACCAATTAGTTTAGCCGCCTATGGCAACTGTACTTCTTTTTTTTTTTTTTTTTTTTCTTTCTTCCAAGAGGATGAAAAGTTGTGGTGGACTTATTAAGGCTTATGTGGCTATTTGGGCTTTGAATACTCCCTCCGTCCTACATAATGTGTCCTATTTGCCTTTTTTGATACTGTTAATTATTTAGTTTTGATTCAATTTTATTACAAGTATATATTTGGACAAAATAGTCGAGTTGAGTTTTGTTAGAATTGTATGATCATGTAGTTTTAGAATATATATTATTTGCCTTTTTTAATACTGTTCATTGTTTAGCTTCGACTCAATTTTATTGCAAGTATATATTTGGAAAAAATAATCGAGTTGAGTTTTGTTAGAATTGTATGATAATGTAGTTTTAGAATATATATTTTAACACAAGTTAAATGGGATGGAGGAGTATATAACTGTGGATGGCTGAACGAGGTTCGTTGGTTAATTCTTTCGAGTTTTTCTTGATTTTTGCGCTGTAACTTTGCTATCCTCTTTTGCCTTGAGTTGTTCTGTCATGTTTCTGAATGAATTCATTGGTCTATGTTTCTAGTATTTTTTGCTTTTTATAAAAAGGTTTTACATAAGGGAGGAATTTGGGGCCATAGAGTTGTTAACCAAGAATTTCTTTGAGGGAGAAACCTCTTTTTTTGATTGATGAGTATCGAAAGGATTACAAAAATTGCAGAAAGGAATTACACGAAAATAAGAAAGCTGTAAAGGAATTAAAGATTGCAGAACGGAAAAAACACGAAAGAAACTTGCAAGAATAAAAATGCAGAAATAGATAAAATGATTCCTCAAGGGGTGTGTTTGGATGGCCTCTCTGGAATGCATCTCTTCCTCCTTTTATAGGGAGGGGGACTGACACCCTCCCAGGCTGAGACGCACGCGAAGGATGGCGGCATACGGCGCACGCGAGGATGGCGGCTTGACTTCTGTGACACCTACGACGCACGCGAGAGGATGGCAACGCACGCGAGAGGATGGCGACTTGAGGATTGACAGCTTCTCTTGGTCATTATCCGGATAAATCTTGAATTGGACCGAGCCAAGAAAAATAGATTGAGCATTTTGAAAGTGCGTCCTCTCTTCCGGATATATTTTCATCAATTGGGTTGAACACTCTACATCAATAAATGGACCTTCAATATTGGATTAATAGGGATGGGCCTTCAATATTTTTGCTCTGTTAACAGATGCCCCCCTTGCGCTTTTAGTCGATGGAACTGAGACTGAAATCGCGCATATATTTTTCTAATGTCGCCGTCGGCAACCCCTTTTTTTATTTTTATTTATCATATTTATATATATATAATTTTTTTTTTATTATTATTTATTTTTGGTTAGGCCGCCACTCATTATGCCTTTTTTTTTTATAGTTATTGTGCCATGTGCCATGTGTAAGGCCTTTTTTCTTTGTAAGGCCTTTTTTATAGTTATTGCGCCATGTGCCATGTGTATGCCTTTGTAAGGCCGCCACTCATATGCCTTTTTTTTTTTTTTTTTTTAAGGCCGCCCATTGTGCCATGTGTAAGGCCGCCACTTGATTTTTTTTGACATAGTTTGATTTGAATGGCCGCCCATTGCCCATTGTGCCATGGCCGCCACTTGATTATCCCTTCAGGCATTTTTTTAAATATATATATATATATATATATATATATATATATATATAAAAGCCGCCTCTTATGTCTTCGCCGCGGCCATTCACATCAAGCCAGACACCATTTGCATCCTTCAGGCACCATTCACACCACTCCAAGCGCTATCACCAGCCGCCACTTGCACATTGGCAGCCGCCATTGAGGTTGCTCCGGCCGCCACCCTTCATCCGGAGGCCGCCATCCCTGTCTATTTGGAGGAGGCCGCCATTCGCTCTGAGGCCGCCATCCCTAAGAGGCCGCCATCCGCTCCGAGGCCGCCATCCCCTCAAGAGGCCGCCATCATCCTAGAGCTTGAAGGAGGCCGCCACTTGTTGCCTTGGCCGCATTTGGAGGGCCAGGCCGCCACCTTGGTCTGTTCCGAGCCTCCATCAGCTTTTTTTCCCGGGTCGCCATTCGAGTATCAGCCGGGGTGACATCCTCAGTCGGGCCGCCATACTCAGCCAGGCGCCATTCTCAATCACCGGCTACTCGGCCTCCAAGGCCGCTGTCGACTGCGTTCCAGGGCCATTACCCAGGGTTTTTATCACCCAAGGTTACTGCATTGGCCACCACCCTTGATTCGTCTTCCTCGTGTTTCAATTTCTCAAAACGAGTCCCGTGTATAGGTAGACACTTCTCATCTTGTTCCTCAAAGAACTTTTCCAAGCGGGCCGCTCTCTCGGCCAGCTGGGCAAGGTCAGTTGCATCCTGCACAATTAAATGTTCTTTTAATTTCGGTAACATGTTAGCCACTGCTATATTGGCTATTTCTTTATCCGGAATTGCCATAATACATCGGCCTTTAAGGCGTTGCAATCTGTTAATAAAAGCACTTGCCGTCTCATCGGCAAATTATTTAGCGTTAGTGAGATCTGCAAGACTAACCTGTGACAGGGGAGTGTAGAACCTGTCATGAAACGCCCGCTCGAGATCAGCCCAATTCTGAATTGAATTAGGCCGCAAGGAAGCAAACCAAGCAAATGCGGGTCCAGTCAGAGATGAGCTGAACAGTCTTAGCTTCAGTCAATCGTTGGCCGCTGCTTCGCCACATTGAGCAGTAAACCTGCCCACATGTTCTACTGTGGATTTGCCGTCGTCTCCCGAAAATGTGGTGAACTCGGGTATTTTGAAGCCTCTAGGGTAAGGCTGCATAGTGTCCACCCATTCAGGGTATGGTTTCCTGTATGTGGGTCGTTCCATCGGCCTTAATTGAATCCCGAAGTGCTGTTGCATCATATCTGCCAACAACTCGGGTGACACCATGGGCACCTGTATAGGAGGCATGGCGACTGGGAAATGATTGGTAGCCTGATGCTGTATGGCGGCCGGGTATGGACTAGCGGCCTGATGCTGCATGGCGGCGGGATGTGAACTGGTGACCTGATGCTGCATGGCGGTAGGATGTGAATTGGCGGACTGATGTGGTATGGTGGCCGGATGTGGACTGGAGGCCTGCTGCACGGCGGCCAGGTGTGGACTGGAGGCCTGATGCTGTACGGCGGCCAAGTGTGGACTGGAGGCCTGATGCTGCACGGCCAGGTGTGGACTGGAGGCCTGATGCTGCACGGCGGCCAGGTGTGGACTGGAGGCTGATGCTGCATGGTGGCCTGAGGCATGGTGGCAACCAAAGGTATGTTGGTGACCTGAGGTTGCATGTGTCCTCCTCCAGCACCTAGATTATGAATGTCGGCTTGTGGGATGGGAGCCGCCACTCCAAATGGCTGTATCGAAACAACGCTAGATGCCATCAAGTATCCTGATGGAGCATACATCATGGGAAGTGGTGCTCCAAACTGAGAGAGTGATGGCTGGCCAAAAGTTGTCCCCCAAGTCTTTTGTAGACCGCCATACGGTCCTGTAACGCTTGGTGACATATTCATGCCATTTACAGGGATATATCCCTCCTGTGGAGTACGCAGGGATCCACATATCCTGTCAGTTTGATCGGCCATGGCAGGCCGCAATACATCCATAAGATGCCTCGTAAGTAAAGGCATGAATTCAGCCATCGATTCAGTCATCGATAGCCGTATTTGTTCTGAAAAGGTTGGGACTTGCATCATCCCCTGCGGTGGTTGGGAGGTAGTCGCCGTATTATCGACGTTCTCAGATGGTGTTCTTACTGGAGTTTCTTCATGTAGCGACATTTCTCCAAATCTTTGTGTTAAGTCCCTTACAACTCGTCCAGATCTAAGTTGCATACACTTCCAAGCGGATATGGTTTCCACTTCGTGTCCCACTGGGCGTGCCAATTTGTTAACCAAGAATTTCTTTGAGGGAGAAACCTCCTTTTTTGATTGATGAGTATCGAAAGGATTACAAAAATTGCAGAAAGGAATTACACGAAAATAAGAAAGCTGTAAAGGAATTAAAGATTGCAGAATGGAAAAAACACGAAAGAAACTTGCAAGAATAAAAATGCAGAAATAGATAAAATGATTCCTCAAGGGGTGTGTTTGGATGGCCTCTCTGGAATGCATCTCTTCCTCCTTTTATAGGGAGGGGGACTGACACCCTCCCAGGCTGAGACGCACGCGAAGGATGGCGGCATACAGCGCACGCGAGGATGGCGGCTTGACTTCTGTGACACCTACGACGCACGCGAGAGGATGGCGGCGCACGCGAGAGGATGGCGACTTGAGGATTGACAGCTTCCCTTGGTCATTATCCGGATAAATCTTGAATTGGACCGAGCCAAGAAAAATAGATTGAGCCTTTTGAAAGTACGTCCTCTCTTCCGGATATATTTTCACCAATTGGGTTGAACACTCTACATCAATAAATGGACCTTCAATATTGGACTAATAAGGAGGGGCCTTCAATATTTTTGCTCTGTTAACAAGAGTTAACAACAATATTATGATATGATGACACGTGTATGTATTACTTACACGTGGCGATCAGCGTCTGTTCATGCAAAATAGTAGTAAGCAACAAGAACAGACTCTGTTTTCGGAAGATGAAATGAAGTTAAAAGAACATAGTCCGATCAAAAGAAGATCCAGCTTTAATTAGGATTATATATCTTCTGGAACAAGCTAAGACTGCAAGGTATGCGATCGATATCTGTGGTGTTGCAATGCACATTATGTTGGTTTGCCTCTCTCGTTTCCTTAATCTCTTATTGTGAATCACTTCCAGTCTTTCACAATGATTCCCATTACGTATATATAAGATTTTTTCCAGATCTGAAAGTTTGGATGAAACTCTTCGTAGTTTTAGGAACATGGCTGTATACTTTTTCTTGCAATGCCTTCTTGATTTGTGTTTATTTCTTCAGATCAAGGGGTAAACAATTGATTCAAAGGGATTTGGTAGTGAATTGAAGCAGCAGATGATTTAAAATTAGGATGATTAAATATTTGCTGAAAGTTGGAATATTAGATTAGATCTGTAATTCGAACATGACTATATGATGGGAACATGTTCGGTAAAATGCCTACATGATAGAGCTCAATGCAGAAAAAACTGTGTCATGATGATACAATATGTGCCCCCTGGCCCTCTTATGGGGTAATCTTTGGTGAATGGGGGAGTATAATAAACATTCAAAAATTCCCATAGCCTCGCTTAATCTATGAATACTGGATTGTATCATGAATCATCCATGACGGCTGTTCTTTGTATTTTTTTTTTTGATTGTATGGTAGAAATATGGCGAGTGCGCAAGAACCATCAAGTCAAAAGAATTTGCAAAGCCATGATTCTTACTTTGAGATGGTACGAAAGAGAAAAAAGTTGCCTCCTTCCTTACAGGAGTCTCTTACCCGTGCGTTCGCCCAAATTTCTGTTTCATCCTTTCCACAAGTCCCCAGAGGCAAAGGTGAATGCATATCTTATAAACAGTAGTCAAGTTCATGGATTTGTTCATTTCAATTGATTAGTTTTGAACTAAGACTTCCTTTGGCACGTTTTAACTGCTGCAGTCATTGAGATTCTAGCCGACACAGCAATTGGCGATGCGGTCAAAATCTTATCCGAATCCAACATTCTCTCGGCTCCTGTTGTGAATCCTGATTCTAGGGATAGCATAGATTGGAGGAAAAGATATCTGGGAATTGTGGATTACTCGAGCATCATACTTTGGGTGCTGCAGAATGCAGAAATAGCAGCGGCAGCTTTGTCCGCCACTTCTGCAGCTGCTGTTGGGATCGGGACGGGCACTGCTGGTGCACTTGGTGCCATGGCATTAGGAGCAACCGGCCCTCTTGCTGTTGCCGGACTGACAGCAGCCGCAGTCGGGGCAGCAGTGGTCGGGGGTGTGGCTGCCGAGAAGGGAATGGGAAGAGACGCCCCAACCGCGGTGGACAAGCTAGGGCAGGATTTTTACAAGGTTCTCCTCCATGAGGAACCATTCAAGTCGACCAAGGTAAATTTGGCACGTTTCCTCCTGACTGAGTGAATGAACAAATTCAGTCGAACCATTCATAAGATCGATATCTCTGTGGCTTGCAATTTACAGGTGCAGTCCATCCTAAAGTCCTACAGGTGGGCGCCTTTTGTTCCGGTAGGTCCGGATAGTTCAATGTTGAGTGTCATGCTGCTGCTTTCGAAGTACAGGCAGAGGAACGTGCCTGTTCTAGAGTCGGGGAAACCAACAATAAAAAACTTCATAACACAATCTGCAATCGTGCACGGCCTCCAACAGTGCAAAGGACGGGACTGGTTTGATGCCATTTCTAATTGCTCTTTACCTCAGTTAGGCCTCCCTTTTATGTCCCCGGATCAGGTAATTAGAGACGATGAATGTGGGACCGCAAGCTAATTTAGCCCCATCCTATCTATTGAATAGTATTAATCTTTCTAAGCTGTTTAGGTTGTGATGGTGCGGAACGATGAATTGGTTTTGAAAGCGTTTGAGAAAATGCAAGAGAAACAGATCGGAGGCCTTCCTGTCACGGAGGGATCGACGAGGAGAATCTGTGGTAACATAAGTATCAGAGACATTCGGTTCTTGTTACTCAAGCCTCAACTCTTTGAAAATTTCAGGTATGTGATTCTGTCTGAAAAAATATACTTATGTCTGAGGATACACATATCATCTGTTTATTACATGGAAGTGATTTTCTGGTGATCGATGATCGTGTGTTGTGAACTGTGTAGGAAGCTGACTGTGCAGGACTTCATAACAATAGTTGCAGAAGAAGAGAACAACACTGGGAAGGCAGTGAGACCGATAACTTGCAAGCCTGATTCAAGTCTTGGCAATGTGATAGAGACACTAGCCACCAATTCAGTGCACAGGATCCATGTGGTGGGAGACAGGGACGAGGTTGTCGGGGTCATTACACTGAGGGATGTCATCTCGTGTTTCATCAATGAGCCACCGAATTTCTTTGATGATTACCTTGGATTTGCAGCACAAGAGATATTGAATTAGTGAGCCACCCTGGGATTAATTATTGGCATATTCATATTCGCTGTCATACTTTTTTTTGGGTTTTTTCATGTGTAATAAAGAATTGGCATGGCATGGCATGGCATATATCCTGTATGCATTCTGTGGTTAATTAAAAACACCTGAAGTAGTTTCGATAGTACTTTTTAAAACAAACAAATTATTGTATAATAATTGGCAACATCTGCCCTGGTCTAACTTTAATTTGTTTCACTAGACAACGTCAGAAATGTGCCCGTGGATTGCTCCATTATTTAGCAGTTGATCTGGAAAACAAGTAATGCTATTACTTAATAAGCAAAATGAGCAAATTGATTGAGCAAAAACATGTTTGATTGATGAGATCTCAATCCATCTTTTTCATCCAATTTCTCATGTTCGATTGATGAGCTTGATCAGGGCTGCGGCCGACATATGTTTCACTTGTAATGAAAAATGCCACTCCCTCCGTTTTCTTAGGAAACACTTTCATTATTTTGCGCTATTCACAGTTTAACATTGATTCAAATTTTTATCATAGTTATATAAAAAAATATAATCAAGTGAGATCTTGTTAGATTCGTCTAAACTTGTAGTTTCCGAATATCAACTTTTTATAATTTTTTACTTATACACAATTTAAGTTATTAATAGTTGAAAATATGCATCGACATACGTGCTAGCTAACTATGTTGCAATCCTAAGAAAACGGAGGGAGTATATAACTAGGGGTGAAAGCGGTACGGTAAATATCCGACCGATCCGATGCCGTATCCGATTATATTCGAATCCGAATCCGTTTTTGACTATCCGGACGGATATTTCAATATTCGTATCCGAATCCGAATCCGTATTTTATTATTCGCATTCGTATCCGTATCCGAAAATATCTAACCGTATCCGAGAATATCCGACCGTATTCGAAAATTGATAGGATATTATCCGGATTTTAAATATGGATATCCGAATATATTAATATATTATTATTTAATAATTAAAAATGATTAATAATTATAAAAAAATATTAAATTTTCAAAAAAGATTATAAAAAATTATCCGATAATCTGTATCCGATTGAATCCGTATCCGTCATATATCCGTCCTGTATCCGTACCGTATCCGTAATCCGAAATATCCGAAACCGTATTCGTATCAGGCCCATCCGTATTCAATACCGAATTCGAAAAAAAAATATGGATAATATCCGTATCCGACACTATCCGACCGTATCCGTACCATTTTCATACCTATATATAACTAGCCTATTAGTATATGAGTGTGGACTGTGATGCGGACGGTATGGTATATTTGTCCTGTATAATAGTACTTACTTTACTTGGAATGAATGAAAGTAAACAAAGCAGTTCAGCAGAATGTTAAGACAACTCATGCGAAGAAATGCTTTTATTTCTTGAATTATGCCCATTTATTACACTGAATGCTGAAGGCATATTATATTGTAAATGGAGGGTTAAGTTAGTATCCTGAATATCCATATTCAGGATTTCCTACATGAGCTGAATTAGTGTCGTTTGATGCTGTATATGAAAAGGCAATATTGATTACCATAAATCTTCACCAACAATAATTGGAAATAATATATATTGTTGATGCCCCTTTAATGGCTTAATTTATGTTGATGAATCAATTCCATAAACGGCTGAGTAGACAATTAATATGGCTAAAAGTTTACCTGCTCCTACGCATGCAACACCCAATTTTACGACAACGCAATCTTCCGATCGAAGATCACATGGTATTGTATTTAGATGAATTCCTCGAAGATGATACGAAAGCAGACGACATCACATGATGCTGCAATTTGAATATTAAATAGTTAAATATGAGTAATATGTGATGTTTATAAATATTGGTTGCTATATTTATGTTGCGTCTGCTGTCCGTAAACATTTTATATATTTTTTTACTTTGGTAATAGGATATGTTGGTACAAAATGTTTATCTATTATATGTTGTTTATAAGACCTGATGTGATAAATCTTACAGAATGTGTGCTGTCCTTATACATTTTATATTTACCCCAATTGCCTATGTAGGTTGTCAATATAAATTTTCCAAACTATATGGTGTTTATAAGACCCGGTGTGATGCATCTTACGGAATGTGTGCTCTCTATCTACCTTTTATATTTGCCCCAATTGGTCATGTCGGTTGTCGGTATAATTGTTTGAACTATATGCTGTTTATAATAAATGAAATGATGCATTGTAGGTTGCGAGTGATTTCTTTTTTCATGTTATTTATTTCGAATTAGCCGTGTAACCTGTTGGTATAGATGTCCATATTGTATGATATTTATAAATATTGATATGCAGCATCGTAGGGTTTCAATGTCCATATTGATATGATGTTTATAAATATTGATATTTATAAAAATGACTTAAAATTGTAGGTTTCAATTTTCAATACCGGTGTGGGAAAATAACTTTAAAATGTTGATTTATTAAGCATATTTAACATATTTTCATAATATCAAATTTATCGGAACAAAATATTACCTTCCATAGTTCCATAGCACACATGTTAGATGGGGTAAAATTTGCAGACATTTATTGCCTCCAAAAACTACGCATATTTTACTAGAAACAAAAATAGGTAATGAATTCATTAAAAGGTAATTTTGCATTAAATAATACTCACCAGCTCACCTCATTTCTCTCATCATTTTAATATTGGTATTTATCATTTCCTTATGTCCTGATTCAGGACATAAACTGTTCCCTCCATTTACCGGTTGAGTTAATGTCCTGAATTAGGGTTATTCATGATTTCCTGAATATGATAAATATGTAGAATATGATAAATATGTAGCGTATGTGATGTGTACACATTTCCATGATTTATTGCCATCTTTATCAACTTTCAACAAAATAGAAAGAATATCCCGTGCTGCCCTAATTAATTCCAAGATTTATGGTGATTACTTAATACCAAAGATGGATGATGGAAAATTATTATTTCAAATAACATGTTTTGATTCTAATACGGCACGGATGCTCAAATTTGTTGAAACTTAAATTTGCTGATTTTAATTTTAATGGTGCTGGTTTAGGAATTGTCAGTGCTATTATTGTATTGCAAAAATGTGTTGTTTGTGATTTTAATTATACTGAGTTTTTTTTTTTTTGATGAGCCATTAAAGGCCTTGGAAAGGGAAAGGAAAGTGGGAAGATATTCGAAAATTGTGCTATGTTTGAATTTGAATATTCTACTTTTGGGTTTAATAGTGTTGGATTTATTATTTCCCAATGCTAGTGTGTCGCAAAATTATGATGTTTCCGAAATCGTGTTGATTTTGGAATTTAAATATATGCGGTAGGTGTTGGAACATTTAGGTGATTATACATCCGAGGAGGTTAATCGAAACAACGACGAAATTCTAGATTGAACCAATAAATTCTACGGGGCCTTACCAAAGAAAAAACTAATTATATGATCAATTTTTAGTTGTCCAAATTCCCAGGCATTGCAGAATTCTATTTTATTTAATGGTACAGATTTTCGAGGACATTGTGGAATTTTATTAAATTAAAATTACATTAAAAAATTTGCATTTTTTTTAAAAAATATAAATATTCACAGTTTTTTTTATTCTGTAAAATTTAAAATCCAACACAAAATATTTTGATTGTCTAACAAAAAATTCGACCCAAACCAATTTGGATAGTTAGGGCCTGTTTGTTTTGGCTTGTGAAAAAAGGAGAAGTCAGTAGAATAATGAGAAGGAGGGAGAAGGAGAATTCAAAAGGAAAAGCAGCTCAAATATAATTATTTTGATGGATATTATTAAAGTTGCTTTTCAACGGAAACATGTTTGGATGAATTGTACGTAGAATGACTTTTGATATATTAAAATTACTAAAATGGACATAAATATTATAAGGATATTTATAATTAATTTTATTTCCTTTTTAAATAGGGTTATTTTTGTATTTTATTACTAAATGACTTCTCATTTTAAAAAAAGTAACCCCCTACCTACTTTGAAAAAAGTAGAATTTTAACTTTTGCTTCTCCTTTTATTTTTAAAAAAAAGTCAAAACAAACAGTTAAAAAATTTCAAAAGAACTTTTGGAAGAAGCAAAAATCAAAAGGAGAAAAATTAAGGCAAAACAAACAGGCTCTTAGTCAATTTCTGTAATAGATTCCTACATAATCCGTTACTTTACAAAAATAATTTAGAATTACACAATACAAGGAATCAATATAATAACTTAATACAATTAATTACGTCATCAAATGCCATTATTATTAGCAAGCTGTCAAGTAGAAGGGTATAACCCATATATAATGAGTATACGACATCATTTCATGAAATCCTGATTCAGGATGGAAACCTAACCCGGTTTTAACAATATATTCGATCTCAAATTCCTTTATCGGAAATTCAACAAATTTGTACCTCTTCGGGAGAGAATTAGTTAGGGTGCATATATAATGTGTGAACTGACTGAAGTATGTGTTGAGGTGAATCTGGATTGGTTATTTGATTTTATGATGGATGGATATAATTAATTGAGTGGGTAAAATTAATAATTTTAATAGTTATGCCCAAGTTTTTTCCAACTTATTTCAATTATCATTGTATAATTTATTTATCTTACATATATAATTCATCTATTTCTATATGCTAAATGCTAATGGATAATTAGTAGTTTTATGTAGTTTATTTAATTTATCTAGTTTTGCTACAGATATTAATTTATAGCTATATATCACTCATGTATAATTCATCTAACGAATATAAGTAGTATATATAATTGGGGATGGAGACTTACCCTAATGGTCAAGTCCCCGACTCCCAACCTTTTCGTTGGGAGTTCGATCCCCACCCGGCACTTATCCCTCTCATTTGTTTCCTTTGTACTCCCTCCGTCCCATTAAAAGTGGTCACTATTCCTTTTTGGGGTGTCCCATTAAAAGTGGTCACTTTCCCTTTTTAGCAAATTAGATTAACATAAGCATCATTAAAAACCCCACAATAATGACAATTGTACTTTCTGTACAAACTCCCTATATATGTTTAACCATTAATATCTCAAAATTGGTATAAATAAAAATTATATAAAATATATATTCTAAAACTATACGATTAGACGATTCCAACAAGACCACACTTGACTATTTTTTCTTTCTACATCATTACGATAACATTAAGTCAAAGTTAAATAATAAATATGGTTAAAAGTCAAATGTAACTATTATAAATTAGATGGATGGATTAATCAAATTTATTTATACTACTTTAACTACTAAACACCACAACCTAAATTCCCGTGCCCAAAAGAAAGTGGCCATTTTTAATGGGACGGAGGGAGTAAATATTAATGGCATGAGTTCCCATCAACCATTTCCTAGTCTGTATGATAAGAAGAAAAAAAATCTACTGTACAATTCATCTCATTGCTAGTCTGTTATATACAATGATCACCTATCTGTCAACGGTAATTTAGTAATTTTATGTAACTTGTTTAATTAATTTATTTTTGTAGCAAATAGTATTACTTTATAGCTAATTTTCATGTACTCCCTCCCTCCCACTAGAAGTGTTTCAAAACTTTTGGGTACAGTATTTTATGTAGAGATAGTTAGTATTTAAAATAATGTAGATTAGTAGTATTTAAAGTAAGGGTAAATTAGTAATTTATGTAATGTGATTGTAATGTGTTTGAATTTTAATTGATTTATTTATGTGTGATGTGATAGTTTTGAGTTCAAATTTATTAGTGATAGTTAATTTAAAATTTTAGTATATTTATTTATTGATGTGATGTAATGGATGTAGGTGGGTGTGAATGTGTAATTAATATTTAATAATTTCCTAAAATAAAAATGAGACAAAGGTGTTGGGACTTGGGACGGAGTAAAAAGGAAAGTCAGACATAAATAATGGGACGGAGAGAGTAATAAATACTTTTATATTAAAACTCTAAATTAATAGGTAGTACTTTATAAATATTACAATTAGTAGTTCCATTCACTATGCATTAATATATTTTATTGGCTATAATTATATTTAAATACAACTCCTTAATGTAAACATGTATACTTCCTCCGTCTCGATATAAATGTTACATTGGATTTTTTGACACTATTCACTGTGTAACTTTGATTCAAATTTTTATCATAGCTATGTGAGGAAAAACATAGTCAAGTGAGATCTTGTTAAATTCGTCCAATCTTGTAGTTTTAGACAATCAACTTTTTTATAAATTTTTATTATACACAATTTAAGTTATAAACCGTTAAAAATGTGTATCGGCAAACGTGTCGAAAGGGAATGTAACAATTATATTGAGACGGAGGTAGTATTTATTTAAGTAATTTCAATAAAATGATATATGGGTGTCCAAACATAAATTGATATATACATAAATATATTACAGTAGTTACAAAAAATTGGTTGATGTACCAATATTTTTTTTTTGAGGAAATTTGATGTACCGATATAATCAATGAAATACTCCATGTATGAATTTATTTATTTTCAATATATATGTTAAAGATTATTAAATTTTAAAAGTCTCTCTTTTAATTAATAAAATATAAATTTATCAATATATTAATATTTTCTAGATTAATAAAATTTTGTTATTAGTTTATAGATGATTTATTGCAGTTGTATTGTTATTTTTGCTTTGTAAAAGGTTTTTATTTTTTTTGCTAAACAATATATAGGCTAGGAAAGGTTGGTGGAAGTCCATGCCACACAAATTATAAAGGGATAAAAATGATGGATAAAGGTCGGGTAGGAAATCGAACCCACAACCAATAAATAGGTTCGGAGTCAGGGGACACCAGGTGAGTCCGCATCTCTTAAAAGGTTTTTTTTTTTTTGGCTTGACTTAAAAGGTTTTTATTAATATTGCAAAAATAAATTATAAATTATAGAACCAAACGTGGTTTACTTTTTCCCGGATCACCGACCTCATTAATTTGGTTATGGAAACTGGAATGTAGGGGTGAGCAAAATATTCGAACCGATTCGTTGAACCGCTGAGTCGAACCGAAATCGAACTGAATTTTCGGTTAACCGAGGATCCCAGAGCAAATACAAATATCAAATTTTAGTATTCGTCCGGTTCAAATACAAATACAAATACTTTAATTTTTTCCCCCGAGTAACCAAACTGAATCGAATATATTTATTTTAGTTTAAAAGTTATTTACATTGTATATAATATAGGCATTTTATGGTATAAAATTATATATAGATAATATATAATCATTATTTATTTAATTATTTAAGTATATAATAAAATAAATATAAAAAATTTAAAGAATTAATTATCAAAATATATCACCATAATGAGCCTATATTGATTTTTTTGAGTTTAAGAATACCCCATTATTGAAATATACTACTACACTAAGATTTGTTACTTATACTAACATATTTTGATAACACTAAAAAGAATCACTGGATTATATAAAGTTATATATATATATTTTAAGTATAATAACCTCAAAAATAAAATCTACGAAACTTAAAAATTAAGAAATGAAAAGTTGATTATACATTTTTAGAGGGCCGGAAAAATATTCGAACTGAATCGCTTAATCGCTGAATCGATCGAAACTGAACCCCCGGTTAACCGAGGACTCCGGTTACAAATACAAATACTGAAATGAAGTATTTGCCCGGTTCAAATACAAATACAAATACCTGAAAAATTCAGATTAACCGAACCGTGCCCACCCCTACTGGAATGTGTTGTTTGGCTCTCTCTTCATGAATTTGCACTTTTAATTGGGGGTTATTTGGCACATACTCCCTCAGTATTCTTCCAATAATTTTGGCATTGGGTTGTGGCATGGGTTTTAAGAAATTGAGAAATAAGTGGAGGAAATTTTAGGAGATGATTGAGAAAGAAATAGAAAAAAAGCGTGAATGAGAAAAAACTTACCCAAAAATAAAACGTTAACATTATTTTAAAACCACCCAAAAAAAAGTGTTAGAATAATTTAAAACGGGAGGAAGTATTAATTTGTTTATTGCCAAGAACCTGACTTTTGAACTTAGGGCCAACCAATCTTTTGTTACTCCAGATTCCAGAATCCAGATATCCCCTCCGTCAGTTTCTGACTTCAGTTAACCGTGCATTGAAGCCTTGAAATTATTGGCATCAAAATTATAAATGTAGAATTATTAAAGGTTTTCATTAATTAACTCATAAATTTACACTTTTACCCTAACTAAATTTATTATTAATAAATGTCAACAAATCACATTTATGTAAAATGAAGGGCAATATAGCATAATTACTTATAACTACAATTATTGTGGAACATTTTTTACTCTCTAAAAAGATAATTAAAAAGGAACGGAGGGAGTACCTTTTACTTTAGTAGTAATGTACTTCCTCCGTTCCAGAAGTAATAGTCTTTTTAGAGATGAAAAAGTGTTCCACAATAATTATCATTTTTAGGTAGTTATGTTTACGTTTTTACTTTATATATATTGCCATTTACTTTACATAAATGTTATTTTTGGCATTTATTATGAAATAGTTTAGTTGAAGGGTAAAAATAAAAATTTATGAGTTAATTAATGTATATCTTGATTATTAAATATGAGCTGAAAGAGACAAATAAAAGGGAACGAGGGAGTAGTGACACAAGGCAACAATTACACTGAATAGTACTCCCTCCGTTTCTAAATAAGTTTAACATAAGTAAATGACACGGGATTTAATGCAAGGAACAAAAGTGCTTTAGTGGAAGCTTTTTTACTTTTAAAACCATTCCATATACGGTAATGTAACATTTATTATGAAATACCAAAAAAAAGGAAAGTGTTACACTTAAAAAGAAACGGTGGTAGTATTAGACACAGAATTTCAAAGTAGAGTGTCCAGTACAGACAAGAATGCTAATGCGTGCTTTCCACAAACTAAAATGGAGTAACACAATACAGTACATAGCTCAAAAGGGCAATTGAGATTGATGTATAGCTCAAACACTCATACCTGGCGGAGTAATCCGATCCATCCATAGTAAATCTCACCTAATAAGTAAGAATCATTCTTGTTTAACCCACTAGACTAGACTTGAGTTGCAGCAGCAGCAGCAGCTGGATACTGACTCACATTGAGGCGAAGCATGTACGGATTAACAAAGGATCCAAAGTACACATGATCCCCAATTGGGAACCCACACGTGACGAATACAAGTTCCCGATCCCAATAATGTGCCACCGGTTTCCCCTCCAAATCCACCACAAAAACCCCACCATTTCTCTCCATGGATGGCCTTCTCCCATACTTCTCCATCATCCCCAGTACCTTACGAACTATGGGATATCCTTTTATCCAGTTCCACTTGCTTGGTTCCTGCAGCAGCCCCAATTCAACAACCACCATATCAGAATGGGCAATATATATATATATATATATATATAATTGTGCTTTGAAGAAATCCAAGTAACAAAATACTAAATGTCAAACATGTTCCATAAATACAACCCTGCAACTAACTAGTTACCTACCGTGGCTAATGCAATCCAATACCGGCCTTCACCATCGTATCTTATGTTGTCCGGCATGCCCGGCAAGTTTTCAACAAACATATCAACGGTTCCTTTCCTTGGGCCTTCTATGTAGTACTTTTGGCACCTATTCCTACATTAATAACCAGACCCATCATCATGCCGTCCTTTGAACTTGTCGTCTACCAAAAATGAAGACGGGGTGGAGAGTTCTTACATGCCGGTTTCGCAGAAAATGACAAAAGTCTTGTCCGCAGAAACGGCAACACCGTTGGCGATATACAAATCTCGCACCAGTACTTTCGTTTGCTTTGTCGATGGATCGTAGCTCAAAAACCTCCCATTAGGCCTGCCTTCTAAAAGGTCGAGAAGACAGTCTTTAATCGCGTATTTGTGCGAAGCATCGGTGAAGTAGAGTGTGCCGTCCGGACCAATGTCGACAGCATCCGTTAACTTGAATTTCAGTCCCTCGGCCCCATCCGCCAGCAACTCTATCTCACCATTTTTGGTTATGTTCAACAGTCCCTGCACCACCAGGGCCACAAATAACAATCTTGTTTAAATTTTACAGTGCAATTGTTTAAACTTTTGGGGAATCCTAATAAGGATGAATTACAGTATTTATTTATAACCTTATCCGCGTCAGCGACGATGACTTCGCCGTGCAGTCCATGGGCGATCCCCAGCGGCCGGCCACCGGTGTTGACCCACTTCTCCACCGCCGTGTCGGCCGCGGTCGGCCCCGGAGTGACGCGGCTTATCCACCCATCTTCGGAACCGGTGTATATAACTCCGGCATCGGAGTCGAACGCGATGTCCTCCGGCGCGTGGAGCACACCGAGGCCGATTTTTTCGGATCCGAGTAGGAAGCGAGTGTTCTGTCTGGGGGCGGAAAGGGGCGGGAGGTTCAAACGGGTCAAGACTTGAGGCGGGTACGGAGCCGGGTCGAAGGTGTCGAGGCGGTAGAAGAATAGTGCAGCGAGCACCGGCAGCAAGGGGATGAAGAAGGCCGGCGATATCCTTACCATGGTTTGTACAGAGTGCACTTTTTTCACAATGTAGTCTAATCTGTTTTGATGTGTGTTGTCTTTTTCTTATCTTTCAGAAAAATGTTGTGGACATATAGTAGTAGTATTTATCCGTTTGAAGTGTCAACCGTCAACGTTGTTGCCGCCCGGCCGTTGCGAGAGGCGTGTTTATATTTTAGGTACCATTTGGTTGGAGAGAATTTTACATTTCATTTATTCTATCATTTTAACATGTGATTATTAGAAATTTAAAATTGCTAAATCTTTCTAGTATCATTTTGAGTTTGATAAATTTCCAGTTTAAATTAATTTATAATAATATTTTTATTTTAAACTAAAATTATTATAAGTATGACGATGTTTTATTAAAGAAAAAAATATTATTTTTGAAACATAATTTAATACCCATACCTAATTTATTATATAATATTTTTAGTTGAATAATTATTATTATTTAGGTTATTATATATTTTTTTATTTATATGAATAAATTTAAAAATAATATTTTAAATAAATATTGAATTTTTGGACAATTTCGTTTATAATTTAAATAAAAATATTTATAAAATTTTGGTTAAGCCTTTTAATAATCTTTTATATATAAATAATTTTGTACTGAGCTTTCCAGTATTCCACAGTACACTCAAGTGAGCCTACTGTAAAAAAAAATAAACATGGTTTATTATTAGTATCCTAAAATTTTCGGACACCGTACTTTATGTAAGGATAATTAGTATTATTGCAAAGAGAAAGGACATTGGAAGACCCAGTGTCCCAAGATAATAAAGAAGCAACAACAACGAACGCAGCAAGAGTCTGTCTCTGTTTTAAAATGATACTAATTTAATATAAAATACATGCAAAGGTTCTAGGTTATCTAAGATTAGTTAGATTTTGGGTGGAAATCATATTTCTACCCAAAAGCCCAACATTTCCATGGTGATGATAATCTTATATTCCTAACACGAACATTCGTCCAATCAAATGAGATACTATTAGTTACGTTACCCAAGATTGAATCTAACATCCCGAACCAAACGCTCTTACAACTCAATTACATTAGTAGTCTTACTCATGATGTTTGAGCCACTAAGCCCTTAGACCAGTCATTGTTGGTTATTGACCCCATCTATAGATAGGGATGACAATGGGTCGGGTCGCCAGGACCCAAGATCCAACCTACGGCTCGGGTTCGGATCGGATCGGGTCTGACCCGGACCCATTACTATTCTTATGAATAGATCGGTTCTGTGTTCATTTTTGGAAGAACCAAGACCCGATCCAAACTCGGGTCTTATTCGATTTTCGGTTCCGACCCGGACCCATTGTCATCCCTATCTATAGACTATAAATGATGTTTGATTGATTTGAGAGTAGTGATTTTCTTTTTTTGCGGTACAACCAATTAAGGCTAGTGAGAGCCCGTTTGGATTGGCTTCTACGGAGGTGCTTTTGGCTTTTGCTTCTGCCAAAAGCACTTTTAGTAGAAATTAGGTGTTTGTTTTGGCTTTTAAGAAAAAGCAAAAGCACCTCGAAAAGCGAAAAAAGTGCTTTTGGGAGAAGCAGCACAGGGGGTGCTTCTCCCAAAAGCAGAAGCCAAAAACACCTCGTAAAATGTGCAAGGACTTAAATACCCCCACTACTTAATATAAATTACACTATAAATATATCTTATTATCATATTAAGTAGCATGTCCTTTTTGGTAATTACCACACTCTAAAAGCACTTTTCATTTTTATTCATCCAAACATATTTTATAGAAAAAGCCACTTTTCAAACATTCCATCCAAACACAAAATTTACATGCTTTTGCTTTTGACTTCTGCTTCTGCTTCTACTTTTGGCTTCTGCTTTTTTCAAAAGCCAATCCAAACGGGCCCTGAGAGGAGTGATTTTCAAAAAATACATACTTCCTCCGTCTCATATTGATGTTTACATTTGCTAATGTTTTACTATTCAAACACAAACTTTCACTTAAAGTTTTATCATAATTATACAAATTAAAATATAGCTAAGTGGGATCTTGTTAGATTCGTCTCGTCGTGTAGATTTTAAATATCGAACCTTTAAAATTTTTACTTATATCAAACTTGAGTTGTTAATAATTTAAAATATACATTGAACAGGTAAAAAGTGAGTCCGTAAACAATATTACCGAGAAGGAGGTAGTATCTAACATACGCTTCCAGATTTCCACATTTGGAACTTTATAAATTATACATATATATTGCATAGTGCATGGTGCAGCCAGCGAGAGTACTGACTACTGAATGTAATTTCTTTTTAATTTAAACACCTTTTGGGCCACAGCCCACAAGTCCACAGTGTAGGGGCGGCACAATTTATTAGCAATAAACATAGGGTATATATATGAATAATAATGCTATCTTTATTTAATTTTAGCAGCGTGTCAGTAAAATAAAAAGCAATTAAGATTACAGTGAAAAGAAAATTTTGATAGTATATGATTACTTTTCAGTTAGTTATACTTAAGAGGGTGGACAACTTAATGATGATTATACTGAGGGGGGCCGGGCCGGGCCGGGCCGGGATGGGCTTTACACGCCGCTGCCTAAAAACTCTTCAAAATTTTCGGGTGTCTGATTCTGTCTAAAAAAGTACTTCTACATCTTAGAAATCAGCACACACATATCATCTGATAAGAGTATATGATTACATAGAAGTGATTCTGATGTTTCATCATCCTCCCTGTGAATTCTTCTGTAGGAAGCTGATTGAGCAGAACATCCTGATTCTAGTCTTGGCAATGTGATACTAAGACATAAGACACGCTAGCCACCAATTCTCAGTCTATTTGTTGGACTATTGGAGTACATTCCCCATGTTCTATTGCATTGGCCATTGGTGTTCCACAACTTCCTATTTGTTCATTAAAAGGAAAACTAAATTTAGCAATTAATTATTCAGTGATTTGAGGAATGATTATTATTCCATTACAGACAATCAGTTGCCCTTAATTAATTATTCCAACTCCAGTTCAGACACTCTTACCAAAACTCAACCTAAAAATCCTAAATAACACTATTTATCTCCACTTCTCAACCTTGAACCTAATTTATGCTTTAAGTTATGGAAAATAGATGAACACAACAACAGGGGAACCAAAAATCCAGAAATCTGTGAAAAATGAAGAATTTGATCTAACGCCAAGAATTTACAGCTACAGAAGATAAAACTACTCAGGTACGGTACCAAAATCACGCGTGCACAAGAGTCCTCCTGCTACGTGTCCGACCTTTGTTCTGCAGGCGATGGGAAGTTCAAAGGCGTGACATTGCGAGGCGTGTGTTGTTTCGTTGGAGACGTATATACTGGATTGAAACGAGCATCGCTCTCGGTTTTGTAATGGATAGTTAGTGCCTTTTTTGGAGCCTGAAGCGGTTCAAGTGTCGCCAAAACCTCTGCCATGCGCGGCCTCAGCTTCGACTCATAGCTCAAGCACTGTAAAGCGACAGTAGCAGCAGTGAATGCTGCTTTCTGAGGGTACTGACCTTCTAACTTCGTGTCCATAATCCGGAACAGTCTTCTCTTGTCGCTCATGTATGGTTTTGCCCACTCGACTAGGTTTTGCTCCACGCCAACCTTTGTCTTGTCAACAGCCCGACGCCCAGAGAGCAGTTCAAGCAAGACAACCCCGAAGCTGTATACATCACTTTTTGTTGTCAGTCGACCTGTGGCCACGTATTCTGGTGCAGCGTATCCGTGTGTGCCTATGACTTGAGTGGATACGTGAGTGCGATCTCCAGTTGGACCAGCTTTCGCTAAACCAAAGTCTGACAACTTGGAATTGAATTCCTGTGTTCGGGGATGGAATTTATCATCAGCGTCAAATGATAACAGACGATAAATACACCATCCAAATGGATCAATCATGCCCAAGGAAATATTACACGAGAAACAGATTTTGAGCCGCACAACATACATACCCCATCCAAAAGAATGTTGGAAGTTTTAAAATCTCTGTATATCACTTGTTCCTGAGCCTCGTGCAGAAAAGAGAGGCCCCTTGCAGCGCCTAAAGCAACCTTGATACGGGTTGCCCAATTAAGGGGTTGGGGACCTCCTGCAATGTATCATACACGATAAAATCGATTGCAAAATTTTAAGATCGAAAGAGTGTCATTGTGTGTGTGCGCGCGCCCACAATCATTTGCAGTTTCAGAGAAGCTTCTGTGATCCACAAAAAGTGGATTAAAAAATTGAATGCTAAACGTCGAAAACTTAGATGGCAAGGGCTAGAACCATACTTGATGCAGACCAAATCGTAATCTAGATTCTTGCAATAAATGCAAAAGGTTCATTTAATCCTGTTACACAAAAGTTAAATTGCCCTAACTCATGTTTCAGCATCATCACAAGAATTAGAATGAATTGAACTAGTGTTTCCATTTCCCACGGTATCATATTGAGAATGCTGCATTTAGGGACAACACTACAAAGAGGGCAAGGCAGTGAATGAAGGAAACTAATCAAAAGTAAAGCAAACACAAGTTCATGAAAAAAAATGTATTGATCTAGTTAAGGATTGCAAACAAATCAAAAGATCGAAAACAATTGCAGCTTCAGAGTTCAGACAAGAGATTATTTCAGAGCAAGACATACATACTTCTAAACAAATGATTCTCCAAGCTCCCTCTCGGCATGAACTCATACACCAAAAGCCGGTTGTCACCCTCAGAGCAGTAGCCAATAAGTTTAACTAAATTGGGATGGTGGAGTTGCCCCAGATAGTTCACTTCCGTCTGCATTTCGCCACACTCCGTCAAAACAAACAACCAAAATCTTAAGGATATCACAAGACAAATGCATTTCAAACAAATCACTTATTACCAGCCACTCCTTGTGGCCCTGGAATCCCTCCGGTTTCAGCTTCTTCACTGCAATTACCAATCCTGATCCAGGCTTTGTCGCCGTAAGACTTTGCTCATCAATCCATCCTTTGAAAACATACCCAAATCCTCCCTCATCGAGAAGGCTATCGGGCCGGAAGTTTCTGGTCGCATTCTTCAACTCATTAAACGAGAAAGCCTTGACATGAGGGGATGACAGAATTTCGGCCTCCGATCGTGGAGTCGGGAGGCTTTCTGCACTGCTTTTCCGACTGTACAGAGGAATGCCTATGTTGGAAAGAGCAGAGGAATTGCTGGTTTTGGAAGGACACTTTGAAGCTTCTAAACCAAAAAAAAAAAAAAAAAGCAAAACACACAGTGCAAAACAATAAGCATGCTGCAATAAAACCAACACAAACTATGTCACAAAATCTCTGCCCTTAAACCTGCTGAAACAAGATTCAATCTTTGTGGTTTCAACGCAATAAGGGATTAAAAAAAACCCATCAAAATTCATTCTTGAGAGCTTTTCCAGATTAGAATAATAAAACCTAATTTCACAAAGAACAAGCTGTAACTACAAGGAACAGAGGAGATGAAGAATACCCGACTGAAGGCTGAGAGAGGCGTCTACTCTTGCCGAGGAAGTAAAGCAATTCCCCATATGATAAACCAACTCTCTTTCTCCGAAAAATTCAGCAGCCAAAACAATGAATCAAGACACAACAAGCTAAGGGAAAATATCTGAAGTGGGCAGAATTTAAGAATCAAGGGAGGGGAATAAAAAGATGGAAGCAAAGGGCAGAGGGGAATCAATTCCAAAAATTGGAGCAGAAAAATCTGAGAGACGTGGAGGAGAGGGAATCCCTGAATAATCAGGGTGGGGATGGAAATGGGCGATGGAACCACCTGGACTGGAGGTAGAAAAATCGATTCAATCGAAGTGGGGTTGCTTTAAATTCGTCCACCAAATGGCTGGGGGTGCAGTGATTTCGTTATCCCTTGGGGGGGTTCGCAGGCATTCATTCAGACAGGCCGCAGAGTGGTGTGGTCATGTGGTGTCCTACTTCTACCTAAATAAGTAAATGAGAAATTGACTATTTATACCTTTCAACTGCTCTTCTTCCCCATTATTCTTCACCTCTCCATTCATTCTTCACTGCTTTTTCCATTACTGCGAAGTATTAATTTTTCAACCAAATCCACGTTTATCTTGTACGAACTGCTCCCTCTCCCTCCCTCGCCTCCAGTATACTATAGAATTTGGAAAAATGTGCACCATCATACAGTTATACTACTGTGCTAAAGTACTGTACCTTCCTTTTTTGTAATTAATTCACTAAATTAATGTAAGGTTATGCTATCCACTTGTCCTCCATCATACAGTTATACTACTAACTACTGTGCTAAAGTACTGTGCACCATCTCTAACTTCTTACATTATTACTGTCTCCATGGAAGGGCTAAAAAATTACAACGATGTAAATTTTTTATTTTCTTTTTTTCCCTGTTATTTTTGAGCTGGAAGATTTATCAGGAAAATTATATATTGAAAAAAGAGAAAATTGTGACCATACTTTATGTCCTAAAATGAGTAACAAGTAGTAAAAATTATATAAAATGAAGTATATTCTAAAATTATACAATTAAATGATTTTAACATACAATTCTATACTTGATTTTTTTTCTTCTTGCATAAAAAAAAAATTGAATCAAAATTAAATACTCCCTCCGTTTCTAAATAAATGTAACGTATTGACTTTTTTTACTGTTCATTTTAGCCCTTTGACTTCTATTTTTGTTATAGTTATACAAGAAAAAATATAGTCAAGTGAGATCTTGTTGGATTCGTCTCATCTTGTAGTTTTTAAGTATCAAATTTTTAGAATTTTTACTTGTACCGAATTTGAGTTATTAATAGTTTAAAATGTGCATTGGCATACGTGCAGAGGAGAAATGTTACATTTAAAAAGAAACGGAGGTAGTAATACACAATGTCAAAACTCAAATATTATCACTTTTAATCAACCGGAGGGAGTATCAGTGTAGAGTTTTCTTCTCGACCAAAGATTCTGGGGGTCGGGAGATTAGTAGATTACCGACCCCATTACCGATCAACATTGGGGTCGGTAAGCGAGGTCTAGGGACCTCGGGGACCCGAAATTACCGACCCTTAAAATGTGTTCAGGAGAGCTCAAACCCACAACCTCGCATCACCTAACCACAACCCTAACCAGCTGGGCTAGCCCTTTACACCACCAATGGAAACCCGCCACGTGTCATATATATTAATTCCCCCCCCAAATGCTGAAGAAGGGATTCGAACCCAGGTGAAGTGCATTCCTCACCCGCGCCCGTGCCATTCGGATATACAACTTTTCATGTTATCATATGTAATTTATTAAATATATATAATATTTTATATATAAATATGTAATTAGTAACTTAAAAAATAATAGTATAAAAATTGATATTAATTAAATAAATTGTAGAATAATTAATTAATTAATTAGGTAAAATTAATTAAATTACTAATTAAATTTAAGAAAACAGAAATCAATATGATTAAATATTAATTAAATTAAAAACTTTATAAAATATTAAATTCCATAATTAAAAATTAAAAAATAACATATGCAATATAAAATTCAATAATCAATATGAATAATTCGGTCGGTAATAGCGACCCAATATGTTTGATCGCAAATTTCGGTTGCTAAATTGACTTTTTTTGTAGTTAATTAAATAGAAATATAAAATATAAACTAAAATTAAATTAATTAAATAATATAGATTTTATTAATTAAAGAAAATATAAATAAAATTAATTAAATCAAAAAAATTAAAATCCATGAATTAAATAAAATAATAAAATTATTCAAAAATTAAGATAAATTTAAATAATAATATAAAATTATTTTTCATAAAAAATAAAATAAAATTAATTAAATAAAATATTAATTCAATAATTAAATTTATAAATAAATAAATAAATAAATTATAAAATAAATAAATAATTAATTGATCCAAATAAATAAATAATTAAAATATATAAATAATCAAATAAATATTTAATAAAAATATAAACTAAATAATAAAATAATGGAAAAATTTTCAAAAAAACTACAGACCCTAATTGGGGTCGGTAATGGGGTCAGTAATAATTACCGACCCCAATTGGGGTCGGTAATGCCGACCACATTAATTATGGTCGGTGTTTTGATTTTCAAATGTCCATGGGCCCAATAACGGCTAAATTTTACTGACCCCACTTTGGGGTCGGTAAATCCGACCCGTACTATAGTGTTCGGTAATTGGGGTCCGTAATTGAATTTTTTCTTGTAGTGTCTTCTTCTTCTTTTCCTTTTTCTTTTTTTTTTCTTTTGTTTTTTTAAAAAAAAAGTTGTTGGGTAGAGAATTTAATGAGTATACCAATAAAACCAAAGATGGACCCTCATGTTGAATCCTACGCTAGTTTTGAAATTGCTACGTATACATCCCTTTGGGTAGATGTTTGAATGCAGATATACTAGGGTTGTATGTTACACATTTTCAAAACCCTGATTTCTATTTTTAAAAAATGACATTTGTCTTTCACTTTCTTAAAAAAGGATTAACATAATTCACTATTTTATTAATAAATTATAAATATTATGATAGATTTTGTTAAACAAGTTTATTTTTATTATAATTTTTTCTCCACTAGTTGGTTTTAAAGGATCATCAAGCAAGCCCATGTACTCAATTAAAATTAAGTTATACTACTAATTTAATTTAGAAAAATAAATATTAATTCCATCAAATTGTTGCGCACTAAAACAAAAATGTCAAAAGTACAAGTATTATTTAAAAACAAAAGCTCAAAACACGTTGATGAAGTCCATTTAAGCAGCCTGAGAGTATTGTTTAATTAATAAAGTATTTTTCCAATTATCTAAAAGTTATATAGAGGTAAGAATCGAAATTATGAATGGACTGTTTAGCAAAAACAGAAATTATGAAGGGACTATCTGATTAATTTGCAAATAGAAGGGAAGTGCAAATGCCTTGGTTAAAAACAACAGTAGTCAATTAGATTCGTCCAAGTCCAAAAGCATTGGTGGATATTTTGTACGTATATAAAAATATAGCCTAAAAGAAAAATAGTAACAACAGAAGCAGGACCAAAGTCCAAAAGTTGGGAGTTGGGAAGGTATTTATTTAGATGACGCACACGTGTGCACGCTAGTATTAGTGGAAAACAGCATAATTCTGTTTCCTTGGTGGTAGGAATTGGGTGGTGTTCATCCTCACTGGACCCACCAATAAAACTACTATAAAATTCCCACATCTTTATCATTGCGACATCAATTCTTGTACCTACACATTCACATCGCTCATCACACGCTTTTCTTTTTTCATTTACTACTCATGTTCGTGCAAGTGCAACAACCCCTTTCACATTCACATTCACATTTCAACCATTAGATAAATAGGGAAAACAAACAAAGGAATAATTGGAACCCATCGTTCCTGAAAACTGCTAAATTACTAAAACTTTGTAATCTGCACACAAAGATACACCAAGAGGAATCCAAAACCAACCTCTTCTGCACACTCTCTTGTACACACACTTTGTTTTTCTTAATACCCTTTCTGTTTTTCCTTATCTCTCAAAAGGGTAATAGACGTGGCGATGTGCCACGTTATGGATCTAGCTAGCAACTAAGGATTGTCTAGTGTTAAAAGATGTCTATACAAATATGCTTATGTAGCCAAACTATTAGCAACTGTGGATTGCCGAATCCAAGTTGCGTAAAACACAAACGAAAGAATTTAAGGACACAGCGTAAGTGCAGATCACAGTGATCGATGGATGGATCGATCTTCAGAACTAATAGAATGCTCCATAGCAATCTATACAAGCAAATAGTCTTAGGCCTATTGGAAAAAACTTAGGTCAAGATGGCTTGCACTTTGAGGACAAAAAATTTTAAAATACCACACTTGATGAAAACTGCTAATAGTAGTTGAGGCCAAGGAGTGATTTTCAGATGTCTGCATACCATAGTTGAGGCCAAGGAGTGTCTTTCAGATGTCTGCATACCATAGTATGCAGAATCAGGCAGTGAGGTGGATCATAGTGAACGGAGGAGGGACCGTTTGCAGGGTGGATGCTGGGAATTGTTTCTGAGTGGGCTTGGGGAAGTTGAATCCATGCCAAGAGTCTTCATTAAGAAGTGCCTTTCCTGCAGAGTAAGAAAAGTAAGTTGAAATTCTTTGATCATGTGGTTGCTCCATCAAAGCAAATAAGTCGAAATGCAGTATGCACTACAATTCTCTGCTTTGACATATAGTGTTGATATATCTAAACTTCTTACACTTTCAGAAAATTTTGGGCTGGGAATCGCTGCTGCCAATGCTCTGAACAGTGGCGTTACATGAAGTGGGGAACTGAATTCCGTGTAGGAATATTCATGTGCAGCTCCATCATCACCTTTTAGGTCATGACTTGCAATGATGTTGTCCGCTGGGCCAAAATACCAAAAGAGAATCATTAGCTTGAGAAAAATCTTTTGATTTGGGAAAGTAGCAAACGTGTCTCATATTTATACCTTCTTTCACACTTGCATCGGAGCCTACATTCTCACCAGCCGGGCAAAGCTGATGATCTAATTGATTCAACTCTGATTCAGGTCCGATTTCCTGATGCAACATACTGATCTCAATTTCACATTCTTCTGATTTCTCATTGGAGCTGTCAGATAGCTGAGTCGGACATGTACTGTATCCAGAGGAGGTAGGGGATGACTCATACGCATCAGTCTCTCTGCAGCACAACAAAATGTTAGATTCCTGAAAGTGATTATTGATTGCGGCGCAGTTTGTCACAGTCCAGATGCTAAGATACCTTAAGGATGCTCTACTGCCTTCGTTCTCTCTTTTTAGATCCTTCCGTAACTCTTTGAACTTCTCTAGTTGAAGACTGGTATCTGAATTGCTGCTCATCGTAAGCAGATCGCTTTCCTTGTTTTGTTTCAGATGATCCCCAGAGACCTGGATCAGGTTCATCTCATTAATTAAGAACGTAACAAGAGGCAAAGCAGGTTAAATTTCTAATACTTACAGTCCAAACATCTTGGGAACTCTGATTTGTCATCTCTGTGTTGACTTTGATTGCCAGTGAGCTAAGCAATTCCGCTTGCTTTAGTAAAGCAAGTACCTTTGGATCGTCCTTATTGAGAAATGATCCTTCGATTTTGGTATTCATAGCTGCACGAATATCAAATGTGTAAATACACAATCTTTCTGTTCAAACAAAAATCACTTCGTTCCTAACTTGCTATTGCTCGTTCATTTCTCTCTATTTTGACTGCAAGTACACATAAGCGATGGTTTGGTTATTATGAACAGAGAGACCCTTGACTCACATCCATCACTCAACGGCTCAACATGCACCTCAGTTGGAAGGTTATTAACCTCACAGATCCGAAAGCTTTGAGCAGCTACACCATCACAATCACCAGCTAATTTTACTGGTTCACAATTCTCAAATGTCTCTGTGATACAAGTCCTACATCAACAAAAGAACATTGTTATAGTATTTTACAGGAATATTCATTCTAAAATAAAATATTTTATAGTATACGGAGGTTATATTAGCCTTACCTAGTCCTTTTAACAGGTTCAACACTTTTAGGACTCCCATCTTCATTGAACCCATTGTGGGAAACAACCCTTTTGTTGTTCAACTTTACATAACTCGAGGCACTGTTTCCTTTTGTTAAGGCTTCCCGCTTTGCCATCTTCCTGCACAGAGTTGAGAACCTATTCTTCACAGCATTATCAGTCCTGCGAAAAGAAGGGGGAAATGTTTAGACAAGCCATTTCTCTACAACATTACCAAATAGGGAAACACAAGGTCTCCATAGTCAAGTATTACCTGCCCGGAACTACTTTTGCAATCTCAGTCCACCTGTTTCCGTATATCTTTTGTGCCTGCAAGATGTTTTCATAAGTTTAGATCTTATTTTTTGGACACTGTAACAACAATTACTGTTCCTAAACACAATACCTGGCTACTATGAGGATAGGATTATCAATAAATCTCAAATACAGAAGAAAATGCTTGAACACTTGGAATAGCAAGTGTACCTCACACAAGAGCGTATCTTCCTCAGGCGACCATCCGCCTTTCTTGAAATCAGAGTTCAAATAATTGAACCATCTACATTAGAATTCAAATTAAAGTCAAATTATGATTTATTTCCAAGGATTGCTGTAAGAGGCAATAACAAGATTCCCCAGAGAGAAACAGAGGAATGAAGCTTCCTCTGACTACGAACCTCCTTCGACATTGCCTTGTCGTTTTATCCTCGAATTTTGATGCAATAATTGCCCAACTACAACAAAAATTCAAATTACCCTCATCCATATTACATTACATCAATATACCAACAAAGGAACAAAGGAAGACATAGGAATCAAGATCTTTTACTTCTCAGTTCCATGTTCCCGAATCTGCTCTCGCAAGACATCATCTTCCTGTCAACCAATCAATCCAATTTAATCAGATTCACCAACTGCCGATACAAAGGTAAGAAATAGAATAACCCCAAAACTAACAGTTTTTCATCGAACATCACCTCTTGAGACCATGAAACAATACGCCTTTCCTTCTGCTTTGGCACTTGACTAGTATTATTTGAATCAGCATTAATCCGATCATCTACCATCTTCTTCATGTTCTATCCACCTCGTACAATCCTCCTCCTCCTAGCATGCTCAAAAGCAGATTCTCAGGCAGCTACACAACATTAACAACATAAATGGCAACAAAGACCACCCCCTCCCACCCACCCACCCACCCCCTGGGGAAAAAGTCGTCTTTTCTTCGAGCAAAGGGAAAACAAAATTAGCCCCTTTTTGCTCCCTTAAGCTCTCTCTAAAGCAAAACGTCGAACACTTAAAAGCACAAACAATGAACAATCAGCACCCAATCGCGATTCCGTTCCGTTCCACCAAATTCAACAAAGAATACCAAATTCACGACGCACGTAAACAGCAAAAAATTTATCCTTAACGTACCTTTTGGTGCCCCGCATCGAGATTCGGGAAAGAACGCCGATACAAGCTGTAATGCCCGCAAATGCAGTGGTGTGGTGGACCCTCTGTGCGTGGAAATATGGGGAAGGTAGTTTCTTTCTCGCTTTATAGCGCGGGCAAGGAAAAAAGGGAGGTTCGTTTGAAAAAAGCAATAGAAAAATTACAAATGGGGTATAACGCTGAAATCCACGAGAGTGAAGTTAATGATGAACGCCCCCACGCCCCCTGTCGCTATGTGTTTTGTTTGTGGACTGCTCCCTTCTTCTCCCTTGTCCCTTCTACCGTCTTCGAATGCTCGTTAATTGAATTCCTCTCTCTCTCTCTCTATCACAACATTGTAAGTGATTGATGATGTTCGTGACTCGCACACAACGCCATTACACGACCACTACTCGTCAAAATTCACCCGCTGGTATTCAAATTGTGTGAATTTTTGGGGAAAAGAATATTGGATTGAGGATTAGGGTTTGGAATTGAATAATGTGGGGGCGATGGGGGTGACTGTCAGTGAGGGGTACTGTAGCAGCGCAAAGCCACGTGATGTAAAGAGAGGGTGGGAAAAGTTTTGGTCATCGGACAGCCTGGTTCATTTCTGACCATTCAAACACTGTTTTCCAGTAAATCTTAAATTGTTTTATTTTTTTTTTAAAAAAAATCATATTAATCTCATTTTCTCCTATGAATGCATTTTTAACTAATTACTCCCTCCGTCCTATTAAAAGTGGCCACTATTCCTTTTTGGGGTGTCCCATTAAAAGTGGTCACTTTCCCTTTTAAGTAAATTAGATTAACATAAACATGATTAAAAACCCCACAATAATGATAATTATACTTTCTGCACAAAGTCCCTATATATGTTTAACCATTAATATCTCAAAATAGATATAAATAAAAATTATATAAAATATATATTCTAAAACTATACGATTAGACGATTCCAACAAGATCACACTTGACTATTTTTGTCTTTCTACATCATTACGATAACATTAAGTCAAAGTTAAATAATAAAATGATTAAAAGTCAAATGTATCCATTATAAATTAGATGGATGAATTAGTCAAATTTACTCACACCACTTTAACTACTAAATCTCATTACCTAAATTCTCGTGCCCAAAAGAAAGGGGCCACTTATATTGGGACGGAGGGAGTACTAGTATTTCATATATATTTTAAAATTATATAATTAAACTAATTTAATTAAATAATAATACTAATTATTTTTTTATATTTATATACTTCCTCCATCTTATTATGTTTGTAACGGACTCACCCAATACGTATGTCGATACACATTTTAACGGTTAATAACTTAAATTTGTACAACGAAAATTTATAAAAAGTTAATTGTCTAAAACTACAAGACGAGTCTAACAAGATCTCACTTAACTATATTTTTTCTTACATAACTATGATAAAAATTTGAATCAAAGTGAAACAGTGAATAGTGTCAAAAATCCATTCGTAACAAAAATACTGTGACAGAGGTAGTACTTACCATACATGAGTATTAAAATTGATGAACTATAACATAATTGGAGATTCGGGCATCGATCGGGAGTTGGGAATTCGATTGCGTGCAACATTTCTTTGAATGGAATATTCAACGTAACACTTGATTTATTGGTTGCATATGAGCATGTACTTATTAATTAATAATGGTTGGGGAAGAACCTTAATACTAAGGCCATCTCCAACCACACCCTCCATTTTTGCAGGAGCTACAGTACAAATTTCTATTTTTGCAGGACTGCTACAGTAACTGCATCTCCAACCCAACCCTCCATTTTTGCAGGGTCAAAAAATATTCTCTACATATTCCATTTCATATAGTATTATTTTATATTACTTTTCATATTTACAAATAACACCCAATATTGTATAATATTTATATATTCTACTTCACAATAATATTCAAAATTATTATTTTCATATTATTATTCTTATTTATAATTTTTAATGCATTTTATGTAATTTAGAAGTTTTTATTATTATTTAATGAGTGTTTAATATTTAAATTTAGTGATTCAACAATAATTACACACAAAATATATTTAAATCTAAAAATGAAATATAATTAAAAAAAATTTAAATATAAATTTAAAATTAAAACAAACTTTTATAATTACAATTCCACCTTTTAGGGGTCAAAACATAAATAACAAAACTTAAAATCTATTAAATAAAAGAAAAAAAAAAAAAGGCCAGCGGAACACTGTAGCTCCCTCTCAATTGAGAGGGAGCAAATCCCATTTTTGCAGGGTGGGTTGGAGCACCCACCCTGCCTCCCACCCTGCATAAATGCCATTATGCAGGGTGGGTTGGAGAAGCCCTAAGTTTTGTATTTTTGATAGTTTATATTTTCAAAAAATCCATTTTGAAATAAATTTTATATTATTGTGTTGATTTTTTTTTCTTTTATGATAAGTACATTTCTACCAAAACGGTTTTTGTAGACACAGTGCTCGAACTGCAGACCTTAGTTAAAGTGGCTAGAGTCTCAATCCACTCAAATCAACTGCGGTTGATGATAATCTAATCATATTTCCATCATAAGGCCCTGTTCTCTAGGCCTTAATTTTTCTGGTCTGATCTGAATTTATAAGACCTGGTCTGGTCTGATCTAAATATGTCTGGTCTGGTCTGGTCTAATCTGATTCTATCTGGTCTGGTCTGATCTGATCTGAATTGATCTCGTCTGATCTGGTCTGATCTTATTTTATTTATATTTTGATTCTAATTAGATTTATGGTAATAATAATAATAATAATAATAATGATAATAATAATAAAATTAATAATTAATTTATTATAATAATAATAACAATAAATTATTAATTATAAAAAAATAATTTATTAATAAATTAGTGATTAGTTTATTATTATTATTATATAATAGTAATAATAATTAATTAATTGTTTTTATTATTATTGTTAATTATTACTACTAATTACTAATACAGTATTTATTATATATTAGTATTTTCAATAATAATGAATTATTAATAGTTAATTAATTATAATTATAATAACAGTTAATAAAATAATAATTATTAAGAGTTAATTACAACTATTATTATTACTATTATTATGATTATTATTTTTATTATTATTATTATATATTTTAAACATATTTATAATGAAAGTATTTAAAATTATATTTTGAAAGTATTTATAATATAAAATATATTAAGAACGTGACTAGTATATTTAAATAATATTTTGATGAGCAAAAGAATATTTTTAGAAATATTTTTAAATAACTACAATATAAATAACATTTGTATTGCTATATTTTTTTGCTTTTTATAAAAAAATATTATATATAATTATATAATTTTATTATAATGATCTGATCTGGTCTGGTCTGAATGTTTCTGGTCTGCTCTGATCTGATCTGATTTGATCTGGTCTGATCTGAATGTTTCTTATCTGATCTGGTCTGATCTGATTTGATCTGGTCTGATCTGAATGTTTCTTATCTGATCTGGTCTGATCTGATTTTGAAAAAAATAAGTAATAATTCATGAAAATAAGTTTTAGAGAACAGGGCCTAATATCCAAAGATAAATTTAAAAAGCGTTTTGGAATTAAGATTTGTATGTTGTTTATTAATAATTTGAAAATGGAGGTGGGTCATGAGTATTGAGTGATTAGTGAAGTAAGAAAACGTCCGATAAGATCGTGAGCTTGTCCTTTTATTTTATCGTATTCTGAACACAACTATATATGGGTGTTTTTTTATAACCAACTTTGAAAGAATATACTCCACCATGACCGTTGAATTAGGTGGGTGTAGTTCATATTTTGAATATCATATACAGTATATGGTATAAATTTAAAGTTTTTATGTTTTTTAGTCACACAAATAATAAAGCACAAAGGAGGAATGGTGGCTGGATGAGGAATCGATCCAAACTACAATGTTGGAACTCATGGGACTTAGAATCTCCACACATTTAAAATTTTAAGTGATTGGGTCTATTTATTTATTAAAGTTGAAATATAAATTCAAATAACACTAATTAACTTTTTGTTGAAAAATGCTAGAAGTTCATTATCCTTTAAATTACTCAATTTTAAATTTTAAGACGATGGATCGGTGCTTATATATATGACCTCCGGGATGTCATGATGGAGCGAATCTGTTGTCAAATTTGCCTCGAGGGGAAACAAAGGGAAAGAGAGTTGTTCCCAAGTCCAACACCAAGTGTGCTATTAATAAGTTGAGAAATTTTAAATTTTATTTGATTCATAATAGCACACTTAATTGATTGAGAAATTGTGCAACCCTAAATCTGTTTAGGGTTTAAAGAGTTAACTTATAATCTATTTGAATAATTTTTTAAGTGAATACCAAGGTAACCTCTGGCCTCATTGTATTCAAGACAAATCCTCAGGATCGGGTGGGTATTGAAGGGTTGCCTCTCCCAAAACAGAATTCTGCATGTACAAGGTCTCGGGTTCGAGACATTTGCTTAAGCTGTCAAAGTCCCATACGACTCAAGCTAACTGTGTTTGGTATCTATTTGAATAATTGATAATATAAGCTCTTGTATAAATACAATTCATAAAACGTGTATAGTTATTTTTAATTTAAATAAACAAACTACTCCTTATGAAAAGCGTTGCAATAAAGGCATTGAAACAAACTCATTATGAAAAGAAATAAAAATTAAAAGAGTTTTTGCAAGCATTGCAAAGCACTAAATTTTGTATTTTGTGATGTAATTTATAATACCTTTAAGGTCTTTACATAAAAATTTTACAAATGAAATTAGATTAATTGATTCTCCACCACCATCACATACATAGAGGGATACACTACATGCACACATGCATATCTAAACTGTTCGGTTTGAAACTAAATTCAACTTCAACAACCATACCATATTCGAATATTAATTGTATTCAAGTTTCAACCATAATAATATTCAACAGTGAACAGACACATCTGAATATTCAACAACATAAAAAGTTAATTTAAACTACCTAATACAGATGTTGAACCCTTAGTAGGATATAAATTTGGGTCAAGAACTAGTTCATCAATGATAAACCTGGATTTTAGCAACGAAAACATTAAAACATTAAAATTCTTGTAGCAGTATAGACAACAAGGCCATCAATAGTGTAGCACTGGTGGGTGGTACCAAATTTGGCCTACACGGGTGGCAGACATCTGTGAGAATCAACGTAACGGATAGTGGCGGAACTAAGGACATTGATTATGATGGTAATCGTGGGCAGGCAAAGACGAAGACGGTGATGATCGACAACCTCCGACAAGGTCGTTGCTAAAGAAGATGAAATTAGGGCTTTTAGGGTTTGTGGGAGATGAGGAATTTGTGATGTTAATATGAGAGATGGTGCATATTTGTATTTTGCAACGCCTTCAAATGTGTAAAAAAATGGCGTTATATATAAATTGAATTTAGTTGCAATGCACATATTTTTCTTGTTGTGTAAGTTGGGGCTTAAACCTTTCTTGGCTTCTTCTGTTCAAGGTACATAGATGATTTAGAGCAGTGTGCTCAAAATATAATACTACTATATTTTGTTTTGTGTTATTTTTGAACTGTTTTGAAATAAAATACTGTATTATCAGGTTTAGAGTTCAGTGCATGTCCTTCATTGTTTCCATTGGAAAAAATAAAATAAAATAAAATAAAAAATAAAAAATTGCTAGTTAATTTTTTGTTCTTCCTGAAATTCTATGCATATATAATCCAAAGATTTGGGTCGTCTATTCTTTGCATACATGTATGGAGTAGATAGGTATGCTTTGCTATTTCATTAAATTAGTAGTATTTGCTTAGGTGTGAAGTCTTTATAAATTGTGACATGACATGGTGTGAAGGTTAGCCAGGTGAGGACCTTCACATACGATTCTTCCTCTTGCACCAATGTCGGAGAGGACCCTAGGTTAAGAGTGTCACCTAACTATGTCGTGGTACCAATATATCCTAGGTAGTCTAATTGATTCTTGATTTATATATGTAGTGATTGTTGATATCTCACGCCCCAGTTGTGATGTGATCCTTCTATATATTACCTTATATCGATTATATGGTTGGGAATAATTCCACCGATCACCAATTGATTTTAAGTATAAGCCTCCAATCCCTGTATTTATACATGATATCAGAGCATGGTTGGATGTTGATCTTGGATTTGAGATTTATTTCGAGATGATATCAATCATCTCGAAAGGAGGGTGTTGAGATCCCACGTCGGTTATAATGTGATCCTTCTATTACCTTATACGGTTGGGAGTATAACTCGGAAGGCGCTACTGTAAAGCTGCCTGCATTGTGCAGGCAAGAAGATTTCTTTTTGTGATGTCATGAAGTTTTGTAATATGTATGATCATTTTTGTGATGTCAGCAGATTTGCGATATTTAAAAAATTTGTGATGGATATAATTATTTTTGTGATGTCAAAAAAATTTATGATGTCTTAAACCCCACAAACATCATAATAAGGGAATTAGACAACACCATTTCAAAAACTGCAGGTGCAATTAAAGATAGAGTCTGTACAGAAACTCTGCTGGTATAACTCCATCTATCATTAATTAGTTTTAGGTGTAAGTCTTCCCACAGTTAATTTATACCGTGATGATCAATAATGATGTGGTCTTATTAGTGTACTCATCATTGTTCGCTCGATTTGTTCCTGGTGAACAGACGTACGTGTCGGAATGGTGGGATCCCCATTATTCTAATCTGTCAAACTAAAGTGATGCCAATAAAACTAAAAAGAAGGCCTTTCAAGTTTCAATCAAGCAATAAAGAACAAATCAATTTCATTTCAATATTTTGTTTGTTACGATTTAATCATATCATAATTTTAATTAAGAATGGAAAACATTGCTTTTCTAAAAGGGAATTTGTTCTATACTTCTATTGGAGCGAGAGCCAGGAGGTCGGTGGTGCGCTGTCCCCACCGGCCCACCTTCACCTTCACCTTTCAAATTAGTCATTTCTTTAAGCACATCATGTGTATTTTATTTATTTATTTATTTATTTATTTAAATACTAGTAAAAAAATAGCTGTGTGCAGTGTGTACTTTTTTGTAAAATACTTTGATGAACCCATAGAATTGACCAGCCTTTCATGGAAACCTAGGTAATAATAAATCAATTAACCACTACTAAGTTTAGTTTTGGTCCATTTCATCCCATGTTGGTTGCATTACATTCAAACACACATAGAAGTATATTGTATATCATCCAACTTAAAAATAGCAGACATGTATATTCACTTTAAATAATTTTAATTTTTTAAACGAAATGAATACGTCAATTTTTCGGGACATCTATCTAATGTCATGCCCAAGAATGTACTCCCTCCGTCCCACGAAATTTGGCCACTATTCTTTTTTGGAGTGTCCCATGAAATTTAGCCACTTTCCATTTTAGGATAAATTAAAATAACATAACTTTGATTAGAATTTTAATTATTCTCAAATCATATTAAAAGTGTTCACTTTTACTATTCTGCACAAATTCCAATACACTTTTACTTTTCTACACAAAGTCCCTAGTATTTTTTCAATTCTTAATATTTCAAAATTGGTACAAATAAAAATAGTATAAAATATATACTATGAAACTACACGATTAGACGATTCTAACAAGATCACACTTGAATATTTTTCTCTAATTGTATCGTTACATGATATTAAGTCAAAGTTAAACAATAAACAGTATCAAAATTCATTAGAATCTTAAACACAAAATACCCTACACCACTTTAACTACTAAACCCCACTACATAAATTACTGTGCCCAAAAGAAAGTAGCCACAATTCGCGGGACGGAGGGAGTACTACATTGGTGTACTGGAAATCTAGATTCTAGAATTTGCATCATGTGTCGCTGAATTACAGAATGTTGCAAGAAGAGGGGCTTTAAAGATTGACCAGCTGGTGATTCTCTATTATTGGTGTACGGTTGTACCTTGAAATAATGTTGTTGAATTCCTCCTCTGATGTTGTTGAAATGCTCATGTCAGTTGTTGAGTTACTCTTTCATTTGCTTAATTTTTCTAAATGAAGAACCATACGAATTTGTAGAAATTTTGTTCAAAGATTTTTTTTTTTTGAGGAATCATTCAAGGGCTGGAAAGGGTGGTGGAAACCCATGCCACACAAATTACAAAATGAATAAAAGAGAGGGATAGGGGGCCGGGTGGGGAATCGAACACATACCACTAGTATAAGTCCCAACCTCTTGTAGAAAGATTTTTGTTTAATCTTTAGTAGTTTTTGGATTAAGATGGAAATCCAAACAAATTAAATAATGAAATGAATTATTTGATATGTTATTATGGTAAGTACACATTATGAAATGAATAATAGACATTGTTTCATTTTTATGATTGTATCGTTAAGTATTTATAGCCATTGATGAAAATAAATAGCTTGAATTTAGTTAGAATTATCCTACCACAATCGGAAGACCATCCCTTCCCACTAGAATTTCTCCTCAAAATATACTAATATCTTGTAGGTTCAGATGATTTATCTTTCCAAATAAACAAACTTGTCATTTTAATTATTTACAAATTTTGTTTTGTTTTGGCATGCTTTAACCCATTATTATTATACCTTAAATTTGTCTTTATTCCAGCTTCTGGCAGGTTATCGTGTAATGATAATTGTTCCCGCCGGTGCTCAAATTACTTATTAATGACTCCCTCTAGAAAATAGTGAGACTACCACTTGCTGCTTATTATATTTAAAAATTATGTATACTATACCCCGACAATTTCTAATTTCATTTTTAAAAAAAAAATAATTTTCCTAGTTTCAAACTGCAAATATCATTATTTCACTTTAAATATAATAATAACATTTATTATTCACATAAAATTACAATGATCTTGTTTGGAGTATTACTGATATAAGGAAATTAGCATTGTTGGCACGCATGATAAATGAGCCAGCACTCCACTATATAGTATACTAGTAATACCCGCCCGTGCGATGCACCGGAATATATTTCATAAATAAAATTAAAAAAAATATTTAAAAAGAATTAATAAATATTTTAATTTTAAATATACTATAGTGTAAGAACATCACGCTACCAAACTTTTCAACTTCATGAATCAACTGTATTATACAAACTATTTTGGGGATACAACAATCAATTGTTGATAATAGCATGCATGCACTTAAATGTCCTTAAGAAGAAGTGTAAACTGAGAATCATGATAATTATTATACTTTTTGTTGTTTTTTGCAAGACACGCAATCAAATTACCAATGAATAATCTAGAAGAAAAAATATTAAAATAAAGATATTCGAGAGGCGAGAACCCCAAGTAATTGCAATTTACATATAGGTATATTAATTAAAGAAAAACTGTTTGATTGTACCGCATATTTTCCTTGCCCAGATTTGTTTTCTCAAAACCTTGTTGTTTCGTATTGTCTTTTTTCTCTTTGGGTTTCCAGATTCTAACAATCTAAAGAGTTTATTCCTTCTACCATGTCTGGAAGCCCTCCTCCCCTCACTGATACCGCTGCCATCTCTACCGAAACCACAACAACCAATCCTACCGGAGTTATAAGTACCGACTCCGACCCCAAATCTGTTCCTATTTCTGAATCTGTGGGGGTTACTGTCGTAGTAACCACTGCTTTACCAGTATCCGCCCCTTCTCAGATCCCACACTTTGCAAAACCGTTTCCGGATATATCCCGAATTGAGGTGTTTGATGGACAAAATTTCAGACAGTGGAAAGATCGTGTACACTCCCTTCTGGATGTACACGGTACTGTTTGGGCACTAACAACTCCTAGGCCAATGGAGAATCCTGAAAATTGGGACTATGCAAATAAATTCTGTAGGCACACGATAGTGTCTACTCTCTCGGATAACCTTTTTATGTGTATTTTGGGCAAAAGGAAGCAAGGGTTATCTGGGAGAGTATGACTGCAAAATACACAGCGGAGGATTGTGTGAAGCAGAGGTATGTTTGCAATAATTTCTATCTGTGGGAGATGGTGGAGGGTAAATAAATAGTTTGGCAGATACATGAGTATCACCAACTGTTGGAGAATCTCAAAGCAGAACAAATCATCCTTCAAGATGAATTTGTATCTGAGTTGCTAATTGAGAAATTACCCCCCATCATGGAATAATTACAAAATGCAGCTGAAGCATTGGGAGAAAAAGATGACTCTGGAGGAACTGACTCGCCACATTATGATTGATGATGCAAATCAGAAGCAGAGCAGGGCTTCTGCTGCGCAACCCACAATGCCAAAGGCGAATTTGGTGCAAGAAAAGGGGAAGTCTAAACAGGTGACTTTAAATAATGAGTTAAAGCCAAAATTAAATAAGAGAAATTAAAGAAACCTGGTCACTGCTTTATGTGTGGGAAAAATGGACACTTTGCTGCTCAATGTAAATTTCATGTTCAAATAAACAATGATAAGGATGATAAAAATAAACCACGAGCAAACCTTATTAACGAGAGTAATGAGGATGAGGTAATTGTCGCGGTTATATCTGAAATTAATTTGGCTGCTAAAGACATCAACAACATGAGCTGGGTAGTCGACTCAGGAGCCACGAGGCATATTTGTACAAACAGAGATGCTTTTGTTTTCTACAACTTAGTGGGAAATAACGAGGTGGTTTATCTTGGGGACTCGAGGACTACACCAGTGCTGGGAAAGGGCAGAGTCGAACTGAAGCTATCTTCTGGGAAAACTTTAGCCCTTAATGATGTTCTTCATGTTCCAGTTATTAGGGCCAATTTAATTTTTGTATCATTGTTGCTCAAAGTAGGAGTGAAAGTGTCCTTTGAGTCTGACAAGATGATTATAACTAAAAATAATGTTCTTGCTGGAAAATGCTATTGTAACCAGGGACTCTTTGTACTCAATTTGGCTTCTAATGAAATTGCTTCTAGTTCTGCTTATTTGATTGATTCTCTTGATCTGTGGCATGCTAGATTAGGGCATTTAAATATTTCTTATGTCAAAAGGATGCATGTTTTAGGACTAGTGCCTAATTCAGTAATGTCGATTGGAATAAATGCCAATCATGTGCTGAAGCAAAATTGACTAAGAAATCTTGCCCAACTGTTAGTAGAGAATCTAGCTTGCTTGATTTAATTCACTCAGACTTATGTGATCTAAAACTAACACCAACTAGAGGTGGCAATAAATATTTTGTCACATTTATTGATGATCACTCGAGATACACTAAAATTTATTTGCTTAAAAATAAACATGAGGTTTATGATAAATTTTTAGTGTATAAAGCTGAAGTGGAAAATCAATTAAATAAAAAGATCAAAAGACTACGATCAGATAGAGGAGGAGAATTTACTCAACTAAGTGAATTCTGTGAGAGGGTTGGAATAATTCGTGAGGTAACTCCACCCTACTCTCCTGAATCAAATGGGGTTGTTGAACGCAAAAATCGAACACTAAAAGAAATGATGAATTCGATAATTGCGAGTGCTTCAGCTGACCCAGATTTATGGGGAGAAGCTATCTTAACTGCTTGTCATCTACAAAATAGAATAATATTTAAGAGGACTAGCAAGACACCTATTGAAATATGGAGAGGTTATCCACCTAACCTAAAATATTTAAAAGTATGGGGGTGCTTAGCTAAGGTCATGCTTCCTGATCCAAAGAAAATGAAGATAGGTTCCAAAACATCTGACTGTGCATTTATTGGTTATGCTTCCAACAGTGCAGCATATCGATTTCTAGTATTAAAAAGTGACTCATTAGAGATTAATACTATACTAGAAACTAAAAATGTTGAATTCTTTGAGAACATATTTCCTTTATCAGGAAATAATGTTGATAAAAGTATACCATTTGATATAACAAACGTTGAAAACCAAACACCATATGAACCAATTACTGAGGCTTTAGAGGACTCTCAAAGGATGAATAAAAGACAAAGGAAAGAAAAATCCTTTGGTGATGACTGTTATACTTACCTCGTTAATGATGATCCTTTGACATATTCTGAAGCAGTATCATCTTCTGATGCTCCATTTTGGAGAAAGGCTATTAAAATTGAGATTGACTCTCTTTTAGAAAATCAAACCTGGGTTTTGGCTAATTTACCAGCAAGAGCAAAACCAATTGGTTGCAAGTGGATTTTCAAAAGAAAGTTAAATCCTGATGGTTCTATAGAGAAGTATAAAGCTAGACTTGTGGCAAAGGGTTTTACCCAAAAAGAGAATATCGATTATTTCGATACATACGCTCCAGTGACTATAATCGCTTCGATTCGAGTTTTGTTAGCTTTAGCTTCTATATATAACCTAGTAATCCATCAAATGGATATCAAAACAACCTTTTTAAATGGTGAGCTAGATGATGAAATTTATATGGTTCAACCTGAGGGGTGTGTGGTTAGAGGACAAGAAAATAAAGTGTGCAAGCTACAAAAATCTTTGTATGGTTTGAAACAAGCCCCTAAACAGTGGCATGAGAAATTTGATCAAACTATACTTGCACATGGATTTTCTTCAGTCAGTGTAGACAAATGTGTATATACGAAGCAAACCAATGGAGAATGCGTGATTATGAGTGTCTATGTGGATGACATGCTATTTTTAGGAACTTCACTCGATATAGTGAATTCCACAAAACAATTCTTGTCTTCAAAATTTGCTATGATGGATTTGAAGGAAGTAAGTGTTATTCTGGGAATGAAAATCATTAGGAATAATACTGGAATCACAGTGACTCAAGAACACTATGTGGAGAAAATTCTCAAAAGGTTCAGTCACTTTGAGGTGAATTCAGTAAGTATTCCCTATGATCCCAACTCACGTTTAGTGAAAAATATAGGAGATCATGTGTCTCAGTTAGAGTATGCTCGGGTTATTGGTAGTTTGTTGCATTTAACAAATTTTACAAGACCCGATATAGCTTATGTTGTGGGTAGACTGAGCAGGTATACTCATAATCCGAGCAATGAACATTGGGCTGCATTATCGAGACTAATGCGATACTTGAGAGGTACTATGAATTATGGTATCTGCTACAGTGGATTTCCTGCAGTGTTAGAGGGATTCAGTGATGCTAATTGGATCTCTGACTCAGATGAGGCAAAATCCACTAGTGGCTTTGTATTCACATTAGGTGGGGGTGCAATTGCTTGGAAATCTACAAAACAAACAATAATTGCCAGATCCACGATGGAATCTGAGTTCATCGCCTTGGAACTAGCTGGCAATGAGGCTGAGTGGTTGAAAAACTTCTTAACAGATATTCCTTTGAGCACAGAACCCATTCCATCTGTGTCAATGCATTGTGATTGCCAATCAGCAATAACTATAGCTAAAACCAAAATCTATAATGGGAAAAACAGACATCTACGCCTTAGGCATGATGTTGTGAAGCAATTGCTAAAGGATGGTATTATTTCCGTCGATTATGTGAGGTCAGAAGTGAATTTGGCCGATCCTCTGACTAAACCTCTTACGAGAGGAAAAATATTTGAAGCATCGAGGGGAATGGGACTAATAGCCATCTTGAATAATCAACAGCGATAGGAACCCAACTTATGTGATTGGAGATCCCATGAAGTAAGTTCATATGGGTAATAACAAGTCGTTATGATTATCTGGAGCACAATCCACTTATATCTCATTCCTATGATGTGTGTTGTGCTCATTACTGCATTAAATGAGGGTTGAATTAAATTCTTAATGATTTCATAGCCTTTAAAGGTGTAGTATAAATTGCAGTATACTATTGATGAAATCACCTATATAAGTGTGAAGTGGGGCTGCTTCTATGAGAATCTGGCTAATTCTCTGGAGCACTTATGAATCGAAAGGCATGCGCATGGCCTATGGGCGCAAACCGGCGTTGAACAATGGCATATCAAGTTCAATGTGGCTGTTTGGACCAATGTTTCACAATAGGAATTTTTGGTTCAAAGAAGCTTAAAAGCTTCACCAATCTTTCCGTGGATTATGTCTTCTCAGTCAATGACTAGTTCATAGTATTAACACACACTAGTTTGAGACATTGGACTGCTAAGTGGTAGAAGTAGATAGACTTTTGCGATATGTGGGGGATTGTTAACCCTAATTGAGGTATTGCAAAAGCTGAACTCTTACCGAGTCAAGGGGAACGAGAGAAATTGAGAGATTTTCAGATCTGAGAATTGGAGTGGGCAACGGTGGTCTTCCCCCAATATCGGATCTGAAGTCATTCAAGAAGAGGGCAATGGTTATTTGCTTGTTTTATAAATACCGCTGCAATTCTTAAGCAAAACGTACAGAAGCTCACTCTCTCTCAATCCCTCGTCTTCCACTTCCCTCTGCCACCGCCATTGATTCCTGCTTCAGTAACCAATCTTGCTGAATAACCCGTTGAAGCCTTGAGAGTTCCGTCACTTTAGCCGGATAAACTCTTTAGTCCAGTGCAAGTCTTGCACGCCTCGGGATTTCTTCAGTTCTTCTTTCCTTTGTTTTCTCTCATTCTGTTGCTGCCCCAAATTTGTTTTCTCAAAACCTTGTTGTTTCGTATTGTCTTTTTTCTGTTTGGGTTTCCAGATTCTAACAAGGGACTCTGTGTGTTTCGGTCTCCACTTTATTTCTTTTAATAAACAATATTTTCTGATGATGATGCATATGCATGGGTCGATCTGCAGGTCTACATCGCCTTCGTCTTCAACATCATCTTCTTTTAATAAATTAAAGATGTATGTATGTATATCCATGGCTATATATATGTATAGTGGTTATGGCAGCAGGACACAAACTCTATCTATGCACCCAGTCTCTGCAGTGTTGTCTCAACTTCCCAACGCCCTTTTTCTTTCCACTCTCAACTAAATAATTGTCTGAAAAAAGGTGCAAAGGATCCAACACTGGGATTCCCAGTTTACTCAAAAAATTAAAGCTTTATTAGTACATCTCTAAAATAATTTGAAGTAAAAAACTTAATACTCCCTCCGTCCCATTAAAAGTGGCCACTATTCCTTTTTGGGGTATCCCATTTAAAGTGGCCACTTTCCCTTTTAAGTAAATTAGATTAACATAAACATGATTAAAAACCTCACAATAATGACAATTGTACTTTCTGCACAAAGTCCCTATATATGTTTAACCATTAATATCTCAAAATGGGTATAAATAAAAACTATATAAAATATATATTCTAAAACTATAGACGATTCCAACAAGATCACACTTGACTATTTTTGTCTTTCTACATCATTACGATAACATTAAGTCAAAGTTAAATAATAAATATGGTTAAAAGTCAAATGTAACCATTATAAATTAGATGGATGAATTAGTCAAATTTACCCATACCACTTTAACTACTAAATCCCACTACCTAAATTACCGTGCCCAAAAGAAAGTGGCCACTTATATTGGGACGGCATTAGCCACTACTAAATCTTCACTTCATATGCCTAAAGAATGATAGTGAAGCATTTTTTTTTTCAGATCTCGAGGAATTAGTCTCGTTCCAATGCGATTTGAGGATACCCTGTACAGGCAAAAAAAAAAAAAAAACCAATGGGATATTATGAGTAAAAATTAATAATCCCTTTTCATATTGTATTATTTGTATTTGCATATATAGTTTATCAGTAATTGTATCTAAATATTTTAGCACAATTATATTAAAAAAATATATTTAAATGATATGTTTAATTCGTACTTCCTCCGTTTCTTATTAATTGGCACATATTGACTTTTGTCACTGTTCATTGAGTAACTTTGACTCGACTTTTTAATACAATTATATGAGATAAATATAGTCAAGTGAGATCTTATTGGATTCGTCTAATCTCATAGATTTAAAATATCAAATTTTCATAATTTTTACTTGTATGGAATTTGAGTTATTACGAATTGAAAACGTGTATTGGATTGCGTGAAATGTGGGTCCGTGGCAATTAAAAAGGAACGGAGGAAGTATAATTTTAAAATATTATATTTTCATAATTTTTGTCTATAGTTTCATTTAATAATTGATGATTAAAAGCTATATATTTGGGAATTAGAGTTGGAGTTTAAAGGTTTGGAATTTGAAATTAATGGAAAAATAGCTTAAATTTGGATAATATTGAACATTTGTGTTTAGTACTCCCTCCGTTTTCAAAAATTGAAACGAACCCACAGTGCACGCAGTTCAATATACATTTTAAATTATTAATAACTCAAGTTTCTTACAAGTAAAAGTTCTAAAAGTTTCATATTTAAAAACTACTGGACGAGACGAATCTAACAAGATCCCACTTGACTATATTTTAACTCGTATAACTATGATAAAACTTTAAGTCAAAGTGCATGAGTCATAGTTGTTAAGATCCCGATCCTGATCTTAGGATCTTACGATTTTACGATCACAGTTCTCTAAAACGATTTGTAGGATCTTAAAATTAGTAAGATCACGATCCTGATAGTAGAATGTTAGGCCATCTCCAATAATAAACTCCATTTTCCAGTCAACTGTACTTTATTTCCCTGTCCAGTTTACTGTTTTTCACTTTTCATCTCCAACAATTAACTCTAAAATTTCCTCTATTTAAGAATATTCCTTTTTGATTCCTTTTACTATTTATTTAATTTTTTTTTATCAAATTTATATATTGTGTATATATATATATATATTGGTAAACAACTAAACATTAACAATCATGTGTTGACAAAGGTATATGAGAGCCCAAACCACATAAATTATAAAAGGGATAAAGGGGAGGGGATAGGAGCCGGATGAGAATCGAATCCCCAACTATAAAGTTGGAAATCTGTGTACATGACCACTAGTCCAAGTCCCCAACTCATATATTGTATATATTTAATATTTAAATATAGTATTATATTTAAATTTTATAATTAAAATTTTATGAAAATCTATATTTTGTTTTTTTGTTTAATTTTTAATTATTTAAGTTATTTAAAAAGTCAAAATTAAACAAGAAAAAAAGTGAGCTATTCATTTAAACGAGAAAAGAGCAAAAAAATGAAAATAGCGAGAGCTACAGTAGCTCATGGAAAATAGCGATGTACTGTTCACTTAGCAATAAAATATCGTCCCGTCTGCCGTTCGGTTGATGCTGCTGGAGAAGACTTGTACTCTATTTCGCCGTCTACCCCTAATTCCCAAGAGCCGTTAGAGGTGCTCTTACAATCTTATGGTCATACCCCCTCAAACGCTTCTACGATCTTACGATCATACCCTCTTAAACGCATAAAGTTTTTGTAGTATTTTATGATTTGGGATCAAAGTAATTTTTTTTAATTTAAGTTTAAACTTAAGAACTTATATTCCTTATGTGTGGTGTGTAAAAGAATATAATATGTATGAATGTAGAAATATTTTATGTGTAATTGTGATATTTTGTACTGTATTGTATTAATTAACTTGCAAGATTCATAAAAACACGAAATAATATTTTTTCTTGTTAGTATGCATAACTGAGTTTATCCATTATTACAATTTCATAAGATCTTAGAATCCCGATTTGATCCTACGATCCCGATCTTGCAAAGAGAAAAACGATCCCATATAGAATCTCGATCTTAACAACCTTGGCATGAGTTAATGGTACCCAATTTCCAAACGTTACAATTTTTCAAAGATGGAGGGAGTTGAGTTTAAAATTAGAGTGAGATATTAAAGTTTGAAAAGTTAAATAAAAGATAGAAAAGAATAGAGTTTAGAGTTTATTAGTGAGAGTTTAGAATTTAATTATTAGAATTAAAAATATTTATTATTTATACTACAATAATTTTTAAATTTCGAATGCTAAACGGTATCTTAATTATTTGACCAAACGCAACCTAAAAATAGATGGCGACCACTGTTCAAGCATCATTGCCGTAAATTGGGCTCTCTAAAGAACAATTAAGTCGAGCCCGGTGTAATATGTTATGCCCTCTGAATAATTCCAAATCACCAGACTTTTTAAAGCTTAACTTTTAAAAACGGGCTATGGGCATGTGCATGGTGTTGTGTTCAATTAAAAGTCATAACCTAACTAATGGGTACACTAATTAACATTATTACAAGATTTTTTGATCCCTTAAAAATTCTAATTAACATTATTACAAGATTTTTTGTTTTAGCCAATAAAAAAAATTTATTGTTAAATCTTAAAATTTCGAGTTCTATTGACAGTAATTTATTGGGTTAACTAACACTAACAAAATCATTTTTTTTAAAACAAAAAATCGAAAAAGAAAAAGGGACAAACGGAGAGAAACATATTGAAATCAAACAAACTCTTCAATATTGCAAAACTTAATTGGACATTTTGGGACGGTTTGGGATATATATACTCTCTCCGTTCCTTTTTAGTTGTCTCTTTCAGCTCAATTTCAATAACTAAGGTTTGCATTAATTAACTCATAAATTTATATTTTTGCCCTTCAACTAAACTCATTCTTAATAAATGTCAACAAATAACATTTATGTAAAGTGAAGGGCAATATAGTAAAAACATAGCATAACTACCTATAACTACCTAAAAATGACAACTATTTTGGAACACTTTTTACTCTCTAAAAAGACAACTAAAAAGGAACGGGAGTATATATATATATATATGTTTTATATTGCTTTGTCAAGATATTGTATGTGCTTGGGAGTTGGGACCTCATGTAACAAATAAAAACATACTATTGTAAATTTAAAGGGGGGAATTGGGAAAAAACCAAGAACAGAAATGATTATAAAAATTTAGAAACTCTGCAAAATTGTCAAATAATTCGGAAAGGACAAACCCTAAAGAGGACAGGGATGATGAAGATGATGATATGAGACTGACAGTGACAGGCCGGAAGAGGTACACGTAGCAGCAGGACTTTAAGGTCCAGGATCAGGAATAATGCAGCTGCAGCAAGCTCCCGATAATGGCTGCTCGAGCACTACTGATCTGGCCGTCCATGGATGAGTCCAGGAGCTCCGATAACCTATGGCTGAGATCATCAACCTCTCTCTGCAACTTCCTAATGTAACTGCAAGTCTCCTCCAACACCACCTTCGCCGCAGCTACCTGCTCAAAATAGATGTAGGATTAATATATAATAGGAGTATTGTTTATGAGATAAGTATATATATATATAGACTGGTATGTATAGTACCTTGTGAAAATGTGGTGGCGGCGGCCGCGGGCGGTTGTGAATCTGAGGGATAAGTTGCTGCAATTGGGAAATAAGTTGGGCGGCCATCTGATCATCATCATCATCATCATCACCATTTATTTGGCATGAATATGATCTCCTCCTCCTGCTCGACGACATTTCTTTAATTTGTTACTACTAGAAACTATACTATACTGTACTTGTTGTTCCAAAACAAGTCTTTTGTTTTTTAGAAACCCTAACTATATATATAAGGATTGATGAAGAATTGAAGAGGATTGGAGTACTTGTGTGTGTGTGTGTATGAAGGGAAAAAGGAAACCCTAGCTACTTATATATAGAAATCTGAAACCAGGAGAATTGATAGGGTTTGTTGATTTTGTGTGTATGTGGACGACTGTGGAGATACGTGTTTGTGTGTGTGTGTGAGAGAGAGAGAGAGAGAGATAGATGATATCCTTCCTTGTGGAGACAATTGAGTTATGGGAAGGGAGGGAGGGTACGGTCGACGGTCGTCCATGTGTTAATAAAGTTTGTATGTTATTATGTCCTCGCAACTTAAATAAAAATATTTACTACTTTACTCAGTGGCGGACGCGGAGTCTCCGGGTAGGGGCGGGATACTACCAATTCAAATGTCTTCGCCTCATTTCATTTTTAATTTCTATACTATAATTATATCAGTTGATTTTTATTTTTTCGGGTCGCCAATAATTTCTTCTCTTCATCTACCTTTACTCGAGCCTTCTTACTAATATTGCTAACATCACTGAAATTCAAATTTATAGAGATGCTAGATTTTCATTGTAAACAAACATATTTTTGTACACTACAAGAAAAAATCCAATTACCGACCCCAATTACCGACCACCATAGTACGGGTCGGATTTACCGACCCCAAAGTGGGGTCGGTAAAATTTAGCCATTATTGGGCCCAGTGATATTTGAAAACCAAAATACCGACCATAATTAATGTGGTCGGTATTACCGACCCCATTACCGACCCCAATTGGGGTCGGTAATTGTTACCAACCCCATTACCGACCCCAATTGGGGTCTGTAGTTTTTTTCAATTTTTTTTTTAATTTTTTCCATTATTTTATTATTTAGTTTATATTTTTATTAAATATTTATTTGATTATTTATATAATTTAATTATTTATTTATTTGGGCCAATTAATTAATTATTTATTTATAATTTAATTATTTATTAATTTAATTACTGAATTAATATTTTAATTTAATTAATTTTTTAATTTTTTTATTAAAAATAATTTTATATTATTATTTAAATTTATCTTAATTTTTGAATAATTTTATTATTTTATTTAATTCATTGTTTTTAATTTTTTTGATTTAATTAATTTTATTTTATATTTTATTTAATTAATAAAATATTTATTATTTAATTAATTTAATTTTATTTTATATTTCTATTCAATTAACTACAAAAAAAAATTAAGTTAGCAAACGAAATTTGCGATTGAACATATTGGGTGGCTATTACCGACCGAATTAGCAACCGGATTATTCATATTGATTATGAATTTTATATTCCATATGTTATTTTTTAATTTTTAATTATGGAATTTAATATTTTTATAAATTTTTTAATTCAATTAATATTTAATCATATTGATTTCTGTTTTCTAAAATTTAATTAGTGATTTAAGTAATTTTATCCATTTAGTTAATGAATTATTCTACAACTTATTTAAATAATATCAATTTTTATACTATTTTTTAAGTTATTAATTACATATTTATATATAAAAATATTATATATATTTAATAAATTACATATGATAACATGAAAAGTTGTGTATCCGGATGGCACGCGCATGGGTGAGGAATGCACCTCACCTGGGTTCGAATCCTCTCTACAGCATTTGGGGGGGGGGGGGGGAATTAATATATATGACACATGGCGGGTTTCCATTTGTGGTGCGAAGGGCTAGCCCAGCTGGTTAGGGTTGTGGCTCGGTGGTGCGAGGTTATGGGTTCGAGCTCTCCTGAGCACATTTTATTTCATATAAGAAATTTACCGACCCCAAAATGGGGTCGGTAATGGGGTCGGTAATCTCGGGTCCTCGAGGTCCCTAGACCTCGCTTACCAACCCCAATGTTGGTCGGTAATGGAGTCGGTAATTTTACCGACCCACATGGGGTCGGTAATGGGGTCGGTAATCTCCCGACCCCCAGAATCTTTGGTCGGAGCCAAATTACCTACCATCAATTTACCGACCCGGGATTGGGGTCGGTAATGGGGTCGGTAAACCTGTAGACGACCCGTAAAACCTAGTTACCGACCCCATTTTGGGGTCGGTAAAACGAAATTTTCTTGTAGTGGTATAAAATAGCTCCGGCTCTCCATTACCCCTAAAAAAAACAGAAACATATTGCCCTCTTTTTCCTCTTCTTCCCCATGAATTACTGAAAAATTATTTACTATAACAAAAATTTATACGATTATGTAAAATATTAATGCCAAAATTTGATTTTGGGCCTAAATTATATATAATTTTTTTATTGTAGCTAAAACACTACAAGAAAATACGGGTTTACCGACCGCATATGCGGTCGGTAAGATGGGGGAAACGGGTCGTAATCGAGTATACCGACCGCAACACCGACCGCATGTGTCGGTCGGTGATCCATTGGTAGGTGGTCGGCTGCCGACCCAAATCCATTTGGTCGGTAATTGACCGACAGAATCACCGACCGAATGGTGGTCGGTAACATTACCGACCGAGTGGCCGACCGATATTCCGTCGGTACCCAAGCTTCCAGGACCTCTTGGACCCGCAGTTCGCCGACCGCATTCGGTCGTTGGTGCGGTCGGGAAATTACCGACCGACATGCGGTCGGCGCTGCGGTCGGTACCCAACTGCAGGTTGCAACAGAACTGGCTGTTTCACAGCCACCCTGCTGCAACAATAAAACCAAATCAAATGCCAACAAGTATTCCATTCACAAGGCCTACAATCTCATATTAAACATCAACAATACAACCAAATTTCATCCACAACCGAATCCATTAACAATAATTTAACAGTTCAAAACCAATGAAGTAATACAATCTGATCATATTCTCACTTCAAATCATTCAAGTTGATAATCAAATCCAAAAGGAGTGAATGTGCAACAAGCTAAGTCATAAATAAAACACTCCAACAGAAACAACTTGTCCGCTTGATACTAACCATCAAACCATCAGGCAAAGTCAATGTGCCCCGAGCCCATCTCCTCCCCGGCCGCCTCCAAAGTCATCATCTCCGTCGCGAGGGGAACGAGGCCTCCTAGATCCGAGCAACCTCTCCATCTGATCGGCCATGCTCTCCTGCCGCTGTGCCATCTGCTGGAGAGTCTGCTGGAATTGCTGAAATTGTTCCTGCATCTGCTGCTGTGTCACATACTCTGAAGATGATGGCGGAGGAGTGGAAGAAGCATCGCCTCCGGGCCTAAGCGACCGGGCCAACGATCCCATGCCGTATACGGCCTTGCGCCTGTCGGGTCCACCTGTAAGATCGAAGAAGACAGGATCTGGATCGAACTGGGGCCCAATGGTGGGGTCCTGGCTAAGACGCTCAGCGACTGCACTGAACTCCTCCTTCATTTGAAGTGGGTAATTAAGTCAAGATAGGATACAACAAACTAAACTAGTACGCATACGAGGGTAAGTATTATAAGTTGTGCGATTCTTACGTGCAGAACCCGTGACCTATCACGTATCCACTCCTCCTTCTCATGTTTCCTTGTGTGAGTGTGCTCGTGAAGCTCATGTAAATGGACTTCCCTATTTTGCTCGGTGGACTGCATTTTGTAATGATTGTAAGTGGTACGTTGTGTAAGGATGACTAATAATCCATGTATTTATGTAATTACATTAAATAAGTACAACATACCAGTTTATCCTTCGTGGCTCGGAATGTCTTCGAACCCGCTGTATGTGTGGGGAGAGCTGGTGCATCCTCCTGCCCCCGTCGTCTGTTCAGCTTCCCCACCTTTGATTTCGCCTTGAACGCCGCAGACTCCCATATCCGTCTCCAATTCTGTGCAACTAGCTCGTCCACGGGATATGGCTTCTTCTTGCTCCGGATATCCAGAGTGTAGTCCTTGTACCTGAATACCATTCATGTAAGTATAGAACATAATAAATGATTTTATATTTAAGTTAAGAATGTACCGGGCAATGTTTTTCCTTTCCCACTCCCTCCGGACTGCGGCTGCGTGCTCGGGTGCCCAACGAGCTTTTTTCTGCAGGTGGAATTTTGCAACAAGTTGATACAATTGCAAATGAAAACAAGAAAATCGACCCAAATCTTTTTAGATTACCTGGAACTCCCCCCAATAGAACTCCTTTGTCTCCCGTGAGACCTTTCCCCAGCTAATCCCATTCATGTCCGACCGCATGGGATATATGTCAGTGATCTTCCTAACTAGAGCGTTAGTGAACTCGATGCTGGAATACACAATTGTTGAAATCATAGCATAAATTAGAAGTACTATATATAGTGGTCACTCGATATCATTTTAAAATATAATGTACTTACAGTCCATCGTCACCAGGCTCGACCAACTCCCTATCAGTCCCTACATGTGGCGGAGGAGGTGGTCCCTCTGTAGAACCACTCGTGCCTAAGAATAAATGAATTTACTGTTAAATTGTGAATAGAATAATTGAACAATGATTAACGTAAATTATACCTGGCGTGCGCTGGGGTGGGCCCTGTGTAGAAGCCTCCGAGCCTAACGGGAGATCAGTTTTAGACAAGGTAAGTTGTGCATATATTAATCAAACACCAACAATATAAATTATACCTGGTGTGCGCATGGGTGGGGTCTCTGGAACATCATCTGAACCCTCTAGGCCACCAACCGCCTGCTCCCCTGAGCTAGAAGTGCCAACTATAATAAAAAAAATTCCACAAACACGTTACTTCAGTATTAATATGTTAAGAGGGCCTACGAAATGTCACTTATTGAATTTAATATCGAATTACCTGCTTGAGAATGCTGCCAGTCCTCCCGAGCCGCCCTGATAGCATCTGCTAGCTGTGGAGATGTGAAGAGGGCTCTCGTACCCCGCCGTCTAGTCCCAGTCCCGCGTGGTGTGGTCGACGACGAACCACGCCCTCGGTCGGTCATCTGCAAAGCACGTAAATTATCTTAGCATTCATTAATGTAATATAATAAGGATAACGACTAAATAATAGTAACACTTTAGATCATCACATTTTCATATTTGGTAATCCTCGTCCGAAGTATCCTCTGAAGGATCATCCAGCTCAGGATTAGAATCACTGTCTATTGATGAATCCGACTCTATACTCTCATCAAGCTGAAGGTCAACATATTGAACCACAGCATCCGTTAGTTGCTCTCTCCTGCCCACAATATTTGTAGTTTCGATCCCCAGCTGTTCGGGAACATCGACTTGGAATGCATCGGCCTCTTCACCTTGCCTGACAGTAATTACACCTCTGGGTTTGATCTTACACACAGCCAACCACTCATTCCGACTCGCAACTTGTCTGATGGATGGGAACGGAACGTAGCATACCTGTTCGGCTTGATTAGCATATATGAAAGGTTCATATATGTTGAGGGATTTTGAGCGATTAATTTCTACAAGTTTGTAGTTCAAATGAGTGCGCGTTCCAATGCCTTCTCGCGGGTCAAACCATCTACATTTGAAGAAGGTCGTCTGTTTCATGGGCAGTGCCGGATACTCTATGATTATAATCTCTTCGATTATACCAAAGTAGTCTCCGTGAGACCGCGATGCGATACAAACACCACTATTGTATGTCGATCTCTGACCACCATAGGATTCAGTGTGAAATTTCATTCCATTTATGAAGTACATGGGGTACGATGTAGCAATGGGAAGTGGGCCCTGTGCTATATGCGCAATGCATGGATCATCCGGTGTATTTTCAGTCACATATGTCTCCAACCACTTGGGAAAGTCTGTTGTTTGCGCACGCCAAATCTCAGGGCCCCGTAATCCTGGATTCTCTTCGAGCATCTGTTCTGTGAATTCCCTATGAGTACGATAATGTATTAGTTAAGTTCCAATGTACTTGATGTAACTCCTTACAAAATTTATTATAAGAATAACTTACTCGAGATATGGTTCAATCTCTTTACAATTCAAAAGGAGGTAATTGTGCACGGCTTTCAGCTCATCCGGTGTTAGACGCCTCTTCTTAGCTTTCCCTTGAGGACGTCCCGTGTATTTGAATACACTAGGCAAGCGTTCGTCATATGGAATCATGCCTCCATCGTCATTCCTTGGCACATTCCTACCGCGGGTGAAGACATGCTTTTCAAAGTAATGGGAGCAGAAAATCGACGCCTCCCGTACCGTATATGCATTGCAAATGCTACCTTCAACGTGTGCCTTATTCCGTACAGTTCTTTTCAAACGATTCAGATATCTGAAATATCAAACATATGCACAATATGGTATATTAGAAATAAACAAGTAGGAGATTATATCGTGTAAACAATTGTGCAATATGTAAATTATACCTTTCATACGGATACATCCATCTGAATTGAACGGGACCGGCAAGGGTTGCTTCGTGAGGTAGATGGATGGGTAGATGTTCCATACAGTCGAAGAAGGCAGGTGGAAAGATGGTTTCCAACTTTCAAATCACAACAGGAATGTCCCTGGACAACTTCTCTAAATCCTCTATCTTTATTGTCTTAGCAGTCAAAGCACGAAAAGCATTGCTCAGTTCCGTAATTGGTTCCCACACACTCTTAGGAAGCAGCTCCCGCCATCCTATCGGTAGTAGACGCTGTAAGAATATATGGCAGTCATGACTTTTCATACCAAACATTCTATGTTTGTTCATGTCTACACATCTACCTAGGTTGGATACACATCCATCAGGAAATCTTAACTCTGATACCCATCGCAAGAATACATCCCGTCTATCCTTCTCCATCGTATACACCGCTTTTGGATATTTACCCGTCCGACTGTCCCGATGTAGTTCTGGCCTATTGCATAAGGTCACAATGTCCTCTCGTGCTTTTGCATTATCCTTTGTCTTCCCTTGAACATCCATTACTGTGTTAAACATATTTTCGAACACATTTTTCTCAATGTGCATCACATCCAAATTATGACGCACCAAATTTGTTTTCCAATACGGGAGATCCCATAATATACTTCTTTTCTTCCAACCACATGTCTTACTAATTGCTGCATTCTCTTCAACTCCTCCATATTCTGTTACACGACGGAGACCATGCCTATCTATGTCATCCAACACTTCTTGACCATTCTTACACTTTGGTGGCAATCGATGCTCCTCTCTATCCTTCGTAAATCTCACCCTATCAACTCTAAAGGGATGATCCGAAGGCAAGAACCTCCTGTGAGCATCAAACCATGATTGTTTGCCACCCTCTTTCAACCGAATCGATTCCGTTTCATCCATACATATTGGGCATGCTGTTTTCCCATAGGTGCTCCATCCAGACAACATACTATACGCCGGGAAGTCTCCAATTGTCCACATCAAGGCAGCCTTAAGTTGGAAGTTGGATTTTGAAAATTTGTCGTATGTCGTGAAACCCACGTCCCACAATTCCAATAGCTCTGCAATTAAGGGCTGCAAGTAGACATCAATCCCCTGTTTCGGACTTGATCTCCCGGGAATAATGCATGTCAAAAACATGTATTCATCTTTCATGCACATATCGGGAGGGAGGTTATAAGGGGTTAAAATAACTGGCAAACAAGAATATTGGGACCCAGATTGACCAAATGGTTGGAAACCATCCGTGCATAAGCCTAATCGAACATTTCGTCCCTCGGATGCAAATTCTGGATGAGTTATATCAAATTGCTTCCATGCCGGTGAATCGCAAGGATGACACATTTCCCCCTCTCTCTCATGAACGTGTCCAACATGCCATGACATATGTTGTGCAGTCACTTCCGATGCATACAACCTTTTCAATCTATTCTTAAGTGGGAAATAGAACATGTATTTACGTCCAATCCGCGAATTAGAATTTGTTTCCCTATAACGTGGCTCGTCACAGAACCTGCACTTGTCTAAATCGGCTTCCTCACGCCAAAACAACATGCACCCCTTAACACAACAATCAATTTTCTCAACTGGAAGCCCTAATCCCTCTAGTAGTTTCTTCGCCTCGTAGAAGTTCTTAACCATAGCATTATCTTCGGGGAGTGTATCAATTATCAGTTGGCACAATGTATCGAAGCACCTCTCCGATAGGTTGTGCTCGGCTTTAAGATTTAATAACCTAGCAATTGTTGACAGTAGGGTCATTTTCTTGCATCCAGGCCACAAATCCTTGTCGGCGGCCGCCAACATACGATAGAACAATCTCTCTTCAGGGTTAGGTTCCTCCGGTGCTCTAGGTTCCTCACCTTGCTCGGTTGGTGTTGTCTCGGGATTACCTATTCCCATTCCATCGTGCACCATTTGTATGTAATCATTGTCATGTACAGACACTGAAGAGCTGTCCGCATCGGTGTCGTAGTACCGAGTAAACTGGTGTGGCTCTCCGTGACATGTCCACCTTTCGTAATTGTGGACAAATCCATTGCATTGAAGATGATACTTGATGTCATCATCAGGTAAATAGCATTTATTCCTACACTGCCTACACGGACACCTTATTTTTCCCTGGGCCCTATCGACGTTTGGGTTTCGGTGACATATACGCAAGAACGATTCTACTCCATTAATGAATTCGGATGTAAGTATTCCAGTCTCCCGACGGGAGCGTTACATCCAACTACGGTCCATCACCTACAAATCGTGCACTAGGCCACTTAAGATAAATCATTTGCATCAATAATTTGTGTTCGCTTAGTGTGGTGTAGTTATTAAACACATATTCTATTTCATTAAAACTTTATAAGACCATTTACATTGCTACAAGTTGTAAATGCTTCTTCCTAACCGAATCGGTACCAAACTTTCTAATATCGAAGCTCAAACATATTAATCGCACATATGTAAATTGCTATTCTCGACTCGCGGACTCTAATTATGCCATTAGACAGTGAAGACACCAATTATTCAAATTCAATTCTTCCAAAACATGTCATCACAGCATTCCAACATATTAAAAATACCAATTTTTTTGTCAACATACATATTAAAGATACTCCACACATATAAATGGTTTTGCACATACTAATCCAAGTTTTTTTTCCTTTTGTGAAGAGAAGAGGCATAACAATTATTCACCAAAGTAAAAACACAATCGAATTTAACAAAACACAATACCAAACATTTGACTACTAAATACCAAAAATATAATCGAATGTGTCAAAACATCAAACGAGTAGCAACAATCATACCTCGAATGTGTTGCTCGAATGGACAGGGGGCTGTGACCGTGTATGGGCGGCAGTGGCGGCAAGGGCGGCGGGCAGTGGCGGCGGCAGGGGAGGCAGGGGCGGCGGGCAGTGGCGGCAGCAGGGGCGGCGGGGGCAGGGGCGGCAGGGGGCAGGGGCGGCAGGGGCTCGACGCGCGGGTGGAGGACAGCGGAGGAAGAGGCTCGCCGGCGGTGGAGGACGGCGGAGGAAGAGGCTCGCTCGAGTGGTGGGAGATGGTGTGTGGGGGATGTCACTCGAGTTGGAGGGTGTTCGAGGGGGGTGGTCGGCGGCCGGCGGCGGTCGGAGAGGACGGTCGTGGTGGTCGGGAGGGCGGTCGTCGGAGGAGGGCGGTGGAAGAAGGTGAATTTGGAGAGTGAAAATGGGGGAAATCGGGCAGTAACAGCGCGATATAATCCCTAGTTTACCGACCGCAGAATCGGTCGGTAATGCGGTCGGTAAATCCGACCCGTCAATTGTTGGTCGGCGATTGCGGTCGGTAATACCGACCGCAAGAAAGTAGGTCGGTAAATTGGTCGCCTCTATCCCGGGCCCCTCCCCCCCCCCCCCCAACGGCTCTATGTTACCGACCGACATGATGCGGTCGGTAATGCGGTCGGTAAATCCGACCCGCATCATGTCGGTCGGGACTTGCGGTCGGCAAACATCATTTTTCTTGTAGTGAAATAAACATAATTATATAAAATTTAATAGGCAAATTTCGAATTCGGGCACCTCCAAAGCGCCTTCACAAATCCGCCACTGACTATACTACACATTATAAACAATACTATATACATATGCTGTTCTATCATAGTATATGATTAAAGGCATGCTAGCTAGTACTAATAATAATAAGGAAAGCTCATTTCTTTATACAAATTATAGAATAAAATAAATTACATATAAAAATATGACAAATGGAACGCAAATATACAATTAGAGGTGTCGATCCCCCCGTCCCCAATCTCGATGAAGTGTATTAGAATGTTTGATTAAAAATCGTTATTGTTCTTTTCTGAAAGATAGTGATAATTTATTAAACATTACCCCCATGGGATAAATTTGATACAGTAAACTTCTTAGTATCATCAAAGTTGAAATTTTAGACTGCAGAAATAATTCAAAATTGATCCCCCAATATTTTTGTATTACTACAATATACGTAAAAAAAACTTGAACAAAAAGACAATATTGATGTGTCGAAAGTTTAAAAAGTGGAAGGCATGGAGAAATATTATATATCTAATATATATATATGGCAACGCTAGGATGAACAGTACTTTTGTCATGAACAGTTGTTTTTGAGCAATAGTAATTTTCTACCATTATTTCCTGTTATGCCCTTCCCTCATTTGAGTTTAATTTGAGCTTTTCTCGTCGTTCTCACGCTACTCAAATTCAGCTGGCCTCCTCCCGTTGCCTCCGACTACCTCGTTGCTGCCCGCCGTTCCCCGGCCTGCCCGCGCGCTGTCGTGGCCCTAGAATGCACCCACCGTCCTGCCGGTTCCGTTGCCGGAGCAGCACATACTTGCCCACCTCGCAGTCGCGCCTGTCCTGGACTGTGCGTCGTTCAAGTTGCCGCAGGCGCGCGTCTCCCGCCGACCCTTTCCCAGTGGGCAAGTTTCCCCAAACGCCAACGTCACAATTTCCCATTGTCCTCATTTTCTATTGCCCTAATTTCCCATTGCCCCAATCTCGATCTTCCATCCTTTTTCAGAATACAACAATACCCCTCATTTCTGCGTTGTTTATCCCCTACTCCGTCCGCGTCTTTGCCATATGCAAGCTCGTTCGCCTCCATTGCTTCTGGTATCACCCTGAAGCGCTTCAAGTTCCGTTCCCCGAAATCAAATTCCCCTCAGTTTGAAAGAAATCTTCATTGCTGCCTCAAACACTCAGTGCGCCGCCGTTGAGCAATCCGCCGTTGGCCAAATTCCGTTTGCCTTCTGCCACGCCCAGCTGCTTACGGGCAACCATCAGCGCCGGCCCCACTCACGCGTCGCCGCCGCCGTCTGTCCTTTCCCATCTCCTATTGTCAACCTGTCGTAATTGCAGTTCGGCGCCGCTACTCCATCCAACTTCGGTAGCGTCTTCAATTCGGTTAAGGATTACTCTCAGGGTTAATTTCGTTTTCAATTTATGGTTTTCGATGTTCCTAGGGTTGCTTTCACCTCCTGGGTTGCCGCGTCTGTTTCCATCCGACACTGTCGCCGTCGGAACAGTGCGGTTGAACTGTTCCAGGGGATGGTTCTGGTTTATTGGAATTAGGGCATAGAATGTAACCGTCGTCGAAGACCACAGCCTGAGCGCCTTCGCCTTCTTCTCTCTATCCAACTGTACTACTGTATGCGTGAATCCAATGATTGAAGGATGAGAATTTGTGTAATGTATTCCCTTTTTTGGTTTCTAATAGTTTCATTCAATTTCTGTGACTATTCTTTATGTGGTTTCTTTTTTTGCATTGGGTATGTTTTTTAAACTGGTTGTGTGTGTTTGTGTTTGGGGGAGTGTCGTTAATCCTTTTGTTTCCTAAAACTCTATCTCCGAGGGGTTTCTTTTCCGAGATCCGTACCTTATGGCACTTATGTGCTTCATTTGATCGTTTCAGTTGGGCTCTCAATTCTTCGAATTCATCAAATCATGTGCTCTTGAATTGGTTTACTGCTATTGTATATGCTGCTTTATGTTTCTTGCAATACTCTATAGATTCCAAATTCATCCTTAAATCCAATGCATGTTAAATCCTTTGTCTTTTAGAAATATTCATTGTGAATTCAACCATAAATCCAACTCACTAAATCCAAATGAGACCTTTAAAGTACATATGGCTTAATCGTTGTTGTGCTTAATCCTTTGGAGTATGCTTTACCCCATGCCATCCTCTTGGTTAATTTAATACTGGCTGGCTGAAGATATAAAATTGGCTTTAGTCTTTTGTATTTCAGATCTGTGTATTTCTACCAAAACAAACAACAGAAGACAAAGAGAAGCACCAAGGAAGAGAACCGTTCTATCCTAATCAATGGTGAAGATTTTTGCTGCACAAAAATCTTCCGGCAGACTTGAACCAAGTGATTGAGCAACTGGAATGCCACTGCTTGGCTCCTGATGGTCACTCATCTCCAAATCCACCTACTACGATCTACAGCTGGTATTACCTTCCCTCATCTACTTTTGAATTTTTCCTTCTTTCTTGTGCTTGCAGTTTTAGTTCGTAGGATTTTATGTGGTTTGGTAATGTAGGCCAGAGAAGGAGTGTGTAAAGAGAGCCAACGATACTTGGGAGGGATTGGTAGGTTTCTGTCCTAATTTAATCATATGAATCATGTTTTGATGGCTTGGAATTGTGTTCAAGGTCTTTATCTGCAGCTAGGATTGAACAGCCTACCTTATGTCTCATTTTAGGTTAATTTAATGAAATAGAACTTATTAAAAACTTATCATGAGGTGCTTCATACAGTTGAACATGTAGAGATTCAAATGTCGCAGTTGCAACTTTTTTTCTATTTTTTTTATATTTTTCTCAGCAATACTAAGATTGGTCAGTGAAATCTAACGGTTAACTTGTCACTTCGTCATACAAACAGAACTACTGAAGCCTCTTGTGGAGAAAGTTTCATTTCCTAATGTGGTAAGTCTTTGAATTAATTTTCATGCTTGGTAGAATCAGCATAGAAATTTCCCACTATGAATCTCAATTAATGGAAGCTGATGATAATACATGAAGTACATGTTTTATTTTATTTTAGAGGAATAGAGGCGATTCCCCTGAGTCTGCTCTCATCACTTCATCTGCTCTCATCACTTCATCAATGTGTTCGTCAAATATTAGATTTCTAACTTCTTTCAAATGAGCAAATGGACTGGGGAATACTTGTGCTCAAATTTCATCATTTAAAGGACATGGGTCTGTCAGATTAAAAATCAATACATATTTATTTTATTTTGGCTCATTATTATCCACTCTAAACATGTTCATGGTAATAAGAAATTACATTTATCCCTCAGTTTCTTAACGCAGGTGAGCATTGTGAACAATGTTGATACTTCTATGGGCAACACATCCTTCAAGAGCAAGACACTCTTTGGTAAATCAACAATAATGAATTGCCTTGGTGGTTTGAAGTTTCAAACAAATTCACGGTATAACAAAAAGATCAATCTATATTTCTGCTTCCATGTATTTATATTGTATAGATTATTTACGAGGAATACTTTATGTCTATAATATTTAAGGCTTCAATGGTATGGGCGTAATTGGCTTTGTGGGTTTGCAACTGGCAAAGCTGTTATATCAAAGGGTATAGAGGTTATAAGCCTTAGACCATTTAATTAACCCGTTTGATGACGTTACAACTTACAAGCTCATTTATATGTCAACCAGGCCACTACCTTCTACCAGATTGAATGATTTTAGTCATTCCTTTTGTTCCCCCCCTACATTAGCTTCTATCAACTTTTGTTTCCCTCTGTAATTAAAACACCACAGCTTTGCGGTACAACCCGTTTTAGTCGCAGCCGTTCTCTGGCCTGCCAAGATCTGGCCCGACGAGGCCATTCTGCTTCTTCGCTTGGGGAAACAGATGAAGAAGGTTAGCGCTAAGACTCTTACAAGGGTGAGAACTTGATAGATTCAAAATCAAGGGTTTCTATTGTTTTGCCCCAACCTCGTATCCGAATTTCAATTTGGAGATTGGGCATAAATGTTCAGCAAATGTAGCTCAAATGTGGTTACTTTGGTTAGCCTTGATAGATTATTACTTATGTGATCATTCTTAATTTCATTGCACATAGCAAAAAAGCTGCTATTAATTCCAGGTTTCTGTTTTACCTTTACATTTGGTATGAATTTGTTTCCTGTAGAATGGGAATGAAAACTATTTTAATTTCTCCATTCATTTCTCTATTTGCAAGTCCTTCTTTATACTTTTTTTTTTGACATAATTACTCTTTAAAGTTGACATCTTACATTTCATCATTTCAATCCGAATTGCGAACTCGGGTTCTTTTTTAGATTCAGATTCAACATTATTTAAATAAATAACATGTTGCTTACTGAACTCCCTCCGCTGCTTCTTAGATTTAATTTCAATTCTGATTTTTTTCGGCTGCAGATTGTTCAATTTTGTTGTTCTGCTTGTGTGGGCTTCGGCAGGTGCTTTTGGGAGTTGCGTCATCCGAGGAGGCTGTATTTTCGGTTCGAATGGGGACTTCGCCTTTTATGGATTACAAGGAGGTGAGTTGAAAGTTTTGAATTTTTTTTCCCTTTGGGTTTTGCTGATTCGTTGATTGTGCCTGAAGGTTGAACACCAGATGAGATGAACTTTTTTTTGGTAAGAGATGAGATGAACTTGATATCCCTTCTGTTTGGTTATAATTATAGCTGATTTTTAATTTTTTTTTTTTGGGACTGGACCACAGATTCTCCAATTATCTTTTTAATGTTTGGGATCATGCACTTTAATTTACCAGAGGACATCGTCAATTACAGCACATGGTTTGATATTGTCTAGAAGGTTACTTTGTTCTTGTGCTTCTTGTTCCGTGTTTGCCAGCCAAGATTTTGTCTTTTTTTTTTTTTGGAGTACCAATCTTATGTTGTCCATGACTTCAGGCCTAATCAAATCAAGTGTTGTTTATATACTTAATCGTTTCATCCAAATTCTTTAAATTCAATCTCTTCTTAAATACTCAGTACAACTTTTTCTTCTGTAATGTTCACTTTAAATGTTGTGGCTGTAGACAAGCTGATACCAATCATGTCAATGGGACTGCAGAATTAAAATTCTAAGCATCAAGATCCAGAACTTCTACGGGAAAGCTTCAGATATGGGTTGTATTTGAGAGATTGCTGCTTATATTGACTTCAACTTATTTTGAGTGTAAAAAGTTTCATCTTGCAAAAGCTGAAATTTTTAACATTGCCAACGTAAATCCATCATCTATAGTGGAGGTTTACATGGTATGTCATAGCTTTATCCATCTTGGTTGTGTTATGTGAGCATTTTACACTGCAGCTTTGATTTTCTTATCACAAAATGGATACAAATTGAATCTCATATCATGATTTTACACTTTATTTTATTACAAAACTTTTCTCAAATATATCTCATTTATAATAGTATGGGTGCACTGGGGATATAATTTTATATACTTCTTTTAAGAATATTTTGATACTTTGTTTCGTAGAGATCCGAACTTGTATTTTCTTGAAATATCTTGCTTACAAGTTGAATCTTTTAACCAGATTTCATAATTAAATTATTTTAAGCTTGTTTTCATTTCAGTTTTGAGTGTTTTATTACAGTTCATATTGTTTTTTCATTGTTTTTTCTTCACCGGGCGCGCGCAGCGTAGCGCGCGCCACGGCAGAATTCTAGTATATATATATATAATCAAATGCAACATTGTTCTAAATAAGTAATTTCTTAATAGTCCTGCAGGAGAATATCTTAATATTGGGAGAAATAAAGCAGTGGGCTGTGCCTACTGTTTTATTCACAATACATGTAAATTGTGTTAGTTGGTTTTATGCTGCGGTATATATACACACAATTGAAACCCTTTAAATATTCGCAGATTGAATTAAATAGAGTAAATAAAGAAAAAGTATAACCTTAAAAAAAAATTACAAATATATAAACTTGAATGCATTGAACAAGTGTTTCATATTCTTAAATCGCCATATAAATCCGATGAACAAAAAACAATCGCCATATGATTGTTTAAAAAAAATAACTATTCAATTAATAATTAATACTAAGTATAAAAATAGATAAGTATGCATAAGATGATTATGGGTTTATTCTGCACGCAGCTTTTGAGAGATTTTAATAGCTTTTGGTAGCTTTAGTTTTTATTTTAAAACAAAAGCACTGTTCTGCACACTAGCTTTTGGGAGCTTATGAGAGCTTTTGTAAGCTTCTTTTTAGAAGCTACCTGTAGTAGCTTTAAAAAATAAGCCCGTAGCTTATTGTTGGGCAATTATAATTTTAACGCAATAACTAACTCACTAGTCACTACCCAATAGTCTCCATAAATGTTTGTCCTTTTATGTCATTTCATACATTTATTTGACAGCTACAGTTAGTTGTACAGAATACTTAAATACAACTGACAGCTACAACTCTCACCGCTCCCTACAGCTCCAGCTCGCAGCTCCAGCTCACAGCTACAGCTCTGCATGCAGAACAGACCCTATATATATTTTTTTTTGGTGAATTACCGGGTATCCCCAAGCCACATTGGACCTAAGACTAATTCCTCGATGATCTGCATGGGCAATGAATGGCGCCCGAGACATTGCTTAAGCAACTAGAACCACAATTCACTCAAGCGAATTGTTGTTGGTATAAGATGATTATATATATATAATGCGTGTAAAATGGTTAAGAATATTTAAATTAGGATTATTCATGAAACTAAATAGTAGATGATTAATTGATTCAAGATATATATAGAGTGAGTGCAATAATAATGTTGTATCCATGCTTGGATGTTCCCCAAACTGCAGCCAGTTATAATGGATTATTTCTCCATATGCATGTTATTAAGTAATTGCCAACTTTAATTTGTGTCAGTATCACCACCAAACTCCATGTTATCTTCTTCCATTGTCCCCTTTCTCTTTTACTATCATAATAATATTATTATTATTATTATTATTATTATTATTATTATTATTATGGTGTACTCGTACTCCTACATTTTTATATTAGGCAGTAGTATCATACTTTTTTTCATGGTCATCTGATCTGATTTGATATGCGAATAAAGTAATTATACCAAACATTTTCTATCCGAATCGATAATGTTTGATTGGGTATTCATAATTCTAGCTAGGCATGCTGCTGGAGCTGGACATAGTTTAAAATTGGGGATGTTTGGGAGTCACCGGATCCATTAGCATATAGCAGATTCGGAGAGAGAATTGTGAGAGAATATGCTGATGGAATCCGATATATGCTCCTAAATATGCCGGCTTCCAAACATCCCATGTGCACCACTGTCTAAGTAGTAGTAGTAAATATAATCAATTTTTTTTGGCTTGACAGTAAATATAATCAATTGAAAATAAAAAGGATATTGTCACGTGAAAGTGTCTGATTTTCTTCTTGACCACTTGAGTATTGTTCACAACAGGAAGATGGCAATTGTTGGCATGTTTTTAAATAAGAACATATATACTGTACTATTTATTATACGTCGAGTTTGAACATGTAAAAAATAAACATTACTTTCGATAATTAACCATATAACTTTATATTTCTATCCTCATCCAAATAAGTACACATATTTTTCTTCATCCATTAATTAATGAGATATACTAGTAGTTATTTATTGTTTCACTAATAAAAGATATTCCATATTTCTATCTATTTCTTGAAGTTTCTATCCAACTGATACATTTTAAGTGTCGAATAAACAAAATAGAGAGAGTATTTCAATAGCACGGTGGATATATATATATATATATATATATATATTTTGACGTATACCAAGGCACATTGGATCAAGGCTAATCCCTCGAGGATCTGGTGGGCATTGAAATACTGTCACTCCCAAAGCAGAATTCTGCATACACCAATGCTTGAACCGATACATTTACTTAAGCCAGAGCCCCGTACCACTCAGACAAATAGCACGGTAACATAAATAAATAAATACTAAAATTTTAAAAATGAAAAACGAATAAGAAGAAGAACAGAAGAGAGATAGATCATGCCCACATGAAAATGTTTGTTCACAAGAATTTTCACTTGCTCTGCATCCCAAAATACTTTCTTTCTTTCGGAACTCCTCAAGCCATATCATTGGGCCACATGTTCCATATGCTTAATTTATATGAGCCCATTAAGAACTAATTGGGCTACCATTACTGACTTTCACTTCACTTCTCATGGGCCCAATTGCCCAACTGAATGGGAATATACTACTACAAATTAATGCTGGGTTTCTTTAAATAAGAGCTGGAAAGAAAATAGAAGCAACATAATATCCCATCCATTACAAAAAGGAAGAGGGAGGGATTAATGGTGGGTGAACCCCCAACTCTAAAATTATATTTATAGAAAAATTAATAAAATTATATACTACTACTATTATACTCTATTAACAGCGTGTGTGTTGTCAGAACAAGAACAGCTGGCTTATTGTTTCTTATTGCAGTTTGTTATTTGTAAGAAACCCATACAAAAGGAAGAATTCATCCAAATGAACATAAAGCTCACCGTATCGGGATGAGGACATAGTCCAAGCGGTTAAGTTCCTTGACTTCCAACGGAAGGTTGGAAGTTCGATTCCCACCGGCCCCCTATCCCTCCCTTTATTTCCCCTTTGTAATTGTGTGGCATGGGCTCCCACCACCCATTTCCAGGCCTTCAATGGCTCCTAAAAAAAAAAAAAAAAAAAGCTCACCGTATCATATATGTATGTGTAATTGGCCCACTTTATTACCCATCTCATATAGTAATAAAATAATCCCCACAAGTTCATTGTTTCCAGTTGGTCAAGAACAAGTGTATACCCTCCAAATTATTCATATAAGTTGATGCACCCCTTCTATTCAACACATATATCAATCTTTTACACTAAAACTTAGAAACCCATTTTCATAAATTTGAATATGTATGGATTTGATATACTTATCAAATGACTGAATAGGGGCGTCATTAGATAATAAATTTAAAATATATAAATTGATGAAAACGTAAGTGAAAAATAAAATTATTAAATAGGAGTATATAGTATATATGATCGGTATATATTTAATTTTAGGACTGTCGGATTAACTTAATAACCGAATACTATTAGAGATATCAAAATTGATTGATAATGGAGTAATATATTACTATGCAACCAAACTCTTGAATAATATGGTTTCGTTCCTTCCTTTACATCTATGCAAATGGGATTATTTAGGAACACATTTTATTTATATCCCATATAAAATTTATTAGTATTAGTTTTATTTCTTTTCTAAGATAAAACTTTATTAAATTACTTTCACGAGAAATGATCATTTTGATCATAGAAATTGGTGTTGAAATGAGAAAAAGGGAAAAATCGTAGGAGGCGGCTGAATACATTGTACATTTTTGGAAAATAATTAGAGTTTATCATCTAAAGTTTAGACTTTAAAATCTGGAGTTTGAAATTAATGGTGAAAAATATTTTTAAATTTGAATAATGTGTTTGGTAATACAATTTTAAATTAAAATTTAGATTCCGAAGTTTGGAAAGTTAAAAGTTGGGGGAGGGGACCGTACAGAATTTAGATATTAGATATCAAAATTTGGGGGTCATTGTAACTAGTGTTTACTATTTTTTTAGGATATTTTTAATATGTATTTTAAAAGCTAAACACTAATCGCTAGTATTTGTTCCCAAACGCAGGGAGATTGGGATTTCATCCAAGTGGTCAAGCTCAATAACTTTCAACTTGGAGGTTGAGTATTCGATTCAGGTCTCATATCCCTCCCCTTTGTCTCTTTGTATTTGTGTAGCATGAGCCTCCATCACTCATTTTCTAGTTTGTATAGACTTTTAAGTATAGAAAAAAAAAACCAAAAAAACAAAAATTATACATATACTCCTTCCATTGTTTAAAACTTACTATGTACATATAGTACACACAGTCCAATTATATTTTAAAGTATTAATAAATCAAGTTTGATATGATTCCATTTTTTAGAACTTGCTATTTGCAGTTAAATTATATTTTAAACTATTAATAAATCAAGTTCGTATAAGTAAAATTCTAAAAGTTCAATACGTAAAAATTATAAAACGAAAGGAATCTTACAGAATTTTACTTGATTATTTTTTCTAATTTGTATAATAAATATGATAAACTTTAAATTAAAATGCTAGTAAACAGTAGCAAATCCTTCGTGAAGCAACAAAATGGAAAAACGGATGGAGTATATATGACCGAACGAACATGCGCCCACAATTTTTTTATGTTTTTTTCTTTGAAAGGTCTAATGTTCAATAATAGTCCACGTATCTTATCAAATTTCCATTCATAATAATATCAAAAGAAAAACAAAAGGTGGAAAAGTAATTAAAAAATGGATCACGATAACGATAATGATCATTGACCTGACTCTGATCTGGCATTTCATTTTTTTTATTTTTGTTTTTATTTTTTATTTTTAAAAAAGAAAAGGTCTGTAGAAACCTAGCTTAGCTACTCACTATTTTCTGGCGATAAATCGTCGTTTTTCACATGGACCGTGCTCGATGCTCTCATGTACACAAACTCACTTTTCAAATTTTTTTTTTCTTTTTTTTTTAGAAAAATAGAAAGAAAATTATATTACATATCATCAATTTTTTAAAGACAATAATAAATAAGATAATTAAATAAACTAGTTGCTAGATTGGTGAATTAGTGGATTGGGGAATATGAATTTGGCATATAAATTTTTGTTAGTACAATATTCCTTATCATGCAATTAAAGTTTGAATTGAAGACGGCTAATTCATGTACATGTATTGTTCATTACATGCAGTACCCTCCGTCTCATTACAAATGTCATATTTACTATTTTTAGATCTCTCATTATAAATGTCTTCTTTCTATAAATAGAAATAATTTTTCCCTCCAACAACTATGTGGATCCCATCATATACTCACAAATCAACTTTACCTTAATTTCTGTGTCCAACAGTAACAAGACACGTTTACCCAAAAAAAACAGTAACAAGACACTGGTATGTGTTAAAACAGGGATGGGATCCTGCATACTAGTATTTTTTAAGGATTAATATTTTAATTTGTATAATATGTTAATAATATAAGTGTATTTTTCTCATAAAACTTGATTAATTTAAATATATATACATCATCCACTCTACCTCAAATGAGCAATTAGATATTCGATACCACTATTAGAAAAACTTTTGATATTGGTTGCTAATAAATTTGTCATTAAAATTGTGGTTGCTAATGAGTTTCAGTCATAAATTCGCTCGCTAACCTCTTTAAAGGAGTAATCAAATTTTATCAAATTTATTTGGTGGTTAACGAATTTTGATGCAAATTATACAAGAACACATACAAGTATAATTTATGATGCTAATTTATAAAGTTGTCACACAGTGTTCAATTCACAAGTGCCAGCTTTAGTGCTGTATAAATAAATCAATCAAATTGGGAATAAGATAATTATTGTTGCATTGCGGGGGTGGCTGAATTAATTAAATTAAATATGTTCCCTATTAGTATATATTTCACACTACACCTGAAAAGATTCCCCACTCAGAAATTATGATTGAGAAATGTGAATGAATTTAGATTGTAAATTGGGAATAAAATATATTCCCAAATTTCCTATCTTATGATGAGACTGGCAATTCTCACTCTCAAAGGTATATGAATATATACCCCATAGGTGTAAAATTTGTACCAATTGAGATGTTCATTTGGAGACCAATACGTACCAAGAAAACCAAAATCCAATTGACAAATTAATTTAGAGGAATTCAAGAACATTGAAGTTTAAAAACAAATATGAAGTAATTGAAAATAAATGAGTCGTGACCTAGCCTACTTGTAAGGTATAGAATATGCATGATTATATAAATTGAGTCAACCAATTCGATTGTAACACAATTATAACTTTCTTACACTAAGAATTTTAAAATAGTAGTAGTAATTAGCTTGTAAATTTAGTGTGAAATTCAACCAGAAAAAATAATTTTGGACCATTATATTTATCAACCATGTGTATATATACCCGGCCCTTTCTTTTCTTTTTCCTTTTTTTTTTAAAAAAAATAAAAAAAAATACTGATAGTGTATACTATTAAGTGGATTTGAGTAATGACCCATCCATCCATTCAACTACTTATAGTTGTATATAAAATATGGTTTTACAGTTTTGAATTAATATTTGATAAGTTTTCTTTTGCTAAAAAGCAATAAATTAATCTCCAAATAGCATGGGCAAAAAGAGGGTCGGGTGGGTCAAGCGTGGGGGTTTTTGTTATAGCTTGTGGGCTTTATTACTTAAGCAAAGAATAATTACAGTATACTCTCTCCGTCCCATATTTATCTCCTTACTTTTCGTTTTTGGACATCCCACATTTATCTTCCTACCCCAAAAAGGGAATTTTTTTATTAAAATGTCCCTACATGTCCATATATTTACAGAAAAACCAATCTTTAATTGTACTAATAGTTGCACTACAAGACAAAAAGAGACAAATTTACCCCTCAAAAAGTACACATGAAAATAATAAAATACAACTTTCTTAAATTCCGTATCTACAGTGTCGAAGAAGATAAATATGGGACGGAGGGAGTAGTATTTATTTGCACTTGGACACTACTAACTAACTTTATTTGTTGTAAATGGGACCCAACCCAGATGATCCTCGAACCTAATTTTGGAGCATGTTTAACTAAAGAGCATACATGCCACATGCCACATGCCACCCCCTCTTTCCTCTTGCTAAATGATAAACACTTTTTTTTTTTTTAAGAGTCACTTAAGTCATGAGAAAGGGTGGTGTTGGTGGGAGTCCATACCTAATACCATTGAAATACAAAAGAAATAAAAGAGAGGGATAGAAGCCGGTGAAAAATCAAACTTTCAACCTTCCGTTGGAAATTAAGATATTTAACCACTTTGGTTAAATTCTCATTCCAACATTTAGTGTGGTGGACAATAAATTTTTTTTTTTAAATTTTTTTTTAGGTATTTCTTATTTTATTTATTTATGGTACGAGTGACATTAACTTTAAGAGTAAAATATGTACTATGGAAAAACAAAAAAGGGGAGATAGAGATGAAAGCGTAAGTAAAAGTCAAAGACAAGTGACAGAGAGGAGGCTATGCCCACTTTTATTGTGGAAAAAAAGAAACCCAAAAAGCCGAAAAATGGGATGAAGACATTCTAAAAAATTCCACCAAACTAAAATTAAACATGTAATCCTACAATCTAATTGGCATATTTAAATATAAATAAAATAGTAAATCCTACTTTCAACATTTAAATTTAAATTAGAGGTTAGATTGTCCATCCATCTCCTTTCGTTTCTAAGTATGTATTCTGGATTCCACCACTCATTGCTTCATTTCCTAGCAGATATAAGTAATTCAAAAAGAAAACATAAATAAAATAAACTACTACTTAATTTTATGCAAAAAGCGTGTTAATATTTGCAAATGTTGTAATTAGCCCAATAAATCTTTCTCACCGCCCAATAATGGGTCACATGGGATGGATCCCACGTGGCGAAAAATCATTGGTCGGGTGGAGCCTCGAGAGAGACGAAAGTACCCATTGCTTGGTTTTCAAGTCTTATTATTTTTCTTTCTTCTCGTCTACAACCAAACGTCTCAAAATTTTGTTGTTTATTTAGTGCTCTTTGTCAAAACTAACTATTGATTGTCATTTTTAGATGAATATTGGGGTATCCCATATTTTATTAGATCTAATTTAATCCATCAAAGATTGAGTGGACATTTAAGGGTTATCTCCCATGTCTTATTCGATCCAAATTAATGACATTTTGGCATGGGAGCCAAAACGACAACACTGATCATACCCGAAGTCTCATGTTCCAGACAACGAGCCAAAAGATTCATCAAAGCAGTATCCCAGATACTGTCCGAGGAAGCAGAGGAATGGGAGCAGAATTTGAGCCAACACATTTACAAAGGGGTTAAAGCCATTTTGAGCGTACAAGGAGAAGATGACCGCCCCATCGAGGAAACAAGAGAATAATTGCCAAATTCCAACTTTTTGGCCTTGATGCGGTCTCCGCAAAAAATGATGCGGTCTAGACCGCATCGACTAGACCGCATCACCTCAGACATGCCCCAGGCCTCAAGTCCACTCGATGCGGGTTACCCAATGCAGTCTACAATAGACCGCATCGAACAGACCGCATCGCCTCAAGAAGACCGCATCGCCTCGGAAAGCTGTTCAAGTCCGCATTCCCATTACATGCGGTCTATCCAGTGCGGTTTAAACAGCATCGATTAGACCGCATCGCCTCCACAGGCCGCATCGGCCCTTTCTCCTGCTTTATTAGTCATTCCGCATCGATGCGGTCTATTCCCATGCAAACCGCATCGATTAGACCGCATCGCTTCCAGAGACCGCCTCGCCTTATTTTCCTGCTTTGTTTTTCGTTTCGCATCGATGCGGTCTTTTGCCTTGTAAACCGCATCGATGCCTTAAGACCGCATTGCTTTATTATCTTGTTTTTATTTCTCTGTTGCATCCGATGCGGTCTACCCCCATGTTAACCGCATCGATGCCCCTAGATCGCATCCCTGCATGGATATTGTTAGGGTTTCTTATCTTTGTTGGTTTGTTGATTCTAGTTCTAGGGTTGTTGAATTCCCTTGTACCTTGGGATGCCTATATATATGGCCTCCCTAACACTTTGTTTTCACCTTTAAATGAAATTAAACTTGATGAGTGTTTATTCTCTTTGGGTGTATTTCCAAGAGCATTTGAAGGTCACCATTGAATCATCCATAATTGGATCATTCCTTTCAAGCAATAGGTGTGCTTGATCGTATCGACGCCATCCGGATTAACGATTAGGGAGATCGACGGTGTTATCGAACACAATCGGTTTTCGAGTTGGGTTTTCCAAAGTGGTAACCTCATTACCCCCCTTTTATTTTGTTCTTGTGTTCTTCATCCTTTTTCCTTTTTCCTTTTTAAACTAGTGCTTAATCGATCCATGACACATTTAAGGGTTATCTCCCAAAGCATAAAGGCTCGAACTCGAGACCTTTGCTTTATATGTCAGAATCACATACCACTCAGGCCAACTGTGTTTGGTAACCATTGTTTGTTATTGATTGTTAATAGATTTATATTACCTACTAGTTGGTAGTTATTAGTTAACTAAGTCAATAGATTTGGCCAACACTTTTGATGATGTATTTATTAAAAAGAGATCGATAAAAAATTAGTTATTAATGAAAATTGGTTAATAAAATACAAAAGCTAACAGTTAAAATTAAATGCTGGAAAAAAAAGGATTCTCAAAATTAATTTTTTGGAACCAATCATATATTCGAAAATTATACTATGTACCAAACACCTTCATTAACTAATTGACCCAGTCAAATACCTATCCGTTCTTTTTTAGTAGTCTTTTTAGAGACTAAAAAATGTTTCCACAATTGTTGTAATTTTTAGTTAGTTATAGGTAGTTATGCTATGTTTTTACTATATTACCCTTTACTTGATATAAATGTTTTTTTTTTTTGGGTAGAAAACGCATAAAGCGTTGGCAAAAGCATACAAGAAGAGAAAAAATGAAAAACTACACGCTACAGCAACAGGAGAGAAAGAGGAAAAGGAAAACAAAATAAAAAGTTACATCCGCGGGTACCAAGTTCCCGCCATATCCGCAGTAAGCAATGGACGTGTCTCGTCGGGAGGAAACGCCCAAGTGGTGAAGAATTCCTCTGATCGCGCACCAAGTTTGGCAAGGGAGTCTGCAACTGAATTTCCTTCACGTAAAATATGGAACCACCGAACACCCGGGTGTTCCACCAAGAAGTCCGAAATATTTCTCACAATGGGGACAAGTGGATGATCACACGAAGTACCAACCCGAATGAGTCTCAAGGCTTCCAAGGAATCCGAGTAGCAAATAGCAACAACAACTCCAAGATCCCTAAGCCTCTTGACGCCATTCCAAATACCATGCATCTCAGCGACAAGGTTAGACTTAATCCCAACCGATCCCGAGAAACCCTCCAACCAATGTCCGTCTGCATTACGAAGGATGCCCCCAAAACCCGCAGGGCCGGGATTTCCAAGTGAGCTACCATCTACATGAAGCACCATACCCTGATGGCAAAGAGGATTCCAACTCACCAATCGGGTCTCCTTTCTTTTAGGAACATGACCATAAACTCGGTCATAGGCATCCCCTAGGAATCTGACTTGTCGGACAATGTCATTAGCATTGCATTCTTCACCCCGAAAGACCTTGGCATTCCTGCCTCTCCAAATACACCACAAAAGCGCCCACTGGAGACCCGTCCAACCACCTTTCAAGCGGCTAATAATCGCGCCAAACTCCATGTCCGACTCTAGCCACTGTCGGGGAGGATATCCACCAATAATTCGCCATGCAGAAGCGGACCAAGGGCAAAGGAAAAAAAGATGTTTGATTGATTCACTTTGCGCTCCACATATATCACAGCGTGGGGAGGGAACCAGGCCTCGGTCATGTCTCAGCTTGTTAGAGGGAATTGCATTGTTTGCCGCCAACCAAATGAGAAACTTAACCTTCTCAGGGGCCGGTATGTTCCATGTCCACGCTACCCCTCTGTCATCATGTATGTTGCGCCGCTGTAGGATCCAAGAGTAGCCCGAAGCCGCCGTATAGGTACCAGTCGCGCCATGCGACCAACACCACTGATCCCTGGCCGAGGCATGGAGAGATAAAGGTCCGAATTCAGTGGCTTCGCGCCTGATGTCCTCCGGGACCATAGTGTACAGAGTGTTCCAGCACGAGTTCCCATTATTGAACACATCTTTGACACGTAATTCAGAATCCACAATATGCACATATGGGATTCTAGGAGCAATCGGTCCTCCTTTCAACCAATTGGTACGCCAAATGTTGCTCTCGCCATTGCCAATACGCCAATGAAATCCTTCAATAAAAACTTCCGCGACCTTGTGCATGGCACGATAAAGAGGAGATGCACTCGGTTTATGTGGAAAACGCCCCTCCTCACATCTATATTTGCCCAGCATGATATTAACCCAAGGGTTGTTCCTTCTGCACAGCAATTCAGCGAAAGGTTTCCCCAAGAGAGTCACGTTGATATCTCGACATTTTCTCACGCCTAGACCACCACATTTCCGAGGGGTCGTAACCCTCTCCCACTTCACCAAATTCAGCCCCCGGCCATCCTCATTTTTCCAAATAAACTCCCTGATGAAGTGATCGATCTTGTCACAAACTGAAGATGGAATCCAACAGGTTTGCATGATATATGTGGGAATGGCGGCTAGCACAGAACGAGCTAGCGTGAGTCTCCCGGCTTTATTAAGTAGCGTGCGTTTCCAGGCTGCCGACTTAGCATGCAACTTCTCGAGTAAGAATTCAAAATGGGCGGCACGGACCGGTCCATGAAATAAAGGAAATCCCAAGTATCGTCCTAGATCCGTAGTGAATGCAATATTGAGAATTTGAGATAACTCAATCTGCACATCATATGTAACAGCAAATGAAGCATAGGCTTGAGACTTTCTAGGGTTAATTTTAAGCCCTGAGAAACCCGCAAAGCTGGCCAAGACCGAATCCATGCACACCGCACTCTCCCTCGTGGCTAGGTCATCCGCGAACATGAGATGAGAGATGGGAGGAGATCCCCTCGATAATACCACAGGCTGCCATTCACCTTCCAACACTTTAGCTAATATGGTTCTAGAAAGTTTTTCCATTACAATGATAAAAAGATAGGGGGAGAGCGGATCCCCTTGCCGAATACCCTTTGAAGGAGAAAACGGATCCAGAATATTGCCATTCCAAATGATAGAGTATTCCGGGGAACGAACACAAAACATGATCACCCGGATGATAGCAACCGGCAGTCCCAATTCCTCTAAGCACCCTTCCAGGAAATCCCAAGAGACATTGTCATAAGCCTTCTCTAAATCGATTTTGAGTAGGAAGTCCTGCCCACGCCTGTTCCGATTCTTAAAGGTTGAAATAACCTCCTGTAATATAATGGCATTGCTAGAAGTCCCACGAAAAGGTAAGAATGCCGACTGAAAAGGGCCAATGTAGTTCTGGAGGACCGGCCGAAGACGATTCACCAACACCTTAGTGAGGACCTTATAGCATACATTACACAGACTTATCGGCCTAAAGTGTCGTATCTCTCTAGGTACATCCACTTTAGGGATAAGACAAATGAGCGTAGCCGCCACTTCTTTCTCAAAGCGGCCTTCCATCACGGCCTTGCGAACAAATTCAAAGACCGACTGTCCTATCGACTCCCAGTACAACTTATAAAAAATAGGAGGGAAGCCGTCGGGGCCTGGGGCAGCATAGCTTTTCATGTCTTTAACCGCCGTAGAGACTTCTAGCATATTCACTTCATTATCCAGTCTAGCCACATCCGGAAGAGGTGGGAGAGTGGCAAGCGGCTGTAAAGAATTTTGGGGAGGAAACGAGTAACCAAGCAGCAAGGAGAAATGGCTAACTGCATGCTGTTTCAAAGTGTTCTCATCCGTATTCCAGATCCCGTCGATCTCCAGGCCACTTATAGTAGATCTTCTCCGTTTGATGAGTGTTTGAGTGTGGAAATATCGTGTATTTCGATCACCCATTGCAATCCATTTATCCCTAGATTTTTGATACCACAACATCTCTTCTTGTTTAAGCACCTCATCCAGTTTCCTCATCAAATGCAATTCCATAAGCGTGAGGCGTACGGAATCAACCCGGACTAGAATTCTTCGGATACCATTTAATCTTCGGAGCAGTCGGTCTTTTCGTTTGAATATATTCCCAAAGGTGGTTTTGTTAAAATGTATAGATGAATCCTTTACTCGGTCAAGCTTCTGATGGACAGAACCCGGCTCCCAATGCCATGCGGCATCAACTACATGAGAATAGAGAGGGTGGTCGGACCACGCCATTTCCCATCGAAAAGGACGCCTCCCACCTCTGAATGGCGTTGATACACATCTAAGAAGGATACCATTATGGTCCGAGGCTCTCCTTGGCAAAACCTCAACGAAGCCACTTGGGAAAAGAGAGATCCATTGAGCGTTCGCCACAGCTCGATCAAGTCTCTTGCGAGCCAAAGTACCACCCGTATTATTCCTTTGCCACGTGAATGGATCCCCCACTGTATGAACCGTGGATAATCCACAATCATGTAGCATGGATCTGAAACGAGCAGTGGAGGTGCTCGATGGCATCATACCCAGGATTTCCGACTCCGACTCAACCGCGTTCCAATCCCCTAGCGCCATCCAAGGGCCGCTGAGGCTGGCAGCCACATGTCTCATATCTGCCCAGTCCCTCTCCCTTTCCGACGTGTTAGGGTCAGCATAGATTGTGGAAATATACCACGATGTAGCCCCATGACTAAGCTTGAAAGTAAGGAGCCTCCGATGAGATCTGTGTAGGAGACACGAAGTAATCAGCCCCACACGTCGAAGAACCCAAAGACCACCCGCTTGTCCTGTGCATTCAATGATGTGCACCGCCTCATAGTCCAGCCGATACAGGAAGACCTTTAGACGATCAAAAGCACCATGGGGTTCCATAAGTACGAACAAAGATGGCTTATACTTCTTAAGAACATCCGCCATGTGGCGTTGGGTATTTCTGTGCATGGCGCCACGAATATTCCATGCCAGAACCGAGAAATCCTTAAATTCAATTATCGAACAACCAGGGCGAGGTTGTCATCCTTTCCATCACCCGAAGGCTCCTTCTCCATGTGGTTCTGAGTGTACTCAAGAGCCGCAAAAGAGTTGGAAGTCTCCGCCGAAAACGCCGTGTCATTAGAACTTGATTTACGAGCACGCTTACCCTTAGACTTTTTGTATGGATCATACCCCCGATCATCCACAGATGATTTCACGAATAACGGGTTCATAATAGCCGAACCCTGCATGTTCTTTGAAATCATAGAACTAGGGTTTATAGTATTGTCCACCAGGGGGGGAGGGGGAGCGGCAACCTCAGGAGGGGTGGTCGGCGGGGCTTTAGTCTTCTATGCAGGACGTGGCTTCCGTGGGGGCCGAACAACGGTGAGCCACTCACCATGAGTCTCCACCGACTGAGAGAGGGAAGAGAGACCATTTAGGGCAACAATATTATTACCCAAATTAGGAGATTTTCCTAAATTAGCTTCCATATTTTTTGACGTCCCTTCCTTGTGAGGTAGATTTATTCCAATAGTTTCCAATTCACACACCCCACTTTCCAAATGTGTGTCATCCTTACCCGAGGCTGACTGAGGTCTGCGACCATCCGCCGGAGTATCATTGTTGGGGGCAGTGGCTTTCGACGCAGCCGGTGTAGGCGTCGGAGGTGGCGGAGTATCAGCATGTGAGTCGTGGTGAAGGCACTCTTTAAGGTCAAAGCGAAACCTTCCACAGGTTGTACATATATGGTGCAACCCTTCGTAGGCAACGGTTTGCCAGGAATCTGCCACTCGGACCTTACCTATAACAGGTTTAGCCAAATCGATTTCCACGCAGACGCGACCGAATCTACCTCTATTCAACTCCTTTGTGTTACTATCCACACGAATTGGCCTGCCAACCATTTTTCCAATAAGCATCATAGCTTCTTCATCGTAAAACATGGGATCCAAACCGGGGAAACGGATCCATACCGACGTGCGGGTGATAATACCAGCGTTTGCATGAGTATCCTTCGACCACGGAGCAACCGCCAGATGGTGATCAAATATGGACCAAGGACCGTCGAATAGAGCGTGTCGTCGATCCTCTGCCGAGCCAAACTTTGCAAGGAAATATCCCTTGTCACTGTCTACAATTCGAAAGTCGCCCTTCGGTTTCCAAAGTCTAGTGAGGCATGTCTGCATCGTATTTAGGATGAGGCGTTTGCCAAGTAACTGGACCACCAAAGCATCCTTAAATGGCGTACTCAGGCGTTCAAGCGCGGCTTCATCGAAAACAATACTAGGGAGTAATGGATTGCCATCCACAAAATCATAAGACACCATATCACGAAGCGGGGTAAGATCGGCTTCCATGGGAGTAGTAGAGGGCGGTCTAGGGAGAGCAATATCACGGAACGAGGGTTTTGCTGGTGCCGGATCCGGCGGCTGTGGAGGGGGCAGTGGCTGCGAAGGGATGGGAGACGGAGAGGATTCGGGAGATGCCATACCAACCGCTATTGCTAGATCGACTAGATTTGGCCTTGATGCGGTCTCCGCAAAAAATGATGCGGTCTAGACTGCATCGACTAGACCGCATCACCTCAGACATGCCCCAGGCCTCAAGTCCACTCGATGCGGGTTACCCAATGCGGTCTACAATAGACCGCATCGAACAGACCGCATCGCCTCAAGAAGACCGCATCGCCTCGGAAAGCTATTCAAGTCCGCATTCCCATTACATGCGGTCTATCCAATGCGGTTTAAACAGCATCGATTAGACCGCATCGCCTCCACAGGCCGCATCGGCCCTTTCTCCTGCTTTATTAGTCATTCCGCATCGATGCGGTCTATTCCTATGCAAACCGCATCGATTAGACCGCATCGCCTCCAGAGACCGCCTCGCCTTATTTTCCTGCTTTGTTTTTCGTTTCGCATCGATGCGGTCTTTTGCCTTGTAAACCGCATCGATGCCTTAAGACCGCATTGCTTTATTATCTTGTTTTTATTTCTCTGTTGCATCCGATGCGGTCTACCCCCATGTTAACCGCATCGATGCCCCTAGATCGCATCCCTGCATGGATATTGTTAGGGTTTCTTATCTTTGTTGGTTTGTTGATTCTAGTCCTAGGGTTGTTGAATTCCCTTGTACCTTGGGATGCCTATATATATGGCCTCCCTAACACTTTGTTTTCACCTTTAAATGAAATTAAACTTGATGAGTGTTTATTCTCTTTGGGTGTATTTCCAAGAGCATTTGAAGGTCACCATTGAATCATCCATAATTGGATCATTCCTTTCAAGCAATAGGTGTGCTTGATCGTATCGACGCCATCCGGATTAACGATTAGGGAGATCGACGGTGTTATCGAACACAATCGGTTTTCGAGTTGGGTTTTCCAAAGTGGTAACCTCATTACCCCCCTTTTATTTTGTTCTTGTGTTCTTCATCCTTTTTCCTTTTTCCTTTTTAAACTAGTGCTTAATCGATCCATGACACATTTAAGGGTTATCTCCCAAAGCATAAAGGCTCGAACTCGAGACCTTTGCTTTATATGTCAGAATCACATACCACTCAGGCCAACTGTGTTTGGTAACCATTGTTTGTTATTGATTGTTAATAGATTTATATTACCTACTAGTTGGTAGTTATTAGTTAACTAAGTCAATAGATTTGGCCAACACTTTTGATGATGTATTTATTAAAAAGAGATCGATAAAAAATTAGTTATTAATGAAAATTGGTTAATAAAATACAAAAGCTAACAGTTAAAATTAAATGCTGGAAAAAAAAGGATTCTCAAAATTAATTTTTTGGAACCAATCATATATTCGAAAATTATACTATGTACCAAACACCTTCATTAACTAATTGACCCAGTCAAATACCTATCCGTTCTTTTTTAGTAGTCTTTTTAGAGACTAAAAAATGTTTCCACAATTGTTGTAATTTTTAGTTAGTTATAGGTAGTTATGCTATGTTTTTACTATATTACCCTTTACTTGATATAAATGTTGTTTCTTGACTGTTATTATGAAAGAGTTTAATTGAAAAATAAAAAAATAGAAATTTCTGATTGAATTAAATAAAATATTAATTATTAAAATTGACCTGAAAAAGATAATTATTTATTAACATAGCACAGTCCCAAGTCAACTAAATGTTAAAGAGGACCTTAATAATCCCTCAATTCCTCCCATAATTTGTTATTGGGTAACGAATTCACTGTTTCCAAAAAATCCTTTTACTTCATTGTTAATAAATATCATAATTAATTCATACTCCAATGTTTGTCCTCACAGTTACTAAGTTTTGTTTCTTTCACTTTGTAGCATTTTATGTGATTCAAAAGGTGATATTATAAAAATATAACATACATATCTAAAACCATAATTGTTATGAAATATTTTTGATTTCTAAAGTGAAATCTATTCCCACGTCCAGCTTACTTTGTTTTATTTACCTTATACAGGTGTGTAGCATACTTTCCCTACTTTCTTTATCTGATAAATTTTACTCACTCCTGTAGTCAGTATTTTGTTTTTTTTTTTTTTTTTTTTTTTTTTTTTATTTTATGAACGGGACGTCAGACATGACGTCGGCTAAGAGAAGGAAAAAACAAAATAGAAAAGGAAATAACAAGAAACAGAATCACAACTCAAGGCCGAAGGTAGAAAACACCCATCGCATCCGATGAAATGGTGGGCCGACAATCATCCGGGGGAACGCTCATGTCGTAAAGAAGTCCTCCGAGTTGGCTCCGCGCTTGGTCAAGCAGTCCGCAACCATATTACATTCTCTTAATATGTGACACCACTGATAACCAGGATGAGACGCCATAATATCCAAGATGTTCATAATGAGGGGAAACAACGCATGAGTGTGAGAAAGGTGACCACCAATGAGCCGAATCGCCTCAAGTGAGTCTGAATAGCAGCAGGCTCGCTCAATACCCAAGGCAAGAAGGGTCTTCAGGCAAGAAGGGTCTCAGTATTTTGTTGACGATTAATAAATAATAACTCACTAAATTTAAAAATGATTAAAAAAAGAAAATGAAGCTTGTGTATGTAAAAAATTACTTTGAGAGATGCGCCATTGTCCATGCAGATCCTCAATAAATTAGTATTAGGTTCAATATGTCTGGGGATACCCGGTGATTTACAACAAAAAAAAAAAACGATATTTTTAAACTACATGTTAAACAAATCCAAGAAAACTTAAATTCATTATTATTTTCTAAGGTAACTACAATAAAAAAAAAGTTCAGTTAAAGTTTAAAAATGAATAACTGTAATAAACTTTTTGAAATAATTGAGTAATAAGATACATAACTCATTACTTATATTATTTTCTACTAATCCATTATTATTAACTATTTTCACCTATTAAGTGAATACTCCATCCGTCATTAAATGATATTAACATTTTATGTTTTCATGCAATACAATGTAAATGTTTAACGATTCATATCTCAAATTGTATGAAATTAGTAAAAATTATAAAAATTTAATATTCTAAAACTATGTGATTAGACGAATCTAAAAAGATCTCACTTGACTATGTTTTATTTTATATAACTATGTTAAAAATTGAATCAAAGTTACTTAATGAATAGTGTTTACTATACTAATGTTAATATGATTAAATGAGGGAGGGAGTATATAGGAATGGAGTAAATAGAAGTAGTAGTACGTAAATAATGAAAAGTGCAGCTAATAAAATTGAAATGATGAAAAAGCAAATTAGAATTCATGATTAGCACGTATATTCACATATTGTGATGATGATGTCTTTTTCTGTAGTATGTATATTGAAAAGAAGATTATTTATTAATGAATCGATTGAGACTGAGATCGTGCTTAGACAAAGGTCAATAATTGAAACTGTATGTTTGCGGAATTTGTCAAATTGATTAGATAATGTGCTCATCAAAATAATAATGGACTTAAAGAAAAGTAGTCGAATATAGATTAGACATTAGTACATTTTTATTTTCTATTGAACACAAGGCGATTAAAGCCGGCACGGACGGCCATTTGGTAAAAATACTGAAAATGCATTATCCATTGTAGTACTATTAATACGCCTATTACAATGGTCTTGTTATTGTTGTGGCACGAAGATAAAATTAATTTGTATTTATATAAAAAAGATATTTGTGATCGACAAGTAGGCATTTCGACTTTCAGATGGAAGGCGGCCACGTGGGCTGGCACGTGTCACGGGAAGCGAGGGAGGTGTCTTGCTGCCATTGGTGATTGGTTGAACCAAAAAATGACTCGTTGGCACGTGGGCTGGAATATAAGGAATGAAAAGCGTATCACGTGCATCGCACGAGTTAGAGTTTATGCTTGCAACACGACGCCGTTAACTCCTAAGGCGCAATTAAGATTACACTTTGGAAATACTCAAATACTAATATACTAATACAGCTCTGTAAAATGAGTGTTCACTCTGAGGGACCTGAACTCCTGAAATATTATGTTTTTATATTCACTTTTATTAGTTTTAATATATGTGGTTATAAATAATGAGTTTGCACAGGATGCTAATGTTCAGCAGCACGTTCAGCAGGTGCTGCTGACTTGGTGTGTTGAGTATTAATAAGTTGTGAGCTGAGTATTTAATAGCGAAAAACATTCAAACACATACAACAACACATAATAAATATTACTTCAGTACTTTAGCACCTACACATACAACCCTCAAACCAAATTCTATAGTAATTACTACATGAATGAATAAAATAGAGATAATTTTTACTACCTAGCTAAGTGAACACTTCTATTAAACAATGGGATACAAAATTGCAACTCTCAATAAATATTTTTATGAAAAATGAATTAAAATTAGGAGGGATAATTATAAAAATAGTCATAACATATAATATTCAGAAATTGTTACGATATAATTTTACATACTTTCTCTGTTCTCTTTAAAATGCCAACTTCTTCATTTCACACAGTACACGACACATTTTTAAATTTTAATAACTCAAATTGTATATAAGTAAAAATTATTAAAGAATATTAATATTATAAAACTACGTGACTAGACCATTCAATGTATTTTTTCTAATTAATTTGCTTTTTCACATGTTATTTCAAAGCTTATAAATACTTCATCCGTTTTCATTTGTTTGCAACATTGCAAATTATGCTACTGTTCGTTGGACTGCTTTGACTTCAATTTTTATCATAGCTATATAAATTAAAATATAGTCAAATGAGATCTTGTTAAATTCGTCTCATCTTGTAATTTTTAAATATCGAACATTTTGATTTTTTACTTATACCAAACTTGAGTTATTAATGGTTTAAAATATATATTGGACCGAGTGCATTGTAAGTCCGTAACAAACAAATAAAAAGCAAGGAAGTGTTTTTTTTTTATATATATAACTTATGTATAAGATATAAATTCCCATAATAATTATAAAGCTCGAAATGTTTGGCAGTTGGACTCAAGTGAATAAATTTAGAGTTGCATGTTAGAATTCCAACCTATCATGTAAAAAAAAAAAAGTAAAAATAATTGACAGAAATGGCGATATTTAAGTACTTATGATTTCCAATGTAAGCATATAGTATCGTTTACAGAGGTGATTATGCAGGTGGCAATTAAGGTGGATTGAACGTTAGTCCTATCGGAAATTAGGACAGTAGTTATGAATGGTAAGTTCCAAGGTCGTTGTTTAAGCAGTTTAGTGGCGGTCCTGTGGACGCAGACTGTTGGGGTTGGAGGGTCAATGTGCAAACTTTAATATAATTTTTGTCCACAACATATAAAATAGTAAAAATAATATCATATCAAATTTTCTTATAAATACTTTATTTTTATATTATGAGCCACAATTGTAACGTATAAGTCATATTCTGAAAGTATTGTATAAAAAAGTATTTTAAATTTTTACAAAAATATTTTAGAAATTGGGAACAACTATTAATAAAACCATGGTATTTAAATTGGTTTTGATAATGATGCAAAATATATCCACAACTCCATATAGCCCAAGTTTTTTGTTTTATTTTATTAATATATTAATGAAAATAAAGAGCAAATAAGCATCGGTTAAAAAGAAAAAAAGGTTTACCGACAATTAAAATCCAGCAACAAAAGTAGCTCAAATATTTATTTAAATAAAATATTAAACATTGATTAAATTGATTATATTAACAAAATTAATTTAAATACTTCCTCCATTCTCATTTAAGTGCTCCCTTTGTATAATAGTAACTATTCGTTAAATGACTTTGATCAAATTTTTCACATAGTTCTATAAGATAAAACATACTCAAGTGAGATCTTGTTAGATTCGTTTAATCACGTAGTTTTAGAATATCAATTTTTTATAATTTTTTACTTATATACAATTTCAGTTATAAACATTTAAAAACATTTGATAAAACATTTGAGTTTACCAAAAAAACCATTTAAAAACATTTATTGGACTACGTAAAATGCAGAAGTGAAGCACTTATATGAGAACAGAGGAAGTAGTTGATAATATCTATTTTGGATAAGAATATACTCCTAAAACCTTTCTGTTTTTTTAGAAGTAACCTCATATCTACTTTAAAACAAATTTGGTTTTTGACTTTTACAACTTTTTTTTTTGCTATTGACAAAAACCCAAACAAACAAGAATAAAATAGGTTTTCCAAAAAAAATAAGGAAAAAGAATTTTAAAAAAACAAAAAACTAAAATGTAAAAATAAGCCAAAATAAACGGACAAAGTTGAGATAATCTATATAAAAACTTAATAGCGAATATCGAGCTCGGGGGCGGCCGACCACCCGCGCCCATATGTGTGTCCGCCAATGAGTTTAGTTACTCTCATTTATGATTTCTTCTTATAGCTAGTATGGCATTTCTACAAGTGATCAATTGAGTTAGGATGCAGAGTGATGTATATATAGAGGTATATTGTCGAAGTATAACCCTATGGATGTAACAATAGGGAGGCAACACACCATGAAATAATTGTGGGGTTCGGTGACAAAGCAGAGTTGACATTGAAATACTTACATAAATCTAAGCCATTCCATCACAATATTGGATGCAAACATCATATGAACACGTATACAAATCACATAATTGTAATATAATAACATCACTATATATGTCGTAGGGCACAGTCTAGGAAGAATTACCCTTGGTGTGAGAAGAAACCCTCACGAATGCATCTGCTGCAAATAGAAGTTCAAACAACGGAGGAATAGCAGCAGACTGGTGATTGACTGTGCAACTGACATCATAAAAAAAAAAAAAAAAGTTTTTTGACAAAACATACCCATATCACAAAAAGCAACGTGACCATCATACCATCCGAATATCTTACAAAAAAACCCACATCGCAAGAGAGCATCATGCACAATTGTGCAGCTGATTGCACCCCAACCGAATCCACAAATTAAATTAATAAACCAAACACTAATTGATTCTCCATCGAAGTTAAAATAACTGCAAGTGGAATACAAACATAGACAATTAATCTTAGGATGTAAATCTGAATTAAAATTCATCAATTCGATTATTATTATTATCATTATCATTACCATTACCGACTAAGGGCCCGTTTGGATTGACTTTTGAAAAAAAACAGAAGCCAAAAGTAGAAGCAGAAGCAGAAGTCAAAAGCAAAAGCATGTAACTTTTGTGTTTGGATGGAATGTTTGAAAAGCGGCTTTTTCTAAAAAAAATATGTTTGGATGAATAAAAATGAAAAGTGCTTTTGGAATGTAGTAATTACAAAAAAGGACGTGATACTTAATATGATAATATGATATATTTATAGTGTAATTTATATTAAGTAGTGGGGTATTTAAGTCCTTGCACATTTTACGAGGTGCTTTTGACTTCTGCTTTTGGGAGAAGCACCCTTTTCTCCCAGAAGCATTTTTTTGACTTTTCGAGGTGCTTTTGCTTTTTCTTAAAAGCCAAAACAAACACCTAATTTCCATTAGAAGTGCTTTTGGCAGAAGCAAAAGCCAAAAGCACCTCTCTAGAAACCATTCCAAACGGCCTCTAAGTAGGTTCAGGACACCCAACCTGGCCCTTCATTCATGATTCAACATAAAATTATAAATAATAATAAAAATAAAAAATAAATAAAATGGAAATATCTGAAAATTGATAGTAGTATTTTTTATTTTTTATTTCCTGAACCAATGATTGATCTCTTCCAAATGAGTTCTTTGCATTCACAAAGTTCAAAATTCGAGAATTTATTTATAAAAAGAGATCCACCATTAATACTCAATTTAGCTGCTATTGGTTACTCCACTCCCTCAATTCCTTTTTAGTTGCCTCTTTCAGTTCAATTTCAATAACCAATGTTTGCATTACTTAACTCATAGATTTACATTTTTACCCTTCAACTAAACTCATTCTTAATAAATGTCAACAAATATCATTTATGTAAAGTGAAGGGCAATATAGTAAAAACATAACATAACTACATATAAATACCTAAAAATGACAACTATTTTGGAACACTTTTTACTCTCTAAAAAGACAACAAAAAAAGAACGGATGGAGTATATATGATGTAATAGAACATAATCAATTAAGCAATGTGTTGTTAGCTCACTAGCTGCCCAATGATGGAAACAAGGACCAATGTAGTAGTAATTTCATAATACCTACTTGTGAGTTGTGTCATCCATCTTCTATACTCGCAAGGGAACTATTCATCAAGAGGTTGTTTATTAGCCTTTGAATTGTACTTCATGATTTATTAGAGATATAATCGTCCCTTAATCATTCAATTAAGAGGAAATAAACAATACATGGAAGTGTTACCTCCATAAATCAGAAAACTTTTCAAACCTCAATCCTACCCCAAATCCCTTTGAAACCACCACCACAACACCCCTACCGAATGCTGGGAAAGAAAACCCAAAAGGCCAAACTCAAATAAAGGCCGTCAAAATAGAAATCACAACTAGGTGTAAAATTGCTCATTATTCCCATACTATTTTCCTCATTACTTTGGGTTTGATATACCCCCTTTCAAGTATGCTACTCCCTCCCTTTTTTTTTTAAGTTCACCATTAGCATAGTAGATACTATTTATTGAGTAACTTTAATTTAACTTTTTCATATAGTTATATAAGATAAAACATAGTCAAGTGAGATCTTGTTGGATTCGTCTAATCACGTAGTTTTAGAATATCAAACTTTTATAATTTTTACTTATATATAATATGAGATATTGATGATTGAAAATGTGCATTGGATTGCGTGCAGTGCAGGATGTGTGAAGTTAAAAAAAACGGAGGGAGTATATTTGTAATGAACGTGATACTTTCCCTTTATATAATTTGATTTTTTTTTGGATGAATCATTAAAGGCCTGAGGAAGGGAGTATATAATTTTTGGATTTTTGGATTTTTGGATTTTTTTTTGGAAGCCCATGTCATACAAATTACTCCATCCGTTTCTAAATAAGTGTTACGTTTTGACTTTTTTTTACTGTTCATTATAACACTTTGACTTCTATTTTTCTTATAGTTATACAAGAAAAAATACAGTCAAATGTGATTTTGTTGGATTCGTCTTATCTTGTAGTTTTTAAATATCAAATTTTTAGAATTTTTACTTGTACCGAATTTGAATTATTAATAATTTAAAATGTGCATTGGCAAACGTGCATAGGAGAAACGTAATATTTAAAAAGAAACGGAGGTAGTATAAAAGAAACAAAGGCTAGGGATAGAAGACCAGATGGGGATTAGAACCCACAACCTATAGATTGAGAGACTTTAAGTCCCCAACCCATTATAATTTGAAATTATTAATACTACTAATCATAAAAAATAAACACATACTACTATTTCAATTCCATAATTTGAATGTTGTACTGTGGGACGAAGATCGACCCAACACCTGCACAGTCGTCCACATTAGTGGTTGGAGTGTAGTAAATTTATCAATCAAAAAACCCCAAAAAAGAAAAGAACAAAATTTGGGTTTCACTTAAATATCTAGAAATAAAAATAAAAAGAATTTACAGCTAATAAAATAGAAAAATATAAATAGGAGGAGAAGAGCGAAAGAAAGAAAGAAAGAGAAAGGGATAGAGAGGAGAGGGTCCTCAAAGATTATGCCCGAAGCTGAAGCCGAAGCCGAAGCCGTATGCCCAAAGCTTTCATTTTGATTCGCGTTAGAGAGAATCCAAAGGATTTCTCCATTTTACAAGAAGCCGAAGAACAACTGAAACTCTGAAACTGCAGTTATCCAACCATAAATACTGAAAAAAAAAAAAAAAAAAAAGAGAAGGGGGGAAAAACACTCAAAAAGTATAGCTACATGTATGCACAGATACCTGTAAAGGGCGTGAGAAAGGAAGGATTGTTACATTTCTCTTAGTTTCCTCTTTTCCTTTCTTCTTATCCAATACGTGTGTGAGTTCCCTATCTTTAATTTTTGTTGTGCTCAATCAATCTGTCGTCCTTTCTTTTATGCCTTTATTTCCATCGTTTCTTGTTTAATTGATGTTGTTTTGTTTTTCGTTTCTAGCTTATGTGATTTGACGGTGGTGGTCTGCTGGAAGTTTCTGCCTTTATTTATTTATTAATAAATTTTTTGGATTGAACTGTATGATAGATCTAATTGGATGGCTAATTGGTGATTGGAGAAATTGGCTGATGGGTTTGTTCCCTGCTTTTGATTTATTGATTGGTTTTCTTAGATTTAGAAATTGGGAAAATCAGATGGTTGATCTGATTTTTGGGGATCTGTATGTTGGCTTTCTATTCACGCCTGCCTGTTTCATTTGATAAGAACTTTTGATTTTTGGGTTCATAGCTTAACCTGTTTCTACACTATTGCTTTCAATTTCTGCGTGGATGTTTTTTTTCCCTGTTTCATATCGCCTGTTGAATTCTGATTGTTTTGACGGTTTGTTGGCAGAGAGATCAGTTTTGTTTTCTTTTGGCATGAATGATCGCTTGAACTTGATTGATATTATCATTGGGTTTGGATCAGCGGTTCTATGTTAATGTTTTGGGTCCCTGATGCCTTTATTCAGTTGGATTCATATAATTTCAGTTTGAGAACTTGGAGTGGGGAATGGCACAGAAATCTCTGCAGTTATTTCTCTGTACTGTACTGCTTTTCTGACTTTTTACAAGTGGAGGGATTGGATTCCTTATTGTCTATTGAACTTTTCTGTGTTAGTTCTCTCCATTGATTTATCCTTATCATTTTCCTTCCTCACTGGGCTTTGGTTGTTTGAGGCAGAAAAAAGCATCCGGCTGTGTTTCAGCTCGAAAAAGCTGGTGCTCATTTGGAATTTGGTGGATCCTGAAGACATGGTGGAAGACCGAGCTTGTTTGGTTTCGAGGGGTTATCCTGGAATCTGTGAACAAGAAAGCAGTTGGTCCTGTGCGAAGTACAGGCTGGACAGGGCTGAGATTCATCAGAACAAATGCTCCTTGGAGGAAACAGATGATGCCAAGGAAGTTGTCTTCAGGAGGTCTTCCAAGAGATCATGCCATCAAATAGATACAGCTTTATCCATTGGTAGGATTTTGATATCCCTTTCCGACCAATCAAGTAGTCAGCGCCATGCAGGTGATAATTCTGATTCGAGTTCATTGATCTCTGCTATTGGTCGTGACAACTCAATCAGTTGCCTAGTTAAGTGCTCCAGAGCTGACTATGGCGTGATTGCATCTTTGAACCGGAGCTTTCGGTCTCTCATTAGAAATGGTGAACTTTATAGGCTGAGGCGGACAGATAATGTGGTTGAGCACTGGGTCTATGTGTCTTGCCAGCTGCTTGAATGGGAGGCTTTTGATCCTAATCGTCGCCGCTGGATGCACTTACCAATGATGAATCCAAATGAATGTTTTGTCTTTGCAGATAAGGAATCACTGGCTGTGGGGACTGAGCTTCTTGTTTTCGGGAAGGACCTAATGTCCCATGTAATCTATCGTTACAGTTTATTGACCAATACATGGACTAGTGGGATGAGCATGAATTCGCCTAGATGTTTGTTTGGTTCTGCAAGCCTAGGGGAGATTGCCATATTAGCAGGCGGCTGTGACTCTCATGGCAATATCCTTAGTTCTGCAGAATTATATAATTCTGAGTCAGGAACATGGACTACTCTTCCGAGCATGATAAAACCAAGGAAGATGTGTTCCGGTGTGTTCATGGATGGAAAATTCTATGTCGTCGGGGGGATTGGGGGAGCTGATGCAAATCTTCTCACCTGTGGAGAGGAATACAATTTGGCAACGCAAACTTGGACAGAAATCCCTAACATGTCCCCTGTGCGAGCTGGTGCAGCAAGGGAAAATGAACCCCCTGCCACATCAGAGGCACCGCCACTGATTGCAGTTGTAAATAATCAATTATATGCTGCAGATTATGCTGATATGAATGTGAGGAAATATGACAAGGAGAATAAGACGTGGAATACTGTAGGAAGGTTGCCTGAACGGGCTGATTCAATGTATGGTTGGGGATTAGCATTTAGAGCATGTGGTGATCGGCTCATTGTAATTGGGGGTCCAAGAAATGCTGGTGAAGGGTTTATTGAAGTAAATTCTTGGGTTCCGAGTGAGGGTCCTCCGCAGTGGGATTTGCTAAGCAGAAAGAGATCTGGTAGTTTTGTTTATAACTGCGCTGTCATGGGTTGCTGAATATTGACATTACCAGTGGCACTCCATGTGCTAATTGGCACCGTTTCCTCATTTTAGCGATGTGTTCCCATTTCCCAAGTGGATTCGCATCTTGCTAATGGTAACTTATCAGGACTTCTCATCTTTTATCCTTTTTTTAAAAAACAAAAAAAGAAAAGAAAATCATTTGAATGGGAAGGAGGAAAGGAATTAGCAGATTTTACTCAAAATTCTATTGAATGTTTCCTTTGGGATAGTCTCGAGTACATTTGTTTTTCTTAAATTTACTCTATTTCTTTTGTTGGATTGTGTTCTGCGTCTCAAGTATATGAGTGTTGTTGGCTTTCACTGACCAAAGGAACAACAGGTTCAATAATTCAAAAGAAAGCTCGTCTTTGCTTGTTTTTACTTATGCTTTTCGTGCACATGCCATCAAATTCCAGTGTTTGTTGTCTTCATGGAGAAAAAAAAGAGAATACCTCTTGGCATTAGCGTTGATCCTTTTATCTGTTCCACACTTTGCGAAATAGTAATTCTCTGTGATCAAATGTTCTGTTTATACTCTTGTGTTACTACTGCTTGTTCAAGAATCAGATCATCAGCGAGACATCTATATTTATACCTGAATTTGTTACTCCGAAAATGTGTGTCTCCAAGATGCGATATCAATGTTACTCTATGAGCGGTCTGTGATGCCCTCTGTAACCTAAGCCCGACATATCTTTGAGTCATCATCCTCCTTCACAAAACATTTCAATATCTCTTAACAGTAGTTGTTAAATGATTCTATTTCTTTCTAGAAGCCATATATAGCACAGCACTTGATTAGTGGAATAGAGATGTACGTACATACAGTTCATTTTCCCACCAGTTGTTCTGATTGATGCAAATGTGGTTTGTGTGGATTTTAGTGTTGGAGCATTGGTGAGAAAAATGTCCTTTTGTGTGTGTGTGCATCATCCATCCCCTGCAGCTCCAGCTGTGCATACGATGAAAGATGTGGACAAAGTCATTAAGTTTTCTTGTACCTTTCCATTTTGTTTGAATGGGGACTCACTTTTCCTGCAGCATATGTTTTTTCTCCATTAATTGTAGACTGGGATCCCTGATGACAATGTGTCCTTTCGGTGTAGTATTTTCCAAGTATTTGGATGTCCCTGAAGGGACTGTACTGCCTGTTTTCTTCTTGCAGTGGCATCTAGGCTTCTGCTGCTCTGTACTAATACTAGGTGGTCTTTGGCCAATCCTCGGTTCCCACTTTTTAGATATGTTTTAGGTGGTGTAATGGTTCCCCCAATCAAATAATACTACTACAGCTACAATTCAATTTTATTTGGATAATAATCTTAGGGTGGTTAAAAAATTATTGGGCAGAGGAGCCCAGTGGTCAAATTTATAGTTGAGGATTCGACCAAGTCCCTTAACCCCTTTGTAATTTGTATGGCTTGACATCCACACACCTCGACATTCGAATGTCAATGTTGAGGATTCGAGGGTAGTGTCATATTTGCACTACCCTGATGCAATTGAACTCGAACACACTTGTGTATGCTTAGGGGACGCATTGAGTGAGTCATATTTATGGATCTCAAGATTCGGCGGATCATAATTATGGGTCGTCTAGGATCCAGTTTCTTACACTTCGGCTCTTGGATGAATCACTACGTACTTGTCACCATGAGAGGTACGCGCTCCTGAGATGCTAGCGCCTCGTGTACATAGACAATAAACACTGGCATATTTGTTGCGATTGCCCAGTCAAGCTTCCATGCATCATTTTTGTAATGCTTCCTCACTACAAAAAAGGTTAGGCGCTCAGCAACACTTTTAACAATGCCTGGATGTTTTTGGAGTAGGAAAAAAAAAAAGTGTCACAACACCTAAGTTTTGTTTAGCGACATGTAATTCTCTAAGTCGTCGCTATAAGATAAGTGTGATTTTGTGCCTTCGGATGATTAATGTGAATGCTTGTTTTTGTTGTGAGAAGTTTCGTGTTTTTATTACATGGTCGAACCAAATTATTGCCATCAATGTTGCAGAACAATAATTTCCAGTTGTTGCGTCATTTTCTTACAATAATTTTGTTGTATAAAAATTCAACTGTATTGCTCTGACCATCTGTTTAGTTTCTCCAGTATTTATTTTTAATTGTTCCACTATATATTGTTAATAAACACTATATAATCTTAATTTTCACTTTGTGTAGTAGATTGTTTGTTGGCCTCTAAATTAAATGGTTTAGATACTCATTCAGACACAAAATAATCTATGAACCATTATGTTCAAAGGCTAACTAAAAAATGCACCTAAAATTGCTTTTAATTAAATGGACCCGTAGCAAAGATTTCATAACAAAAAAATATGATACAAAGTATGAAAAGCAGTTTCAAATAACAAATGAAATGGAGGGAATATTCACCTAAAAAACGTTTAGTAGTGTATATTTTAAACCAGCAATTCCGCTAACTGCAGGGCTTTTGTGTTAGTATAATAGTATCTCGCAAATAAAGTAAGTACTACTATATAATATTTCATCTGCTTCATGGTTTCATCAGTAACATATTATAAAATGGGAAAAAAAGGATAAATAGGTCATTTTTCTTTTCAAAAAATTCAAATCAGTCATTTTTCTATTTTATTACCAAAACAGTCCTCTACAAATGCTAATTATGTTCAAATTAGTCCTCTTTTCACTAATTATATTCTAATTGCTGACGTGACAAGTGTTTTAATTTAAACCTGACACGTGTGCTTAATATTAGTCCTTTTTCTTTTATCTTTTATCAATTCAGTCCTAAACTTTTATTTTGTTCTATTTAGTCCTCTACCCCAATCACTCATTTTTATATTAATTGGCCTCAAACCTTTCAAATTATTTCATTTTAGGCCCAGAACCTTAAATTTTTTATTATTACTAATCCATTTATCAAATAAATGCACAACATACTTCCATAAATAAAATTAAACACCAAACCTCATATATTGGGTTCGACTGCTTTGTTATCGGGTCTTTCAAGTACCGGAATTTTACGGACTCTCTCTAATAACCACTCGACCGCAACCGATTGTTCATTGGTTTTGGTTTCCTTCAGTAACAATCAACAGAATCTTACTTGCGTCCTACCTTAGGATGTAGCAATATTTGAGTAAATGATTTAACTTGAATTTTTGGAAGGTTATGGATACAGGAAGCCTTGGTTTTATTGAAAAATATTAATATTATTAAAAATATTAAAAAAATAGCCTGAATTTTATTGTCCACAAAGTATGATTGTGCTGATTGTTGCTGAAGGAAACCAGAACCAATGAACCATCGTTACGGTCGGGTGGTTAGAGAGAATCCGTAAAAATCGGAACTTCGAAGACCCGGTAACAAGGCGGTCAAACCCAATGTATGAGGTTTGGTATTTAATTTTATTTACGGAAGTATGTTGGGCATTTATTTGATAAATGTATTAGTAATAATAAAAAATTTAAGGTTCTGGGCCTAAAATGAAATAATTTGAAAGGTTTGAGGCCAATTAATATAAAAATAAGTGATTGGGGTAGAGGACTAAATAGAACAAAATAAAAGTTTAGGACTGAATTGACAAAAGATAAAAGAAGAAGGACTAATATTATGCACACGTGTCAGGTTTAAATTAAAACCCTTGCCACGTCAGCAATTAGAATATAATTAGTGAAAAAAGGACTGATTTGGACATAATTAGCATTTGTAGAGGACTGTTTTGATAATAAAATAGAAAAAGGACTGATTTGAATTTTTTGAAAAGAAAAATGACCTATTTATCTTTTTTTCCTTATAAAATGATTAGAGTTTAGAGCATTCTTTACTTAGTATGTATAGAGAAAGGCAAGTATATAGGATTTTGAAAGTGTAAATAAAGAACAACGCAAGAAAGAATGAATATCTATCTCCATGCAACCTATTATTGTAGAAAGAATGAATCCCTAGCTAAAGTGCCACGTATGAAACTTGGAATCAAATCTTGATTATTATTATTATTGATTTCTTGAAAGATCCAATTGAGTGTTTGTTGTAAGCAGCCCTGCAGCCCTTTAAATATCATCTATCACACAATCCTTGGCTTGGGGAATAATATCTCCTTTTAAAATAGATTATTATTATTTCCACCTAGGTGAAGTTGCTCCATGCTCTTGCTAGTTGCTACTGCTTAGGGATTTTGGAATAACAGCAGTCACCAGCTAATTAATTAATAGGATACTGTTGGAGACAGCTAAGGGCATCCACAACCCTTCACAATTAATAATTCACTTTTACCATTCTCTCACCGCCACATCAGCTTTTCACTAACTCCAACATTTTTTTAATTCATTTCAATTAACTCTCACATCCCTCTACCAATTAATAACTCATTTTTATGGGCCCCACAATCTAATCATTTAATAACATTTAAACTTTATATTATTTTACTTCCTCCGTCTCGATATAAATGTTACGTTGGACTTTTTGACACTATTCACTGTGTAACTTTGATTCAAATTTTTATCATAGCTATGTAAGGAAAAACATAGTCAAGTGAGATCTTGTTAGATTCGTCCAATCTTGTAGTTTTAGACAATCATCTTTTTATAAGTTTTTATTATACACAATTTAAGTTATAAACCGTTAAAAATGTGTATCGGCAAACGTGTCGGAAGGGAATGTAACAATTATATTGAGACGGAGGTAGTATATAGTAACAAATTATAAATATTTCTATTTTGATATTTTAATAATAAACTTAACAAATAAATTACAATTATAAATATATTATTGAATAATATTTCTATTTAATAACACAAAAAATTTAACAATTATTTTTGAATAGTAAAAAATTTTGCTGTGCAAAGTACTATTACGTATTATCATTTGGAGTTAAAAAAAATAAAAAAATAATAGGAGGTGGGTCCACTGTGAACAAAAGATACACAACATTCACTTTTGTTTACTTTTAATCGAGTTAATACAGATGAATTGAACTCATGGGCCCCACGTACTATTAATTGACACATCCCATACTCCCCAATTCATTTTTGAAATTTCTGACATTAATTGAATTCCTAGTAAGGTCGTTGTGGATGCTCTAATAAGCTAATGCTCCAAGTTGTGTCATGTCATCAGTACTAGTATTAAATGAACAGGATCGGAGGAATTGAATTGATCATTGGAAGACATATGTACTAAGACAGCTAATTACTGAATGCGTGGAAAGAAGAATGATTATTTCAATGAGAGAGGTTCGTTACTGATTGATGATGAGTTTGGGAACTTACTACTCATTACTTATTAGATTGGAATCCATTTTAGGAAATATTTACTAGTAGTTGACAGGAAGTTGTTGATGTCATCTTGGCCTTATTGGATTGAAAACTGTTTTCTAGATAGAAAAATTGAAACATACATCAGGTGAAGAAGGATTTGCTAGGGAAGTTTGTCAACACCTCAAAACCAAAAGAAAACTGTTTGAACACCATATATATATACTAGATAGAAAACAGTACGTAGTAGGTAATAAATAGTACTCGTACTACTACTTCATGAAAGTGAAAACCTGTTTCCAGGACAGAAAACAACAGGTCTTTGGCACCACCAAAAGAAGTACGACTACTATTATATTCCTGCTAAATCCAACATACTTGAGAGTCTATTATCGTTACGGAGATTAATGGCCTGCAGGAGAGAAAACACATGATATTATTACCTATAGCAGCGCGCATTCAGTTAAAAGCCATCGATCCCTCCCACCAAAACTCTTCAAGGTCGTTATGATTGGGATCCCGCCTTCCAACTGTGAATTGTCTCATTCCAAGAATTCGATCATCAGAGCCGCCTCCAATGGATGACACATAGCTAGTATATATATATCGCATGCATTTTCAGGCCGCTAAATAAACAGATCCAAAGTTGCTAGTTTATTTATAATTGACTGCTGCAATTTAATTTGCAGCTGGGATTCGAATGATCATTGGAAGTAGCTCTGTTATAAAGATAGAAAAGAAGAAAAGATGATAATTACTAATTCAAACCGTCTCTAACTAATAGTGATCCATGCATGAAAGAGCACCCATGTATATATAAGTCGATGATAATTAAGCTGGATTAAAGATGTCATAATTTATATTGTAAAACATCTCCTAGCTAGCTAGCTAGCTAGTTCCAAAAGAATCAAATTGAGATTAATAATAAAGTAAAAGCAGCATAAGATACTAGCTACTTGATCAAAAAATTAACCATTTTGAGCTTATATACTACTATTAGTTTGAAAACACAAAACCTTTGCAATTAACACAAATACTCCCTCCATCCCGCAAAGTTTGACTCATTTGTTTTGGACACGGTGATTTAGGTGGTGGAGATTAGTAGTTAAAGTGGTGTGAGTATTTGTGTTTAAGGATTCTAATGAATTTTGATACTATTTATTGTTTAACTTTGACTTAATATATCGTAATGATGTAATTATTAGAGAAAAATATTCAGGTATGGTATTTTTAGAATCGTCTAATCATGTAGTTTCAAAAAATATATTTTATTCAATTTTTATTTGTACCAATTTCATAATATTAAGAATTAAAGAAATTCAAGAGACTTTGTGAGGAAAAGTAAAAGTTGATCGGAATTTGTGCAGAATAGTAAAAATGAGCATTTTAATGGGATTCAGAAACAATTAAAATTTTAACCAAACATATATTAATTTCATTTATCTAAAAATGAAAAGTGGTCCAACTTCTTAGGACACCCCAAAAAGGAATACAGAGCCAAACTTCGTGGTACGAAGGGAGTACAACACAAGAAGTCATATCATATAAGGAATAAATACACAAATAGCCCTATAAGTTTTACTAAGTATTATCTAACTTGGTTCATATATAAATTATTTAATTATCTCAAATAGTCCTATAATTTTTATATTTTAGCTAAAATAATCATAAATGCATCTATTTTTCAATTTTAGGTCTATAAACTTTTATATTGTTCACTTTCACCCCCAAAAAATTTCTAAATTTTATAATTTAGTCATTATTTTTAGAAAATAAATATGTAATGAGGACTAAATTGCAAAAAATAAAAACTTTTTGGGGATAAAAGTGAAAATTTAAAAGTTTAATTAGGGGTCTAAAATTCAACATTTTATGCATTTGGTACTATTTCGATTAAAATATTAAATTTATATGACCCTTTGAATTAAATAATCAAATATACTTTATGGACCAAATTAAATAATAGTGAAACTTACAACAGGATTATATGGGTATTTATTTCCATATGATAACCCCAGAGCTGGAATGTGAGTGCCGGTGGCATGAATCCTGTAATAATAAAGGATCAGCTCCTTCCTTCCGGTGGCATCGTCGGAGACCGTTGGCGGGTCCTGTTCCCGAGTCCCGGGAATGTATGTCTGATAGTGGTGATTATATTACTGATTATGGGGGCCCAAAAAAATGTGGCCTCGCCCTCCACTAATATACTATGCAGGCGAGGAATCCATAAGTGGGGATCCAAATCATCAATTTTGTGCTGGAGCTGGATGGATTCCTGGGCCACCTCTCAACCATATATATATACTACTACTATTTCAAACAAATTAGGTCCGGGACTTCATCCTCCATTCTGATCCTCATCGATCAGTCATCTCATCATCCCTATATATAAACCTTTCCATCCCCAATTCTCTTCAAAACGTGCAACACAACTAACACACATATGCCCAATCCTCTCATTAAATCTCTCTCGAATGGCGGAAACCCTACAGAAACGCCCCAGGGAAGACCATGACAGCCTCGGCCCCGCCACCGGAATCCCGCAGTCCGGGAATTCGAAGCCCTCATGTTTCTGCAATGTACAAAACCCTTCAGTGCGAGCTCTGCAATTCCAACGCCAAATCCGACGTCGATCCTCCGCTGCCGGAGGATCAGGATCAGGCTCACCACGACCATTGTCAATTTACCACTTCCGGCGATCATGGTTTGAATGATTCGTCGGTGATGAGGCATCTCTTGGAAGCCTCGGATGATGAATTAGGGATTCCGAGTAGCACTGGGGGAACGAATGCTGCTGAAAATTTGCAGTTTGATTTTGCGTATAAGGAATTTATGTGGGAAATTGAATTTGAAGATAGTCTGCTGCTGCAGGTGCAGTTGGACGAATAGGGAAACTACTATTGGCCTGGGCTAAAAATGTAAAGCTATGAGAGATTATGGGGTCAATGAGAAAAATATAGGCTGAAGTTGGGTGTTTTTACAGGGTTTTAAATAGTTATTTATTTATTTATTTTTTTTTTTTATTTTAACATTGACACTGAATGTAGCAAATATGTGTGTGGTAGTCAAGCCACACAAATTATAAAGGGATAAAGAAGAGGGATAGAGGCCAAGTGGGAATCGAACACTCAACCCATGATTAGAAGGCATAGAACATGACTGCTTGTATCAAGACCCATTTCCTAAATAGTTACGATTTTAATGTAATAGTACTATTTAATTAGTACTTTCATTATCTAACAACTTTCTAATTAACAATACCATAACGCAGTTGGCCTGAGTGGTATTGGGCTCTGGCAGCTTAAGCAAAGGTCTTGGGTTCGAGAATTTGTATATGCAGAATTCTGCTTTGGGAGAGGCAACCCTTCAATACCTACCCAATCCTGAGGATTAGTCTTGGGTCCAATGAAGCCTGGGATACCCTGGTATTCACCTTAAAAAAACTTTCTAATTAAGAATAAGACGAAGGAAAAATGCACTTTACAATTAAAAACTCATGTATACAACGAACTAACATTAATGAGGATCATATTTTGTACCCTTGTTCGTAATATCGCACAATTGCTTGAGACATGTCGATCGGGGTTGCATTGATTTCATATTTTGCGAGAGTTTTTTACGACTTGGACATTCCTTCTGATAATGTTTGACCCTTGTTAGTTGCAAACATGGTTAGTGTTAGATTTCCTTGTTTTTAATCTATTCTCGCCTGCTCCTTTCAGATCAAGAGTTTCTTTGTTTTCTTACTCTTGGCCGACGCTTGGGCAGGCGTCAACTTATAAATATAAAAAACACACTAGCTAGCTATCTAGAACTTGAGGAAAATCTATTAAATTTTGGAATTTATTGTTATTATTCAAGACCTAATTTTTGATAAAGAAAATGCTTGGGTGATTGACTTTGGTTGATAAAAATGCTAATATACATGACATTTTCGGGTTGAGTAATACTACCTCTGTTCTCATTTAAGTGAGACATTTGCATAGTAATAACTATTTATTGAGTAACTTTAATCAATTTTTTTTTTATCATAGTTATATAAGAAAAAACATAGTCATGTGAGATCTTGTTAGATTCGTCTAATCACGTAGTTTTAGAATATAATATTTTTATAATTTTTACTTATATACAATTTGAGTTATTAACCTTTAAAAATGTGTTTTGGACGGCATGAAATGTAGGAATGGTGCATTTAAAAGAAAACAAAGGAAATATAGGATAGGATTTAGTAATTTTGTTTTATACCACAGGATATATTAAAAAAAAAAGCGAAAAAGAAAAAAGGCTTGGAAAATTAAGGCCAGAAGGAATTTGATTCAAAAATTAAATATCCTCTATTATTGCATGAGAATAAATTTTCTCGAATATGATACATGAAAGTTGATATTTGCAATTTCACTATTTATCATGCAATATTAATTGCTGTACGTATTCTCGCATGGAATATCAGAGCTTTTGAAGAACAAAGAATCCTGAAAAGTACAGGAATTGAAGATAGGCAAATAAGTCCAAGAAAAACCAGTAATGGTTGTCTTGTCATAGCATGCGGATCTGTGTATAGCGGATTCGCTAGCATTCGCTCAAAAATATACACAAATGTGCGTATAAGCTAAAATGGTACAGAAATCGGCAGAGGGTGCATAGATCAATTCCTTATGCAATAACATATCACAACTGTAAGGTGATCAAAAACAGCCCTAGTGGAGGAAAACAGTCCGAGCAGATAGACGCTATCCTATCTTTTGGTGCGTTCACTTTAAGGATGTGATTCATTAATTAATCTCGCCTCGATTGAATCTGACTATTTTTATTCCTCATTTTAGCATGTTTATCATGGGCCCTAATTAATTAACCAAAATCACTCAAAAAGTGAACATGTAGGTTGTACCGTTGTACTGTATTAAAAAATTAATCCAACATAATCACACCAAATAGGCATGGTCAGTCGTCTGTGATGAGATTGTGTTTATGTATTAAGTAATTTATAGTTGTGCGTGCAATGTAATATACTCCCTCAATTTTTTAATAAGTGTATCTTTTGATTTTTGCACAGTACTTGTTTACGGCCGGCGATTAATTACCTCAAAATCCGTACAAGCAAAACTATAAAATATACCAGTATAGTCTAAAACTATTTGATTAGACGAATCTAACAACACTAAACTTGATTTAATTTAATTTTTTTTTATTTTTTACTTGTAAAAAAACGAGTCAAAATACACATTCTATTTGTGGACAAAACCAATCTAACAAAACTCAACTCCACGATAAGTTTTTTAATTATACTCACTTTATTACTGACAAAAAGTTGAATCAATGTTGAACAATAAACAGTGACAAGAAAATGCACTTTAAAATACGTACGGTGGGAGTATTTGTTAGGTCCACGGATCCAAGTAAGATGTATTCTTTATGCAGTGGTTCTCTGTAATGAGTTCAATCTATCACATTGAACACACAAATTAACCAGAACCAGAATACCAGTAAACCAGATAAACATGCACAGCGGAATAACGAACAAATAATCAACAAGCATAAAGAATAAATGAGACACAAGGAGTTGTTGACCCAGTTCGGCCTTCGGCCTACGTCTGGGGGATAGCAATCCAGGAGGATATTTTACTATGTGTTTCAACTATGGTTTACAACCACACACGAGCAAAATATGAACAATGCCTTCACTCCAAACTCCAAGTGGACAGTTGTAATGACCAAAAACCTCCAGCCTTTGGTGTAGAAAACTCCCTTCTACTTCAACTCTCAAAGCTTCCCTGCTTTGAGTTCCCCTTGAAGAAACCTGTGAAGCACTCCCTCCAATTTGAGAAGATATGATATTTGAAGAGTGGTCTTCTGGTAAAGCCTTGGACTTATCCCTTTAAATGTATTACCAAAACACTTAAATGGTTCTGAACACAATCCTTACTGAGACGTGTCCAAGGCAATTCGATTTAGCAGCAACAAATCGATATCTTTGAACAAGGGGCTGTCAATCGAAGATCTTTCAACTCAAGATGAACATTTGGAGCTTGAGAGAGTTTTTCTGTATGTTAGATAGTTGATAAAATGAATCTCTATCTTCAACTCTCCTGAAAAACTCTTTTAAACAAAAATCCCAACAGACAGATTTCAAAAAGTGACAAATTTGAAAAAGAGCTGTTGGGGATTTTCTTGGTTGAGTGTAACAGCTATATTTCTGATTTGACAGGAATTCCATGCAAGAAAAAGTTAGTCTATATCCTCCCTTATCAGAAAAGAGCCATTGAGAACATTGCCAGCTGGATCTCTGCAAAATTCTTCATATTTCAAATTTTGAGCACACTGCAGCAGAGATGGTTCTATCGAGTAGGTTCGATCATCGGTTTTGAACTTCTGTCAAAACACAGAACCCAACAGTATTAACTAGAGCAAATTTCTCTTATTAAGCCCCAAGCTTAATTAGTTTTGCACTTTGCTCGTGTCTAATGATATTTTTAATACTACTAATGTATCTTTCTGTGGTGGTGTCAAACTTGATGTTTGAAGTATATTTCCAAGTTCACAAGTTGGAGCTTTTATTGATCTAGTATATCTGTATGGAATGCGTTCATATCCGGAGTCCGCATATGCGGAGTGTTCCCGGAAGGCACAGATTGTGCTGCATACACCCACAGACACATATGGTAGTAGATCATCAAATTGATTTTCCATTTTTTATTCGAGTGAATGGTGGGTAATTAATGAGATTTTCCATTTCCGAGTTGTACTAAAATCGTGCACAATTTATTAATTTGATTACCAAGATTGACCCCAATTTTAAAAAGATTATGTGTATTTTTTATTTTTAGTATGGTTTTGGTGTTGAATATTTGACCCCACCAGTCTTTTTCTATTGGACCACATTTGTTCCTACAATATTTTAACACATTTTCCATTTGACATCACTAAAAATTCTTTTTGAAAAGGACCCAACACCCCCATCCCTTCAAACCTCCGAAACCGACTCAGCAAACCCCTCCCCCCTGCCCCCTCAAAATCGTGTTATCGGCATTCCTTTCTTCGGCCTTTTCCGACATCACCACGTATCGTAGAGTGCATATTCGACATCAGTAGCATAGGGCGGTCGCCCCCCCTTGTTGTGGCACTTCGTTTGCACATTCAGTAGTTTCTCGAGCCGGGTGAGTTGAGTTTGTTGTCATTTTCGCTTTGGTAAAATGGATTTGGTTTATGTTATTGGATGACGAAATCACCGATTATGTTTTCTGAAACCGATTTGTTCTCGATTGGCTATAATTGATTACTTTTTTGTAATTTTCGCTCGTTTTTGTTGTTAATTTCGGTCGTTTATGCTATTCGATTTGGTAAATTCGTCATGCAAGGTTCGGCGGTTTATAGGACTTGTAGGGATTGATTTCTTTAATTAAAATGTTAACTAGTTTCAAGGTCTTCGTGTGTTGCCTTGTCTGGATATGTGCAATTGGTGTTGTGAAGATTACTGTGTTCAGTGTCTATTCCGAGGGTGGATTAGAGGGTGTTGCTTGCTTATTTATTTTCCCAACTGCTTTGAAAGTTTCATTATGTTGATTTGTATTTTTACTTAAAGTTGCCGATGCATATATTTTTATGTGAGGGTTCGATTGTGTTTATGCTGTAGGATGGAGAGCTTAATGGAAAGGGCTAGGGCCACCCAGTTGGCATGTGTCCCTAAGTTGGTATTCGATGTTAATCAAAAGCTCGCTGAGAACCATTCTGATGGCAGGTGGTATTATATTAATGCTTCTTGCTTTGGAGGGATGTTAAGAATCAAAGGAAATCATATCCCTGTTATACCTATGGTCTATCTCATGGAGGCTTGGGACCACGATGCAAAATGCTTCCGTTTTACAGATGGCCGTGTCTTGGAGTTGACACCAGAGCGTAACGCTGCTGTGTACGCCCTCCCTCATGGCCACGGGAAAGATCCGATTACCATGGAGAAGATAATGGAGGATGACCCTTTTTTGCAGGCACGTTAGAGCTAAGTTCAAAATATGTGATGAGGGGAAAACAAATGTCGATTGGGATCGATTGTCTGAACTTGTCAATTTGCCTGACTGGGCGAAACAAATGGAGCTGATTGAGTACTGGCGATTGTACGTCTTATTCTGCATCGGTGTCGTGCTCTCACCGCTCCCCAATCGTCGTCTGAGGCTGGGCTTGGTTACTTTGCTTCGTAGTAAAAAGATTGCTCGAGATTTTAATTGGGCGTTTTTTGTTCAAGACTCCATCTTTAGAATGATTGCCCCCCCCTCAATCTGATGTCATTGTGAAGAACAGGTTACGCAAACGGTTGGACAGTGATTTCCATTGCTTGATGGTATGCTTTGGCAAAATTCTGCCTACATAAGTTTCCTTATAATTATACGTGCATTATTACAGGTGCTTATTATGTTTAATTCCTTTGTAGCACATTTTTTCGACTTCATTGAGTGCAAATCTGGCGGGTCTTACACACGTTGCTTGAAGAGGTCGCTCACAATGGATGACGTTACCAAGTTTGTCGGACACGCTCTTCCCAAGGACACAGAGCAAACCCCATGCCCGGAAGTTAACACTGCAAAAGAGGATAAGGTAGTGTAAATGCTAAAATTCCATGTTCTATTTACGTTGCATGATGTTTTTTTTTTTACATGTTTGTGTGTTGCCGTAGTGTACAATATGTGATCTGCTACATTTTAGTTAAGATGTAATATGATATATGATGCTATATTACCATAACATGTATGCTATAACAATTTAAAAATCAAAGCAATGGTAACTTGTTGGTAATAGCAGCAATTGAAAATAATGAATAGTTACCGCATTATAGAATATCCAATACTATACGATTTACCAGTATTTCCGCATATTCTAGAATATTCATGTGCTGCCATACTGTTCATATTGTGATCTGCCCATGAATAACTTATGTTGTGGAAGTTGTAGTACCATGTTCTGTGTTAAAATATCAAATAAGATAATTTGCTGCCAACTAGTACATTATTTGTTCATGTGTTGGCTTCCCCTACCAAATAAATGACACCTGACTATTTGTACATGTGCTACTGTGTTGCACATAATGTGATCTGCAACTGTTCAAATGATGTTCTGATACTTGTATCAACATAAATTAATTTAAATATTATTTTAATCATTTAAACCATTGAATATGAATGCTTTATTCCAATCATGCCAAAGTGCATTTCTGTCCCACAAATTATTGTTTTGTTTTCATCCCATGTGTTATGCGATACAGTCCCAACATCCCAAGAACTCGCAGCCAACATCACCAACACGTGTAGAAGAAAAGGGGGAATGTCCCAATCGATAACAATCACAGGTAAACGTACAAGTATAATATTTATTCATATAGCATTTCTACATCTCACCATGATGTGATTCCATGTTCCCTTTCAGCAACCTGCTGGTACTGATAATCAGCATAGAAAAGGTCGCCTCAGAGCCAAATTTTATCGCCTTAAGATGGAAGTAGAAGCAATGCAGAAACGTATGAAGGAAGTGGAATTTGTATTGGAATGCATTGAGATACATGAGGCATTGAATGCTGAAGATGAAAAGGAACGTGCAGCTGAGCGTGAGGCGAATTTGCATACTGGGACAAACTATGTACAAATAACTGAACCTGTTTGTGATTCATCGGGTGATGGGGCTGCTGGTTCCACTGTCTTCACAGTGGAAACTCCACATCCCAAAGGTCTGCCACCAAACCATTTTGCTTGAGCAATGGGCTTGAATCACGGGTTTGCATGCCCTACCTCCCTCACTTGCCACCCAGCTCGCAGCCTAACTGGGACATACTAGGCTCACCTAGCATTATTAGCAAGGAAATAATGGCGGTTAGTATGTTATGTGTTTCTTTTAATTTGTATGTGCAATTCTAGAAAGTGTAGTATGATATTTAATTGTCTAATTTAATTTTTACAATCTCAAACAGGAGCATTCTTCTGTGCCTTTTCCTGGTGATGATTTGGGTCCTCCTGGAGCCGTTAAGGCAAATGATATCACATTACAAATTCCCCCAGGCCGTGCAAGATCACCAACAAGAATCGCAGAAGACTTGAGTTTGAAGCATGTACCGTGTAGCATGGAAACACTGTCGGTACAAAATGCTCATTACATTGCACGCATGTCTTTTACATGTCTTCAATTTCTGTCCTGCTACCCATTCATATTTCAGGCCAGCATATTCAAGTTTAGATGCCTGTCCTTAGGGATAAATATAAGAATGAGATGAACTTCTTTGTGTACATTTTTAGTTCCAGACCTGTTACTGATTATTAGCTCAGCATTTTTTTCCCATTTTTTTCCTACAACACAGGCTCACAATGATGGGAGCGATGATGACTTTGTTGATCCATCGCCTGTAGCACCTCATATCTCTGAAGTTGTTGATAACTCACGTAAGAGGGATATTTCATCACCCTATGTCGGCCCACCCAAGGCAAAGCGTGACAGGCGGCTGTCCAAGGCAGTATTGTCATCATCGTATGACAACCCACGTGAGATACAGAAGTGGTCCACACTCACGGCATTAGAGAAGAAAGTTGTGTCACGACAAAAAATGCGCCTGGTATTTTCCATCACATACTCTACAATAAATTAAATGTCTTCAATCCTTTTTCCGTAAATATGATCATTTTAATATGCCCCTAACGTGCGTCCTATCATACACACGGTACAGGTGAAACTATATATGATGATGGGCACATTACTATATGGAAAGAACAGATTGAGCAAGTCGGCCCTGGTATGAACATTCCTTCATTATTTGTTGATGCCTATGTTCAAGTGGCGAATCGGTGGATGTTATCTGAAATAGAAATTCTTAAGAGCTCTTTTAAGGCTGCATGTTTCCCCACCATGATTACGGTATTCCATTACTAATTTGTTTCAAATAATGTATGCCCCATTGCGTATTATTAATCTCTTTATCTAATTTACTCGTAGAATTGCTGCTCAATGGAGGTCCTTGGAACACGCAAACACCAAAATAATGTGAGAATTATCACATCTTGGACCAAAATGCTTAGCAAGTGTTTTCCTATGGAAGAATGGACACTATGTTTCAATGCTCAGATGGTGAGTTGGCTTATCTCAACAATGTTCTTAACATAATTCATACTTCATGCCAATATTGTCATTACGTGATTTGTTCCAATATGCACATATATATGATGGAATTGTGTCAATTTTGGCTTTCTGTTTTGCCAGTGTGTTCCATACCAAAATATAAGTTTTCTGTAGAGTTCATTCCGATGCTGTGAATGAGTTTAGATTGTGCTTCTTTCGCATTAGAAATTATATTTCTCCGTTCAAGTGATATGTATGCATTCCCAGTAGCATAATTGTAACAGGTATCCATATAAGTAATGATGTCATCCTATTGCTAGCTCTCATCACCAGTGGAGATTACTAGCAGTTGCTCATTTGTCTGATAATTACATTCAGTGATATGAAAAGGGCATTCTAGTGCTGTGCATGCTGTTTCTTTTTTATCCTTAAATAATAAAAAATTTCATGTTGCTGTAACGCATTATCAATAGCAGCAATTTAAATCTATCATCGGTGCTCTCTCCATGCCGTCGCGTTACCCACTGATGATTTTTTTGTTCGCACATGACACCACACACCAAAAAAAGAATCTTTATCCTCTAACGAATAAGGCAGTTACAAATCACCACTTAATTGCTCCCATGAATTTTGGTAGTCAGTGATACGCCTTCCTTAGTTAATAAATGAATGTGGATGGTATGCAGACCCACTATGGCACCGCGTAGCATGATCTCTGCATGAAGGGAACACGTCCAGATATGGGGAATTAAATGACGTCAAGATAGTAACCGGATTGTATCTGTATATGAGAAATTCGATGAAAACATAATTGAAGATATTAAGAAAATATAAATAAATGTATATAATTAATATCCATGATTGTTGCTTTTGGAAGAACAATTTGGTAGACTTTCCCACAATTCAGGAAACGTCAGAAACTCAGAATTCAGTTTGCCAAAATTTGTAACTGATCAAAATGGATCCTCCCAGGCCCTTCCTTACTGGGCCATGTATGTAAAGTGAAATCGGCCCATTTATGTATATATTTTCAATTTTGAATGAATAACGTAGGTTTGCCAGTTTTGGATGAGCAGTTGAATAATGTACTTGAGTTCTATTTAAAATAATTTTTTAATTAAAATTGTTTTTCAAAAATAGTAAAATTACGTAAACAAGTCACAACTTTATTTTTTAATGCGTAAAATTATTATAATTTGTTTGAACAGACTTAAGTTTATTATTAAAAACATGATTTTCTTTTTCTTAAAAGTTAAGTAAGGGCCTGTTTGGATTGGCTTTTGAAAAAAGCAGAAGCCAAAAGTAGAAGCAGAAGCAGAAGTCAAAAGCAAAAGCATGTAATTTTTGTCTTTGGATTGAATGTTTGAAAAACGGCTTTTTCTAAAAAATATGTTTGGATGAATAAAAATGAAAAGTGCTTTTAGAGTGTGGTAATTACCAAAAAGGACATGCTACTTAATATAATAATAATATATATTTATAGTGTAATTTATATTAAGTAGTGGGGGTATTTAAGTCCTTGCACATTTTACGAGGTGCTTTTGGCTTCTGCTTTTGGGAGAAGCACCCCTGGGCTGCTTCTCCCAAAAGCACTTTTTTCGCTTTTCGAGGTGCTTTTGCTTTTTCTTAAAAGCCAAAACAAACACCTAATTTCTACTAGAAGTGCTTTTGGCAGAAGCAAAAGCCAAAAGCACCTCCCTAGAAGCCAATCCAAACGGGCTCTAATAACACTTGAAAAAAGCTCATTTAAACAAGAGCTGCAACATTTCCCTCAAATATATGATTTATACACACGTTTATATAAAAATGATTGAGTGATAGTTAGAATTGTAAATTAACTTTATAGACAATAAAGTTGAACTGCAGATTTTTAATTAAAAACCACATGAAGATTTATTAAAAATAAAACATTATACTTTCTTAAAAAATTAATGAGAATGACATTGAGACATTGGTTTCTTTTAAAACTCAGGCAGTTAGAAACCATCCCAAATCTCTTACTTCCTCCGTTCCTAAATAAATGCAACATATCCACATTTCACGCAATCCAATGCACATTTTTAATCCGTAATAACTCGAATTCTACACAAGTAAAAATTATGCAAATTTGATATTCTAAATCTATGCGATTAGACGAATCTAACAAGATCTCACTTGATTATATTTTATCTTATATAATTGTATTAAAAAGTCGAGTCAAAGTTACTCAATTATTAGTGACAAAAGTCAAAACGTGCAAATAAAAAAGAACCGATGTAGTATTATACAACTCTGTGTCCGTGTCTCTTAATATAAAAAGAAACCAATCAAGATACGCTACCGCCTTAGAAAAGGTCTGTACCTGCAGGTTAGATTCAGAAAGGATATTACAGGAATAGATGCCAAAAAAATAATGACTAAATTCAAACCAACTAATAAATAACTGCATTCTTCATAGCTGTTATAAAATTCAACAACCAACAAATTCATATGCATCATATAAAAAATATTTAACATCACCAAAAAACAACTGACATCACATAACAACACCTACCAACACATTCATATTCATCACATAAAAAATACCTAACATCATAAAGAAAACAACTTACATCACATATCAAAACCTACTTTATATTTATATATTCACCAAACAAAAAAATAAATAATTTTCACCAATGCAAAGACTAAATAATAGTCTTCCAAATACTAGAGTTTATGGTTCACAAAGACGCGGTGGAAGCTGATCAACCCTCAAATCTCAAAGGATATGGCGCTCAAAGTTGCAAAATCCTTTCGAGAACATACAAAACTCTGTTTCGAATCCGGGAAAAATAAGAAAATGAAGTTAAAAGAAGCCTTAAAAAATCCATTACAAAACAGACCTCCAGAAAATGAGAGCAGAGACTTTCCACCAAAGGAACCCTCCTCTTCTCGGTAATCGCCTATGCCGACGAAATCGTCTCCTCCAACAGCGTTTTAGCTACCGATTCCGACCTCAATCAAAGCCACAACAGCGAGAGCGGCGGGTGGTTGCGTCTAGCACACAAACACGGCGTCTCGTCCGCTAATACCCATACGGGTTCACCACGACATACCCCTCAACTATTCTGGCCACAAACAAAGGCCAATAGCGGCATCAGTGCGGTGAATGAGGGAGACGATGTCTACGACGTATGACGGTGAAGGACGTACGTGCGGTAATGGGGATTTTGTTTCAGCAGGACGAGCAGGAAGTTTTGAAATGGGGGTAGGGGAGAGAAGGGTTTACAAAAGTGAATAAAAAAATGGTGGTAAATGTTTTGATTAATTAGCACCACATATCTTAACTTTTTTAATTTTTAAACATCACATGCACATGACGTGATATGATCAGTACGTGCAGGTGTCTGCATGGTAACCAAAGCCATAAGAAACCACCTTAATTTATCATGTTCGCTTAAAATTGTTGATTCAATAAGAAGACATACAGACACAAGTATAATACAGGTAGACAGGGCATGTAATACTAGTAAATTTATTTTATCTCCCAGAAATATACTATATACTTGCAGCTCCCATGCACATATATATATATATAGCCATATAGGCAAAACAATGTGAAGCAGACAGGTCATGGTGATGCATTATTGCAAGATGCAAACAGCCAAAGTAAACCTGGTGCAGTAAATTAAAGGATCAAATTAAAGCTGACAATGGAAAAGGAAAAGAAAACCGAGGGAGGGTTTAATCAAGGGTCTGTATAAGGGCGGGTAAATTATATATGGAGCAGTGGTGTGGAGGGTCCACCTGCACCATAATTATAATAATGGTAATGATTAATGGTGTGCATACATGCAGCTACGGACAGAATGATGCAGAAGCAGAGTTGCATCAGAAAGAGAAAGAGAAAGAGAAAGAGAAAGATGATACTATATGAGTTGCTGCTCTCATTTGGACAATGAATGCACTCATCGTCATTTGTGCAAAACACCTGACGACGGCAACTATTTTAATGTACTCCCTCCGTTACTTTTTAGTTGTCTTTTTAGAAACTAAAAAGCGTTTCAAAATAATTGTCATTTTACATATTTATATCATATTTTTTTCAATATTACCCTTATACTCTAATAAATAATACTCCTAGAATACAGTGCATTATCTCTCAACACCAATTCTACCTCACTTTTTATTCCATCACACTTCCCCATGGAGGGGTAAAAGTAGAAAAATTATAGTCATCATTGCTTTTTATTGGTAAATGAAATTCATGTCCAAACGGACATGTAATTAGAAACAGAGGGAGTAGTATCTTATCATGCACATACAAATACTCTATAGGTGTGGATTAAGTGCACACATCTATATATGCAGATGTAATACTTCCTCCGTCTCGGTATAATTGTTACGTTTGACTTTTTGACACTATTCACTGTTTAAGTTTGATTCAAATTTCTATCATAGTTATGTAAGAAAAAATATAGTCAATTGAGATCTTGTTAGATTCGTCTAATCTTGAACTTTTAGACAATCAAATTTTTATAATTTTTTATTGTACACAATTTAAGTTATTATCCGTTAAAAATGTGTATTGGCATACGTGCAGGGTGGGTCCGTGACAAAAATATTGAGACGGAGGTAGTATATGTGATTGAAAGGAACATTTGGCGTGATGGAAGAATGTGTTATGTGTGTGGTAGGAGAGATGTGAGTGGTGAAATATGTGATGAGAGAGTGATTTTATTTGATGGAAGGATTAGATGCATATATCTTTATATACAGATTTTTAAGGGGTTTTAACGTAACCGGATTATATATACTTACAAATTATGAGCACAATTATGAGCAAGTTGCTTTGTGTAGTTTTTGCCAATTATAGTTGTAATTATTAGTAAGTTGTGAAATTAGAGGAGGGTTGGCGCATGCAATGATGATATATACTAGCTATTTTAAAATTTGAAATTGAAGACAATCATGTACTACATGTGATTCATGATAAACATTCGAAAGAATGAAGTTTTAAATACTACCAATTATTCAAATCAATACAAATTACAAAACAATGCATTTATCAAATTGGGAAATTTAATTGAAATGAGGGACCTCTATATATTCCTCCAATAATAGATCCTTAGCAGTCCAAACAGGTTGTAATTAATCAATTATACTACTATATGACAAGCTAAGGTAATGATAATTGGGACATATTATTAAGCCTGCATTTTTTCATCAGAACTACGGGTGTTAATGAGCCAGGGTAGTCTCGACTCGACTCGAATAACAAACCAAACCGAACACCTTTAAGTTCGGCTCGAAAAGCTCGCGAACAAGCTCGTGTTCTATTAACTTACAAAACAAGTCCCATATTCTACATGCCATTTGAAATGTACTGTACTAGTACTATATTTGTTTAGACTTTAAAATAAATAAAATAAACATAGAGTCTATGACTACATTCCCACCTGCCTACATTATGCAATTAATGCATCTCCTTTTAAAGATTATGAAATGAAGGAGTATTTATTTATTAGTAAATATATTTATTTTATACATATATTTATTTATTAGTAAATATAGAAGTTATATAAAATATCAAAAGTTAAAGTGTGTCTGGATCAAACATGACATATTTATTGAGACAGATGGAATAATTTTTAAATTATAAATATATTTTTTAAATTATTTAAATATGTAGATTAAATAAAATATAATTAAATATATGCAATATATTCAATTTAATTTCTTTTATAAATTATGTGAGAATGAAAATGATACGGTTCGAGCTCGGCTCGATTTGATCAAAGCCCGATCAACGTCGGGTCGGACAAAGCTCGGCTCGAATTCTTGCCACTATTCGGTCTCGGCTCGACTCGTTAACAACCTAATCAAAACCCTAGCTAATTTAATTAAGCCTCATTGAAAAATAGTACTCTAGCATTCATTCATTAATGAAAACTCCAAAGTCAATCAAATAATCATCATCTGGCTAAGTACTCCATTCATAGAGAGCATGCATAGTAATCCATCTGTCCCACTTAAAATGTCTTGTTTGATTTCTGTACATAATTCAATGCACTTTTTTAATCGTTAATATCTCAAAATATATAAAACTAAAAATTATGTTAAATATATATTCTAAAACTGCATGATTAGACGAATTTAACAAGACCGGACTCGACTATTTTTTTTTCAAATATATACTATAATAATATTGAGTCAAAGTTGAACAATGAACAGTGTCTTAAAGTCAAACAAGACGCTTTAGCTGGGACGGAGGGAGTACTAATAATTAAAACAGCTAAATCTCCAAATTAAAGATCAAGAATATATCAATGAAATTGAAGCTGTATTGCTACTGCTGAAATCATACTACCATACATGATTATAATAATCACATTTATATATTCAGATTTCATGACCACTTGCAATTTGTCGCCCGGCGCCATCTTCCGTACCCGCCGTGGCTGTCACCGGAGCTCCACCCAAACTCGGCTTAACACCATTAATCATCCGCAGCAAATGTCCATCCACTACTACACCTCCGTCATTACCAGACTGTCCCGAAAAGTGCGCCGGAAGATTTGCAAAAAGCAGACCTCCGTTTCCTAACGAAATTGATCCCCTGGAATTCCAGATTGATGAAGAACATGAACCCCAAATGGATGGATCGACGCCACAGGCTAATTGACTGCCGGTAAATGAATTTGCTACCGTGAGAAACTCCGTCGTCGCCGTAGTTTGAATCTCCGCCGCGCTCGACTGGTAGTAATTCCCAACGTGCGATTGTCCGGCAGGCCGCCTCCGCCACGGATATTCAGTTTCAGAATTTTGCTTACTGGCATTGAAGTACGGGAATTGGGGAGGATGGTCGCCGGACAATCCATTAACGTTCTCCCAGTAGCGATCCTGATGTTCAATTCCCATACTAAATTGAGTTTCCGCATAATTCTGATTGAAATATCTAATCGGCGGCGCAGAGACGGTCGATCCAGAGCTCCTGCTGGAGGAAACATTAAGCGAGGAAAAGTTCGCCGGAATGGTGCCGGTACCAGTGGCGGCGAGGACGGCGGGTTCGGCCTGCTGCAGGAGCCATGCGATGGTCTCGCCGTCGGACTTGTGGCCCAACTCTCGCGTAAGCTGGAAGACCCTGGCGGCGCAGGCTGCCGGCATCCGGATCCTCCGGCCGCGGCCGTCGACCTTAGTGTGCCTGTCTTTGGTTGTGAATTTTTTAATCTGAGGCTTCTTGGTGGTCGGCGGCGGGGTGACAGAGTCGAAACCCTTGCAATGATGATGAGTAGAGGAGTTCAAATTTTCAAACCACCGTCGGCGGCGGCGGTGGAGGCGGCCTGGTGAGAGGTATATTGGGAAGGGGAATCAGGGGTGGGATTTGAATTTCCATTCATCATTACTGAAATTCGAACTTAGCTTGTAAGAATCAATATATATGATGAAACCCTAATTACTAAAATGTAGTGAGGATTGGCATTAGATGAGTACGTAAATGGAGCTATATGAATATGTGTAATTATATACTCCGATCCATGAAGGAATGAATGATGATGATCTTTGGGATTATTGACCATGGGATAAACCATCAATGGACTGGATTTATACAATTTTACTATGGGGGGTTTTTGGCAAAACAACTAAATTGAATCAGCTCTTTTATGAGACAAAATAGCTTTTATAAAGTGAAAAATAACTTAAAATAGTGTCCAATCAGCTCTTTTTGAATCCGCTGCAAAGAGTAGTATTTTGGATTTCATCTTATTATATATAGGTAAAAAATTAGTTTCGAAATTGTGAAATAGCTAATTTTGACTAATTTATTAATCATGTAATCAGTAATAGCTAATATTTAATTGACAAACATATCCTATTTTTTTTTATAATCATTGACAATCATGTGTCGACAAAGGTATGTGGGAGCCCAAGCTTTACAAAGGGGATAAAGGGGATGGATAAGGGGCTGGGTGGGAATCGAACCCCCAACCATAAAGTAGGAAGTCAAGGGACATGATTATTTTAACTATCTATACTTTTTTTTCCAAAAACATGATTACTAGTACTCCCTTGGTAATTTAATGATGTTAACATTTGCATAGTAAACAATATTCATTGAGTAACTTTGATTCAACATTTAAACACAGTTATATAAAATAAAATATAGTCAAGTGAGATGTTAGATTCATCTAATTACATAATTTTAAAATATTAACTTTTATATAATTTGAAATATTAATCACTAAACATTTACATTGGATTATGTGAAAACATGAAATGTTAATATCATTAAATTACGGAATAAGTATTTTTTAGCGAATCAGATTATTCTGCACAACCAACAGTTTGATTAATTTTAATCAATTAATTTTATTTATATGGGAAAACAGATAAATTACAGGGTAATAGAACAAAAAATTACAGCTTTGGTAAAAGTGCATGATACTCGAGTGAAAGCGGAAAGCAATGTCTTTATTCATGTACAAAAAGGTCAATTATTTATGAAGAGTCTTGTTAAAATTATTGCAGGTACTTGCCATTTTATTACAGGGCTGGCCGGGGACAGTCCTTTGATACAGATTCCAGGTTTCTGTGTTCCATCTGTACTAGTACATCCTTCATCAAACGTCAATTCTATTACAGGACATTAATGTGTTCATATATCAGTACGTAATTAAAGAACAACCGAAATTATGATCGATTCACTTTTTCTCAATTTTACTTGTGCACTATATTCACTGCTCTTTTAAAAAGTTCAATTATTGCCCATGTTTCAATTCATGGAGTACTATAGAGAGTAGTATATAAATTATTGCCTTGTTTGGCAAAACAGTTAAATCCAATCAGCTAATTTGTCTCAAGCTTATTTAAAAAGACAAAATAACTTAAAACAATGTTCAATCAGCTATTTTTGAAACCTCTGCAAATAGCAGCATTTTGGATTTTAGCTTATTCTAGGTAAAAAGTTAGCCTCGAAATTGTCAAACAGCTAATTTTACCTAATTACTATTACTCACAGAATCAGTTAACAACTAACAGCTAATTCCCAAACAGGGTCTATATCTTCATAAAACCAACACGCAAAGTTATACAAGTACAGAGATTGAATACAATCCCCCGGCCGCATATCTTGATCCATAACAATCCATCGCAGCTTTCTTGGAAAGGGCCACAAAGACCTTAGCTTCAGCAACAGTACAAACAAACGTAAGAAATTGAATTTACTTGTGTGAGATGGTTCGTAAGAGGGATGGTTTCGTTCATGTTACTCTTGAAGACTCTACGGATGATCTTGCCGGAGACCCGTCGGATATTGTCACTACGTACGTTGATGGTGCTCCTGTTGTGACGTTATCTCCAGAATACAAGGCACAACTCACCCGCCCCCGGCGTAATGCAGTCATTATCAAGGTGGTTGGCCGATCGGTTTCCTACCGTGTCTTGAAGACAAGATTGGAGCATATTTGGCCGGCGTCTGTTTCCGCCCCGCTCATTGACTTGGATAACGGTTATTATGTGGTAAAGTACCATGCCGAGGAGGATGCTTTACACGCTTTGACGGGAGGCCCGTGGATGGTGGCTGGACACTACCTTCACGTTCAAGCTTGGGATGAAGATTTCGATCCCGATACCAACATTATTCATTCTATGGTAGCATGGGTTCGTCTACCTAAATTGCCCACCTTTGCGTATACCAGAAGGATGCTCCATCATCTCGGCACTCTCATCGGCGATGTGATTAGTATCGATTTCAATACTGATAAATCCGATAGAGGAAGATTTGCACGTCTAGCGATCAGGTTCCCGTTATCGAAGCCTCCTGTTCCGCAGATCACCGTGGCCGGCCGTGTTATCAAGCTTGAATATGAGAATCTCAAACTAGTTTGTTTCCACTGTGGCCTTTATGGCCATACACAGTCCAAGTGTCCTGATCTTGTTCCACCTATTTCACAGCCTCAAGAATCTGCCAAGAAGACTGCTCCACAAGAGAATGAGTCTGTTTCAAAACCCTCTTTCGGGCCGTGGATGATTGCACAACGACGACGCCAACGTCCGCCTTTAAATTCAAGAGACTCTAACCCCAATCCTAATATTCTTCCACGTAATCGGTTTGCCGCTTTGGCTGGTGATAATGATAGTGTGGATCCCATGGAAGATGATGTTCCTCAGGTTCCTGCACCCCCTCAAAACCATCCACTGCCATCTCGGATGAATCCTACCAGCGGTCCTGATCTACCTAGGCGGCGTTCCCCTTCTCCTCATTTGAAGGGCTCAGGTCGTCCCACCACCCATTCCAATTGGATATCTCAACCTTCTGGCGCCCGGATGCTCCCAGCTACATCCTCGTTACCGGCCGATCATCATGCTGCTGTATTTGTGGAAGATCCGTCCTCTCATGCAAGAAGTAAAGACGGTACTCCATTTGGTCTCCATGGAGGTCGTCCACCTGATCAACCCGGAACGGTCTCAAACGATCCTATGGATGAAGAGGATGTCCATCCCCGAGTTTCTACAGGCCGGGCAGCCAGTCTTCCGGCTCATTTTCGTAGCTAAGTCTACTTCTCGATTCTTATTCCTTTTCCCTCCTTTCTTATGAATTTGAATATTGCGTGTTGGAACGTACAGGGAGCCGGATCGAAGGAATTTAGACGTGAATTTAGGGACATGACTGTCCTTAAAAATGTAGATTTTATTGCTTTGTTCGAACCACGTATTAGTGGTCCTCGGGCCGATAGCTTTGTCAAATATAGTCGCTTCCCAAATTCCTTCCGTGTTGAGGCTGAGGGTTTTTCCGGAGGGATTTGGCTCCTTTGGAAAGATGTCATCAAGGTTGAGATTATTGAGTGTCACTCTCAATTCATCGACTCGGTTATTCACATTGCTGGTTTTTCTATCTTCGTTACTATGGTCTATGGTGCTCCCAATAAGTATAGAAGATCCTGGCTTTGGCCGGAATTATCACGCATTAAGAGTACTAGGATTGGCCCTTGGTTAGTCGGTGGTGATTTAAACTGCATAGCTCGCAATTCTGAATCTAGGGGTGGGTACGTTAGCTTTTCAGCTGGTTTTGAGCTTTCACATTGGATGGATACGAATGATATGATGGATCTCAAAACTTTTGGTAGTCAATTCACTTGGGCTCGGGGGTTGCTTCGTAGACGTCTTGACCGCATGATGGGTAACTCTTCATGGTTTAATCAATTTCCCCATGGCACGGTGGAGATTCTCCCTAGGATCCTCTCGGATCATGCGCCTCTCTTTCTCCGGATCTCTGACAGAATTACTCCTAATCTCAATCGGCTTCTCAGTCCTTTTCGTTACAAAGTTTGTTGGCAAAGCCATAATTCTTTCAAGAATATGGTTCAGACGATTTGGCAAGGGGATGAAGCTCTTTGCTCTAAGATCAAAAAATTGCAGGAGAATGCTACTGTGTGGCATAAGGAGATCTTTACTAATATGGGCAGTCGCAAGCGTCGCATTCGAGCTAGGCTGGCCGGTATAGAAAATAATCCTAATTGGGAAAGTAATCACTTCCAGCGGCGTCTTCATTCCCAGCTTTGCTCTGAACTTGGCCGGATTCTCGAAACTGAAGAGCTTAATTGGATACAAAGGAGTGTTAAGGACTGGACTACTGCGGGCGATCAAAATACAAAATTTTTTCATAATTTTGTTCGTCATAGAAAATCTAAAAACTTGTTTTCTATCCTTGCAGATGCTGATGGTCACACTTTTACGGAGGCTGATGATATTCATAATATGGTTAATTCATACTTCATACAGCTCTATAGTGGATCCCAGGCCTTTTCTACTATTGACAGTTCTTCTCTTGGTCCTTTACCCCGCCTTTCATCTTCTGATTACCTTTTGTTAGAAGTGGATCCTTCCAATGAGGAGATATGGCTTGCTGTCAAGAGTCTTTCTCCTCTCAAAGCTCCTGGGCCGGATGGCTTTCACGCTGCGTTCTACCAACGTAATTGGGATGTTGTGGGTTCTTCAGTCTGTGAGTTTGTTAAAGACTGCTTTAAACATCCTCATCACTTGGAGCCTGTTAATCATACCTTGATTGTTCTTCTTCCTAAAGTTTCTAATCCCATATCCATCTCTCAATTTCGACCTATTAGTCTATGCAATGTTCTTTATAAATTCATGACTAAAATTATCACTAACCGTTTGTCTACTATTATGCCTAAGCTCATCTCTACAGGACAGGCGAGCTTCGTCAAAGGTCGTTTTATCCAAGATAATATCATCATCAGTCAGGAGGTTGCTCATTTCCTTGATAAGTCGACTGCTAAGCCGGGCTACATGATTATTAAACTAGATCTTGAAAAGGCTTATGACAAGCTCCATTGGCCCTTTATCCATGAAACCCTTATGTTGGCAGGTTTTCCTACTACTTGTTCCAATTTCATTATGAATTGTATTCAATCTTCATCTATGCAGGTTCAATGGGATGGCCAACTTTCTAACAGTTTTAAGCCTACTCGTGGAGTCCGTCAAGGCGATCCGCTCTCCCCTTATTTATTTATCCTTTGTCTTGAAAGATTGGGAGCTTTAATCAATGATGCTGTGTCTCTTGGTTTTTGGAAACCAGTGTGTTGGGACAAAGGGACCATTAAGGTTCCATACATATTTTTTGCTGACGACATTTTGCTTTTTGCCAAGGCTTCTACGGAGCAAGCACTGCTCATCAAAAATATCCTGGAAACCTTTGGTAATATGTCGGGTTTAGTGGTTAGCGTCCAGAAATCTAAAGTTCTTTTCGGGAAAGTTGTCTCGGTTTCAACCAGGCAGAATATTGAACAAATTCTAGGCTATAGAGGCGCTCATAACGTTGGCACATATCTGCGCATCCCTGCTGTTTCTGGTCGCAGGACTAGTCATTATTTTGGGTTTATCCTTGACAAAATGAAGTCTAAAATGTCTGGTTGGGTTAATAAGTTTTTTAGTCTTGCAGGTCGAGCAACTCTCATCAAAGCTGTTCTCCAATCTATTGGAATTTATGTCATGCAAATCATGAGACTTCCCCGTAATGTCATTAATAAAATGGAGCAGCTGTGCCGTTCTTTCCTTTGGGGTTCTACTATCAATAAAAGGAAGATTCATCTCCTGGCTTGGCATAATGTTACTAGGAAATTATCGAATGGTGGCCTGGGAATCCTTGACTTACAGTCGCTCAATGAGGCTGTAATACCATAGAAATTGCCCGAAATATATATATGAATATATATTTTTTGATTAATTCACTAAGTAGATTTTTAGTCAAATCTATATATATTTATATGTTCAAATATTTGCTTAAAGATTAGTATATTATTTTCTACAAAACATACTTTGAAAAATTATATATATATTTGTCTTTTCAAATAAATATATGGATTTCAATATCAAGTGTAATAAGTATATGGTTCATAGAATATTTTAAATCCATATACAAGTTTATATACACATATATATACCTTGGTCTTGAAATAATCTTTCCAAACATGTACACATGTATATACATGTATATATTCATATGTTTAAATTATAATGAGAATTATCTATTTTCTATATATTCTTAATTAATCATTCTACCCATATTTTTATTTATGGAATTATTCTAGAATGTCATAATATAATTGGGAATAATTTGACTATTGTTTGAAATTGTAGGGTGGAGTATTAATCATATCTTGTCATTTTCAAATAAGGAATATATTCCTTTTTGGAGCTATGTATGACTTACAAGATCACTTAATTTTTATTTTAGTATATATATAAATATATATACATATTATTCTTATTATTATTATAAGGTATTGGAGCCACAATTAGAGTAATAAGGATTGAATTATGAAGTGATAAAGTCTATCACACCATTACCATTAGGATACAAGCTGACAGAAATTTTTAGCTATAAGAATCGAATTATTTGACCTACCTACAGTGGGAATCACTTAAAGTGTTCAACACAAAAGTTGTTCCAAATTGTGTCTAGATTATGCACGTCAAATTTTAGAATTTTGGCCAAGCCATTTAGTCCCAGCATCTCTGTCTTTGGACATATACCATAGTGAGTGCCAACTTTGTTAGGTTGTGCATGTGACTCCTATGTGACTTGTGACTTGTGACTTGTGTCTCCCATGTGACTTGTGACTCCTATAACACTCTAGGGTGGATAGAAGTCTTGTGAAAGTTTATTTAATACCCTCATTTAGCTACCAAAGGCAGCCATTTGGATTCCACTCCCATCATTGCAAATTTTAGAAAAACTTGAGAAAGTGTTGGTGGGATTTATGAGTATTCTTCTAGTTGGTCAAGCAAGGAAGGCTTTCTTCAACATCCAATCTCTTCATCCAGTAGGTAAGGATGTTTTTAAGTTCACATATCTTGTTTAGATTGAGATCTTTGGGTAGATAACTAAGAATCTCTCTCCATGTGTCCAAAACCTAGCTTTGTGGAGGAATAGCAATGGAGTTGTGGACTTTGGACATCCTCAAGGCTTGGATTTGAGAATTTCTTGTTACCACTTCATAGATGGTAAGTTAATCTTCTCTACTTCAAGTCTTGGAGATCCCAATCCAAGTTTTAAGTGTACAAAAATCGAAATCCATCATCCTTACCCACAACCGCAAATCTGTCAACTAGGGTTTTTTCATAACTAGTTTCTGTTGTCTCGCATTTTTGACTTAGATCCGAGCATTTTTGGAAAATCTTTCCTAAATGAAAATTGTTCCTAACATTCTAAAGATGAGATCTGTAAATTTTCATAATTTTTGGAGTTCATTTGTTGACCCAAATTCGATCTGGTATTCTGTTCTAAGTTGCTGTCAGATTCGGTTTTTAAAAGAAGTTCGGTTTTGTGGTGCTTTTTAGATCAGCCTATGTTGGTTATTTTTGGTTGATGTCTTCAGGAGTTTTGTTCCATATTGTGTCTAGAATGTCTCCGTCAAATTTTATGATTTTAGAAACTCTCTCGTAAAAGTTATGAATTTTTGAACATACTATGGTCTGATTCCCTGAAGCTTTTAAAATCCTTGGATCAGGGTTTTCTGAAATCGATTTAAATGGCCTATTTAGAATCCGAATTTGAAGATCCCTATTTCTATGAAAAATGTTCATCTTGGTGTTTTCTAGTTCCTGTAAAAGTTTCGGAATTTTTGAAAATGATTTGCTATATTTCCATAGGCGATTCTGAATTCTGCCACAGTTTTAAATTCTTCCGGTAGAATCCATGTTGTGTTCTCGATGAAGATGAGTTGATTCTCACTCTTTTTCAAATGCGTAAATTTTGAAATTATTAAAATGTGGATTTTGAAACTTTGTGAAATATGATCGAGTGGGATGCTTTAATTATTTCTTGAGGGTAAGTACACTTGGTGGAGCTCGTTGGGCCGCCCCCTCTTGTAGCCAAAACGGCAAATATGGTTATTATGGTTTAGTGATTGTAAGAGTCTATACTCCTAAATGTAAATCAGGTTTCCTTATTGTTTTAAGATCATAACCATCATCCTAACTTATGAATCTTCATATTCAAACACAAATCGGAGCCAAAGGAAGAATAAATCGGGTGGAAGAGATTCGTTCGTGACATCCCGTGGATTCCGGACGACCTCGTGACCTCCTAGACATTATCCCCACTGTAAGTTAACCTTACTATGGTTTTGGGTGACTTAAAATGCAACCAAACATAGAGATTTAGAAACTCTAAAATCTGTCAACAAGAAAAACCCCCGGCGCAGCGTTTTCGTATGAATTTTTCGAACCCTTAAAATTCTTCAAACGGAAAAACTCAAAACATGAAAAACGTTCTTAAGACATAGATCTAACTTCTGTAAAAGTTTCATAATTTTTCATTGTGTTTTGATATCTGAAAACGGCCTCCAACAAATCTGCCCTACAAGTCAAATTTGAAACTGTGACAGATTTGAAATTGGACCAAAACCCCTACTTCAAGAGTTCAAACCTAAAAACTCAAAACTAGGATTTTGATCCTAAGATCTTAACCTATACTGTGTAAAAATTTCAGAGATTTTCATCGAGTTTTGATACCCCAAATCGAGTCGGACATATTCTGCGTTTTAAAGAAATTTCAAAGGTTGACAGATTTCATAACCAATCTTGATGAGCTTATTTCTATCATATCTAGTCCGAACCAATCTTCATGATCTAAACAAAAGTTGTATATAATCATGTCTAGTATGTGCATATAAAATTTCAGAATTTTTGAAGTTCATTTGATATGTTAAAAAGTCAATTCTTTGAGAGGTATCAAACCTGAATCCTGACAGCATACTATTTGTGTAGAAAACTTGATTTTTGACATGCTTCCCATCGTTTTTCCGAAAAACTCAAAACATGAAAGTTGTTCATTGGGATGTTTTTGAGCTACTGTGAAAATTTCAGATCAATCGCCTAAGAAATGGATTTTTAAACTGAAAAGGCGTAAACTGTGACATCGATCGGTTTTAAACTTGTGAGATTTTGAAATTTCTAAACAAACGATCGAAATCTTGTTATATGATAAAGATATATTTTTGGAAATCCCGTTACACTAAAGTTGAAACGATATCGGTTACATTGGTTACATAAAATTAGGGGGTGAGTGCTCTGCAGGGTGCCCTCCTAATTATTCATTTTGTGCCAAAACGGCAATGATTACTACGCGCGAAAGATTGCCAAAACGGCATCTTATATTTTTGGGCCTATCCTCTCGGGTGTATCCGTATGGGTTACTCGAGGCTCGACGGAGCGGTACTGGATATGGCGTATTTGGTCACAAGAGACCAACGGCCTACCCTCTCGAGTGTATCCGTATGGGTTACTCGAGGCTCGACGGAGTGGTACTGGGTATGGCGAATCGGCTGCGGCCGCCGGAATACCGGCTAAATGAGATATGATACTTATGAAATTGGCTGAGGCCGCCGGATCACCGGCTAAATGATACTATTGATATTGGCTGCGGCCGCCGGATCACCGGCTAAATGATACTTTTGATATTGGCTGCGGCCGCCGGATCACCGGCTAAATGATATATTGTTGAGATGATGGCGTAATGGGAAATAAATTAAAAAGGCTCAGATTTTATGAAATTGGCTGCGGCCGCCGGATTGCCGGCTAAATTAAATATTGTTGAGATGGTGGCGTATCGGGGAGAATTTTTAAAAGCTCAAATTTTTATTTACTTACTTACGGCATTATTCATGTTTTTAAATCATGTCTTAAATAATTGCCCATGCTTAAGTTTTTAATTATGAAATTAAATGTGTCTTTAAAGTATGCAATTATATTCGCATTTTTAAAATAAAATATTTTTATGCATGACAAAAAGTTTTATCTTAACTATGCCGTGCAAATCATTTTACTATGTAAGTTGAATCATGATCACGTGGAAATCTTTATTTTAAATCATGCCATTTATTTATTAGTGGATGATTAACTTAAATTGTGTATTACCTACAAACATCTTTTTATTAAATTTAATTAAAGGATTTGAAACCCCTAAATCATGCTATGTGTTAACTTACTCAGCGCGTTTTTGCTGACCCAAACCATTTGTCCCCTTTTTCTTACAGAGTCTGAAGATTATGCATCGTCATATGCATACATGGGAACATTTGGGGAAATCTCTATTTTAAATCCCTGCATTTAATTACGACTTGCATGAACGGGACTGTTTAACCCGTGTTTTGGCCATGTCGGCCCTTATACTTTATTTCCGCTGCACAATTTATATTTCCGCTGCAACTTTGATGTATTATTTTTAAATTATATATGAACGGCCTGTTTGAATATTAATACTAACTCTTTTTATTATCGGTGATAAGAAACACTCCTACCTCAGAACTCGTTATGACCTTGACTTAGGAGCGTTTGCTAAATACTAACTTTGCCTTAGTCCTAGATCTTGATCACTTAGGAACTCATCTTCGCGTGCTTCTATAACAGAAAATGGCACCTAGAAGAAAACTGAGGAAGGATCATATACGATGATACCCGAACCTGGTTGTGAATAATACATAGGCAGTTATGGGGACATAACTGTAATCTTAAGGCGGGGAGGATGTAACAACCCGAATATTATGTATCCCAAATAATATCAAACAACAAAACACAATGATACAATCGCAATCAATCAAGCGATCAAGAAGTCGCGCAACTTCGGGGACGAAGTTGATTCTTAAGGAGGGTAGATTGTAATACCATAGAAATTGCCCGAAATATATATATGAATATATATTTTTTGATTAATTCACTAAGTAGATTTTTAGTCAAATCTATATATATTTATATGTTCAAATATTTGCTTAAAGATTAGTATATTATTTTCTACAAAACATACTTTGAAAAATTATATATATATTTGTCTTTTCAAATAAATATATGGATTTCAATATCAAGTGTAATAAGTATATGGTTCATAGAATATTTTAAATCCATATACAAGTTTATATACACATATATATACCTTGGTCTTGAAATAATCTTTCCAAACATGTACACATGTATATACATGTATATATTCATATGTTTAAATTATAATGAGAATTATCTATTTTCTATATATTCTTAATTAATCATTCTACCCATATTTTTATTTATGGAATTATTCTAGAATGTCATAATATAATTGGGAATAATTTGACTATTGTTTGAAATTGTAGGGTGGAGTATTAATCATATCTTGTCATTTTCAAATAAGGAATATATTCCTTTTTGGAGCTATGTATGACTTACAAGATCACTTAATTTTTATTTTAGTATATATATAAATATATATACATATTATTCTTATTATTATTATAAGGTATTGGAGCCACAATTAGAGTAATAAGGATTGAATTATGAAGTGATAAAGTCTATCACACCATTACCATTAGGATACAAGCTGACAGAAATTTTTAGCTATAAGAATCGAATTATTTGACCTACCTACAGTGGGAATCACTTAAAGTGTTCAACACAAAAGTTGTTCCAAATTGTGTCTAGATTATGCACGTCAAATTTTAGAATTTTGGCCAAGCCATTTAGTCCCAGCATCTCTGTCTTTGGACATATACCATAGTGAGTGCCAACTTTGTTAGGTTGTGCATGTGACTCCTATGTGACTTGTGACTTGTGACTTGTGTCTCCCATGTGACTTGTGACTCCTATAACACTCTAGGGTGGATAGAAGTCTTGTGAAAGTTTATTTAATACCCTCATTTAGCTACCAAAGGCAGCCATTTGGATTCCACTCCCATCATTGCAAATTTTAGAAAAACTTGAGAAAGTGTTGGTGGGATTTATGAGTATTCTTCTAGTTGGTCAAGCAAGGAAGGCTTTCTTCAACATCCAATCTCTTCATCCAGTAGGTAAGGATGTTTTTAAGTTCACATATCTTGTTTAGATTGAGATCTTTGGGTAGATAACTAAGAATCTCTCTCCATGTGTCCAAAACCTAGCTTTGTGGAGGAATAGCAATGGAGTTGTGGACTTTGGACATCCTAAAGGCTTGGATTTGAGAATTTCTTGATACCACTTCATAGATGGTAAGTTAATCTTCTCTACTTCAAGTCTTGGAGATCCCAATCCAAGTTTTAAGTGTACAAAAATCGAAATCCATCATCCTTACCCACAACCGCAAATCTGTCAACTAGGGTTTTTTCATAACTAGTTTCTGTTGTCTCGCATTTTTGACTTAGATCCGAGCATTTTTGGAAAATCTTTGGAGTTCATTTGTTGACCCAAATTCGATCTGGTATTCTGTTCTAAGTTGCTGTCAGATTCGGTTTTTAAAAGAAGTTCGGTTTTGTTGTGCTTTTTAGATCAGCCTATGTTGGTTATTTTTGGTTGATGTCTTCAGGAGTTTTGTTCCATGTTGTGTCTAGAATGTCTCCGTCAAATTTTATGATTTTAGAAACTCTCTCGTAAAAGTTATGAATTTTTGAACATACTATGGTCTGATTCCCTGAAGCTTTTAAAATCCTTGGATCAGGGTTTTCTGAAATCGATTTAAATGGCCTATTTAGAATCCGAATTTGAAGATGCCTATTTCTATGAAAAATGTTCATCTTGGTGTTTTCTAGTTCCTGTAAAAGTTTCGGAATTTTTGAAAATGATTTGCTATATTTCCATAGGCGATTCTGAATTCTGCCACAGTTTTAAATTCTTCCGGTAGAATCCATGTTGTGTTCTCGATGAAGATGAGTTGATTCTCACTCTTTTTCAAATGCGTAAATTTTGAAATTATTAAAATGTGGATTTTGAAACTTTGTGAAATATGATCGAGTGGGATGCTTTAATTATTTCTTGAGGGTAAGTACACTTGGTGGAGCTCGTTGGGCCGCCCCCTCTTGTAGCCAAAACGGCAAATATGGTTATTATGGTTTAGTGATTGTAAGAGTCTATACTCCTAAATGTAAATCAGGTTTCCTTATTGTTTTAAGATCATAACCATCATCCTAACTTATGAATCTTCATATTCAAACACAAATCGGAGCCAAAGGAAGAATAAATCGGGTGGAAGAGATTCGTTCGTGACATCCCGTGGATTCCGGACGACCTCGTGACCTCCTAGACATTATCCCCACTGTAAGTTAACCTTACTATGGTTTTGGGTGACTTAAAATGCAACCAAACATAGAGATTTAGAAACTCTAAAATCTGTCAACAAGAAAAACCCCGGCGCAGCGTTTTCGTATGAATTTTTCGAACCCTTAAAAGTCTTCAAACGGAAAAACTCAAAACATGAAAAACGTTCTTAAGACATAGATCTAACTTCTGTAAAAGTTTCATAATTTTTCATTGTGTTTTGATATCTGAAAACGGCCTCCAACAAACCTGCCCTACAAGTCAAATTTGAAACTGTGACAGATTTGAAATTGGACCAAAACCCCTACTTCAAGAGTTCAAACCTAAAAACTCAAAACTAGGATTTTGATCCTAAGATCTTAACCTATACTGTGTAAAAATTTCAGAGATTTTCATCGAGTTTTGATACCCCAAATTGAGTCGGACATATTCTGCGTTTTAAAGAAATTTCAAAGGTTGACAGATTTCATAACCAATCTTGATGAGCTTATTTCTATCATATCTAGTCCGAACCAATCTTCATGATCTAAACAAAAGTTGTATATAATCATGTCTAGTATGTGCATATAAAATTTCAGAATTTTTGAAGTTCATTTGATATGTTAAAAAGTCAAATCTTTGAGAGGTATCAAACCTGAATCCTGACAGCATACTATTTGTGTAGAAAACTTGATTTTTGACATGCTTCCCATCGTTTTTCCGAAAAACTCAAAACATGAAAGTTGTTCATTGGGATGTTTTTGAGCTACTGTGAAAATTTCAGATCAATCGCCTAAGAAATGGATTTTTAAACTGAAAAGGCGTAAACTGTGACATCGATCGGTTTTAAACTTGTGAGATTTTGAAATTTCTAAACAAACGATCGAAATCTTGTTATATGATAAAGATATATTTTTGGAAATCCCGTTACACTAAAGTTGAAACGATATCGGTTACATTGGTTACATAAAATTAGGGGGTGAGTGCTCTGCAGGGTGCCCTCCTAATTATTCATTTTGTGCCAAAACGGCAATGATTACTACGCGCGAAAGATTGCCAAAACGGCATCTTATATTTTTGGGCCTATCCTCTCGGGTGTATCCGTATGGGTTACTCGAGGCTCGACGGAGCGGTACTGGATATGGCGTATTTGGTCACAAGAGACCAACGGCCTACCCTCTCGAGTGTATCCGTATGGGTTACTCGAGGCTCGACGGAGTGGTACTGGGTATGGCGAATCGGCTGCGGCCGCCGGAATACCGGCTAAATGAGATATGATACTTATGAAATTGGCTGAGGCCACCGGATCACCGGCTAAATGATACTATTGATATTGGCTGCGGCCGCCGGATCACCGGCTAAATGATACTTTTGATATTGGCTGCGGCCGCCGGATCACCGGCTAAATGATATATTGTTGAGATGATGGCGTAACGGGAAATAAATTAAAAAGGCTCAGATTTTATGAAATTGGCTGCGGCCGCCGGATTGCCGGCTAAATTAAATATTGTTGAGATGGTGGCGTATCGGGGAGAATTTTTAAAAGCTCAAATTTTTATTTACTTACTTACGGCATTATTCATGTTTTTAAATCATGTCTTAAATAATTGCCCATGCTTAAGTTTTTAATTATGAAATTAAATGTGTCTTTAAAGTATGCAATTATATTCGCATTTTTAAAATAAAATATTTTTATGCATGACAAAAAGTTTTATCTTAACTATGCCGTGCAAATCATTTTACTATGTAAGTTGAATCATGATCACGTGGAAATCTTTATTTTAAATCATGCCATTTATTTATTAGTGGATGATTAACTTAAATTGTGTATTACCTACAAACATCTTTTTATTAAATTTAATTAAAGGATTTGAAACCCCTAAATCATGCTATGTGTTAACTTACTCAGCGTGTTTTTGCTGACCCAAACCATTTATCCCCTTTTTCTTACAGAGTCTGAAGATTATGCATCGTCATATGCATACATGGGAACATTTGGGGAAATCTCTATTTTAAATCCCTGCATTTAATTACGACTTGCATGAACGGGACTGTTTAACCCGTGTTTTGGCCATGTCGGCCCTTATACTTTATTTCCGCTGCACAATTTATATTTCCGCTGCAACTTTGATGTATTATTTTTAAATTATATATGAATGGGCTGTTTGAATATTTTAAATTCTGAAAAACCATAGTCTTGCATCTCTTTAGTGAGCTCGGAGAAACCGTGTCTTGCTAGGGAGGTGTGGCGGTGGCATCCCGGCCTGGGTTACCAAAACCGGGGTGTTACAGAGGCTCTCCTTATGAAGAATTGGTGGTGTCTTTTTTCCAAGAATACTACTTGGTCATCTATCCTTAAGGCTCGTTATGGCTGGTCCGATCATAATTTCAAACAGAGGCCACAATCATTTTCTCAGTTTGCCAAGGACTTAGCTCTGATCAGGCCCCTTTTCATTCCCCATATCCGTTGGAAATTAGGCAATGGTAAGAGTATTCATTTCTGGACAGACAAATGGCTTATTTCTGATTTTTCTTTGCAGGATTGTTCTATTTTTTCCCTCTCTCCCTTGGACCTCAGCAGATTGGTGGCTGATTATGTGGATAATGGTCAGTGGGCTGTGCTGGAATTTGCAGACAAACTCCCCAACGATGTCATTCAGCTTATTCTTCAACTCAATCCTCCTAAAGTTGATGATCAACCTGATCTACCTCTCTGGATTCCATCTTCCCGTGGCCGGTTCACCACTAAGAGTGCCAGGGAGGTGTTAACTTTGGCTGAGATCCCAAGCAAGTTCAGTAGCAAGGTTTGGCAATCTATCTGGAGATGGCCAACTTCTCAACGTGCACGTACATTTCTTTGGCTTTGTATGCATGGAAAAGTCCTTACTGCCGAGGAGCTTTGCAAGAGGGGTTTGTCTTCGGATACGTCTTGCTGTAGATGTGGTGAATTTGAAACGGGAACCCATGCTCTTCGGGATTGTCCGGATTCTGCCCGGGTTTGGCTCTCTCTTGGGATTTCTAGGCACGCTCAGTTTTGGTCTCTTAATCTCGTCGACTGGATTACGTCTCATCAATGTGTTGTCATTGGTGATTCTGAAGCGTCTCTCTTTGCATTTGGTGTTTGGGAGATTTGGAGGGCTCGTTGCAGCGTTCTCTATGGAGATGAGAGGATCCTTTGGGATAGCCTTCACTTTCGGATTCGTCGATTGCATACTGAGTTCATGGCTGCTAGGTCTGAACTTCGCTCTCATGGTGTAAAAATGTGGCGTACTCAGGGTGTGCGGTGGATTAAGCCTCCTGCTGGATGGGCTAAAATCAATTGCGATGGTCGTTTTTGCCGGACCTTCAGTGTGGCTGGAGGCATCATCCGTGACAGTCAAGGGAATTGGATGGGAGGTATCCGGGCGAAGGGTGGCATGAAAGAAGCGGTCTTGGCAGAAGCATGGGGTGTCCTTCTTAGCCTTCAGTTGGCATGGGAATTGCATATTCCTAAGATCATTGTGGAGACTGATTGTCAACAGCTCCTTAAGCTCATTGATGACTATCTTGACACGGTTGATCCGCTCTTCAGCATTCTGTTCAAAATCAATACTATGGCTCGATGGCAGTGGGATGTTCAATTTCTCTGGATTCCTAGGGAGGTAAATAAGGCCGCTGATAAGTTTCTTAGTAATAACACTCTCATTTGTGGTGTTGAATACCTTACTAGACCTCCGGAGTATTTGTTTTCCTCTTTGATGAGTGATGGTATTGGATTGATTAATCCTCGACAGTTTCTTGAATAAATGGCTTCGGCCCTCCTTCTTACCGAAAAAAAAAATTGTTCCAAAATAATTGTCATTTTACACATTTATGAAGTATCATATTTTTCCAATATTAGCCTTCTACTCTCATTAATGATTTGCCTAGAATATTGTGCATTATCTCACATTTTTTAAAACTAACCAATCCCTACTCCAAACCACCATAATAATGAAGGACAAAAATGTAAATGTCTAGAGTAATTATTACACTCCTTGGTTTGTGTGATTTGATCCCAAACGACCACTAAAAAGGAACATAGGGAGTATATGTTCATGATAGTCCATATTCAAACAACTTAATCATTAAAGCATTTATTACATGAAAGTAATAATGTAAATAATATTATGAAGTAGAGGATAAGAAAATGTAAAATCTGTAAAATTAGTAAAACTAGATGTAATTTGAGGCAAATTTTCGTCTCTAAAATAGCTAGAATTAAAAGAAAGAGGGAGTCTGTATATTTATTTTCAAGTAAGGTAACACCCCCAGCGAGTTCCTTTCAGTAGCCACCTTGCTCGTCTTGTTACAAGAGTAAAGAATAAGAAACTCATCTACACAAGACATTTCAAATGTGCTAGGACAGTAGTTGATGGTCACAGCATCAACAACATGCATATATAAATCCTATTTTTCCAATGTAAGACGGTGGATGTCATGTAAGAAGTTGAGTTTCAGGAACTGCTTTACAACGGCAATCCACTGTGTAGACAATGTATTCAAATTTGAGAGAGATATCCCTCGCGCACATGCCAGAGATCTCTCGAGTAAGAAGTTGCCCACCAACTTCATATGCGCTGTGGGCAGCTCATAGCACCGGCTGGATATGGTACACAACCTATAAAACCAGGATATAACACTATGAAGAGGAAAAGAAAAGGCGAAGGGGGAAAATGTTTATCTTGACATGTACCTACTTTTAGAGCATTATTGTGCGTCTGTTCTGTGATGAAATAGCTTTGTGATTGCTCTTCGCTCACAATCCTGTAAGAAAGGCAACGGTGAGAATTTTCATATTGGAATTCAAAATTATGGATCAAAATCGATGAGGTAAATCACCTTGAACATATTTAAGTGGAAGAGTTTATCAGGATTGAGTCTCCTCAACTTCAAGTAAGTATAAGCGAAGCTGAGCTGATCACGTGATGTAAAGCGATCCACCTCGTTGAACCAAAGGCATGAAAATAAATTTGACATTGGGGTATGAGCCCTGACGATAAATGAGCCTTCCGGCACAACTACACAAAACATGAAACATCAAATTAATCGTGGAATCATTAATTGAGCAAGAAAGGTTTCAAATTGGCACTCACAGCTTGGGAGAGGAATATTAGGGTCTGAAGTGTTGTGTTTAATCAGACCATCAGATTGATAGAGATAGAACTGCTCGTCTATAGCTGTGTGATTGTACTTATTTAGACGCTTATTTTGGAGCACCTCCTCCCAAACACAGTGGCGAGCATAATGATTTGAAATGGCATATTCTGCACCAGCTCGCCACAAAAAGTATTCAATGATCAGCATAGGGTCAGCATTTAATCGCAGCTTGCTATCCAACCAGATTGAATACCTGTCGTTGAAATATGTCAAATGCAAATCAACCAAATAAGCCAGATGCATAAACCAATAGAAACAAAAAGAGAAACCATGGACACTTTTGTGGTCTGAGGATCACCTAGAAGAAGGAAAAAGACGATGTGATAAAAATTTTGGCACCTTTCCACTTTTCCGCAAATCCTCATAAGGTAAGTTATTCACAACAACTATCCTCCATAACCCAATATTTCCATTGTCATCTGGAACATTTCCCTCTGCTGAGAGTTTAGTGAAACTTTGCTCATCAACAAACATGACAAAACAAACATTTTTCTTGGAGTACTCCCTCATCTGCAATCATAGAGTGCTACTTCAAAGCCAAGAAGGTAACACGGACAATAGAAGTGCAAGATCTTAAGCATAAATGCACATACCCAAAAAATACACATTACAAACATAGAACACCATAGTTACTTGTCAACGAATTAGCACACCGCACATAGTTTTAAGAATGAATCTAGCCTTCTACTAAACAATTAAATAAAGAATAAATAGCTTATAAAGGTTTCCTTTGGCACACCAGTGCATTTATTTGTCACTAAATAATCACATAAAAATAGACTTGCCACTTTGCTAGTAGGCCTCCTCAAAAAATCAGAGATCCCAAAGATGCATGAAGCCACAGCAACTCTACATGAATTCATATACTTTTTGTCCTTCTCATCCAAATCAAATCCAGTGCCTGGAAATCCATCATGTCCACTCACAAACCCGCAATGAATTGTTTGATTTGTTGCATGGTAGGACTTCTCTCTTTCTTCAATGGTCTGGTGACCTCCAAATCGAGCTACACTAGATTCACCTAGGAGGGCCCTCTCCTCCCTCTCGACATATCCCAAGTGAAAACGAGCGAACTTAATGTTCTCCTCAGGCTCAAGGAGATAAGTAACAGAATTAAGAAATGATACCTCACAAGGAAAATAACCTGAACATAAGAACAACGTGAATGAGAACTTGGGATAAATCCATTTTCAACATAGTAAGTTTACACTGATGAATTGAGCAGTATTTTCACTACTCATACCTCAAATAACATTTAAAAAGTATATACTATAATGTTTATGAGAAATGAATTTTGTATCAGTAACCACATAAACCCATTAACTTGTGAAGGGAAAAAATGGAAAACATCCAGATATTTTAGTTAGGAACACAGTAAGGGAACAATATATCAGCAACAGCAGCACTTAAGTAAGCATCTCTACTCCAAAAAAATTTCTCTCTGTGAACCATTACTGTGTATAAAGTGGTTTCTTACGTGGTCTCCGAGGCTTCCTCGGTTGTTCTGTAACATTTTTTGCACTAGATTCTTCCAGGCTATTTTTCAAAGGCAAAAGTGTTCCTGCATTGACAGACAGAAAAGATTATCAGCTGTGGTTATGAACAACTTGACACTGAGTATTAACTAAACAAGAACAACAGTCATGTACAACACCAAAAAGGGAAAAAACAAAAGAGGAAAAGAGGAAAAGAAAATTAAAAACAGAATTTCAACATTCTGCATTAATAAGCATCCAGAATTTCTAATACATATAAGTACTTATATCCCATTTTCAGAGGTAAACTACGACACCTCTGAGGGTCAAGCCCCTCAAGTCTTCAATCAATAAAGATTGCCGTAAATCATTTAATATAAATCTCTAGAAGGTGAGTCTTAATAGACTTAGCTTGCCGTAGAAATGACCTTAAGCAATTGCGGAACAACAACTAAAAGCCTTGAGCATAGATATAAATGACAACATGCACAATGATCAATCAGAATTCACAACACTACTAATCAAACATAAGCGAAAATTGCTCACCATGAATATGTATCTTTACCCCAAAATATGCAACATATAGACAGAAGACCACTGCTGGTGACAACAACCAAAATAGCAATCGTTGTCTAAATATCCGACCAACCCTCTTTTGTCGGCGAGAAGTCAATAAATTTTTCTCCATTTGATTTGAAGACTTGCTTAGCACACCGACAATGCATCTTCTTGGTGAAGAAAATTCAGTGTTTTTTATGTGTGCCATCAGCATATACTTTCATCTATTATTCATCTATAATGTATGAACATATGAGAATATATACGAAAGTAAAAAAAGCGAATTTCTCCGGATAAAAATAAAAGTATGTTGAATTCTTTCCAAACCTTTCAAGTTTCAGCATTCCAACCAAAACCCATTTTCATATCCATGGGCGGAAAACTACACTAACGGCGTAATGAAGCTGACTGGATCCAGTTATGCTCTGATCTCTTACTTCAAAATGGTCGATTAATTTCCAGATGCCGACATATGTAATATGTTCCCTCTATTTTCACTGCCTCAACTTTATCAAACCAACAATCCAACCTCCCCTGAGTCACCCTTTATATCTTCAATTGACAGCTCACTGACATTTCCATGATTGAGCTGCATCCAATCCAGTATCAAAACACATATCACTCGGATCACCGTAACATACAACTTGGAGCAAATTCCAAACAACAAGAAAAAAACTCCAACAAGAAGCCCTGAAAATTAAATCGACATCTAAAATTTTTATTAATCCCTACGACTCATGCATTCACCCCCTATTTTGTAACAAGATAAACATTACGCATACACTCGTCTCGATTTCACGTACCGTAACACAACTCCGCAAAATTTGAGTAAAATCTGGCTTTCACAGCTAAAAATACAAGACTAACTTACAGAAAATGATGAAAACTTCCCACCCAATCGAAGATTCAAAATCAAACTGTTGCAATGCAGAAAGATGCTAGAAATCCGCTGCTGGACATGGAAGACAGAAAATTTCACTCTGTAAATTGTTTGGAATAAATTGCAGAATGCACCTCCAAGTAATGCTCATTAAGAAATTTATCGCTAAACTACATAGTAATAGTACTGGAGGTCCTTCAAATTTTCCAACAAACTGAAATGGGCCTACTAGAAGCTTTTGAAATATGGGCCATTTTAGTTTTGGGCTGGTCTTTTGGCCCATATTTTTTGTAATTATTACTATAAAACCCCTCTTTTTCTCGGTTCGGCGGCTGTAGCAGGAAAAGGAATTGCGGGAAGAGCAGCAGCAACAATGGCAACGGAGCTGGAAGAACTCCTGGATTTTCTCTCCTCTCCTTCTCCGCCTGTAAATTTTTTATGTTTTTAGCTTGGATTCATTTCCATTTTATTTGAAATTTTTATCCCTTATTATTTAGTTCGAGTTCATTGATAGGATGGAATGATTGAGTTTTAGAGTTTGTTGTTAATGATTTTGATGTGGGCGTGTTATGATTTTTATGTTGATACAGATTAGAAAGGTTGCAGTAACTATTGTCCGTGATTATACGGGTTCCGAGGATGGGCTACGGGCTCTAGGCAAGTATTCCAGCGTGGCTATTACTTCGTTGTCTCGCCTATTTGCCGAAAAAAAGGTTATTATCTTTTATTGTGGTGTTGTTATGGTCTATAGGGGTGTTTGTTTGCTTGCTTTCACGAGTTTGAGCCCTGAGTTTCTATTCTACCAAAGTCAGTTTTATTGAATGAATTTGAGTGTCGAGAAACTAGTTAATGTCTTGCAATATCTAATAATAAGGTACTTGAGTATTAGCATGTGTTCTATCATGAAAAAGATTAGTTGTGCCTTTTTTTGGGGGGTAAGAGAGCTTTGATGAAGGCTAAACGAGAGATTGCTTGGACATGGGGAAAGAGGGGAAGTGAGTTTACAAATTGCTTTGCAGCTTCTTCTCTTGTGCATTATTACCCTACTTTTTGCTGATAAACGCCATATTAGTTTCCATTTTTTTTTACGTTACGATGTTTGGCGAACTTTTTATTGCTTAAGCAATTAGGTGATTTTTCAACTTGAATGTGCTTTATCATTGTTTATGAATTACTCATGTTCTTAATGACTGCCAGCCTGATACTTTTTATGTGATCATTCAAGTTGCTATTGTTTCAATGTAATGAGCTGAATAAATAGAAGAACCTGGCCATTCTTTCCATGTTACATGATCTTTTAATATTTTGTATTGGCTTGTTTGATGAAATGGCCGGTGAAGATTACAACTTGATTATCAACAATAATTATGAAAATATAGAATTGCTTGTGCTTCACAACATTTAATATGTATGTGGTGTTAGTGATTGCACATGTAATTAGCAATGTTATCAATGGCGGATGGCAGGTCATGGCGGAAAGCCAAAATACCGCCATAGAGTTATGGCAGACGCCAAATCTATTAAATAACAAAATAAATTTAATTATAAAAATACTAAAAAAATAGAAAAAAATTTAATAAAAACATTCAAAATAAAGTTCGTAAAATACTTAAAAGTCTTAAACACCCGAAGAAAAAAAAAAGTCTTAAACAAGTGTAAAACACAACGAACACCCACACAAATCAATAAAAAGTCTACTCAATACTCATCATCATCCCCAAGCCCAACATAGTCATCTCATAATGATCTAATGGAGCATAACCCTCTTCCTCCTTTTCGCCAGATCTTCCTCATTTTCCTCCTCTAAATCATCTTTGAGATCAGGTGCAACGACTATTGCTTTTCCTTTTTTGGTTTTAGAACCCGGCATCATTTGGTTGTTCTTTTCTTTGAGCTTGAGGATTTCCTAGTCTAAACCGTAGGCTCACCAACACCCAAAGCCTCAAAAACAGTGTCCCAATTAAGTGTGTCATTATAAAAAGCTAGATCAATAGCATCATCCTCATAATCATCCACTTCTCCAATCAACCATTCATTATAATGATCAATATCATCAAGTGATATTGGATCCAATTCATTTATCTTTGTGTGCCTCTCGTGCAACTTTTGGTTGTATTTAACATATACCAAATACTCAGCTTCTTGTGTTTGAGCTCATTTCTTTTTCGAATGAAGCTGTCACATACATATATAATGATAAATTAATACTTAAGATTTTAGAAGTATTAGATTTAATATAACTTATTTACTTATAAACTTTAAAGTTAAATAAGTTCTAACTATTTACGTGCTCGAATCAGCTACGCTCACATCCCGAAGCACTAAATATCAAACTTAAAATTTTGATACCAAATTGATGCAAATGTGGAGCAAAAGATCCCACCATTCAGCTACAAAATCAAATATTAGTAATTTAATAATTTAATAAAAATTTAAATTTAAATTCAAATTTTATATTGAAGTACCTGAAGAAATATAATATTTGAATTTAAATTTAATTTGTTTTTAAATTATAAAATTGCTAATATTTAGTTTTGTAGTTGAATGGTGGGATATGTACGGGTCTTCTGCTCCACATTTGCAACAATTTGCTATTAAAATTTTAAGTTTGACATTTAATGCATCGAGATGTGAGTGTAACTGGAGTGTATTCGAGCACGTAAATAGTTATAACTTATTTAACTTTAAAGTGTAAGTAAATAAGTTGTACTAAATCTAATACGTCTTAAATCTTAAGTATTAATTTATCATTATTTATACATGTGATAGCTTCATTCGAAAAGAAAAAAAAAATGAGCTCGAACACAAGAAGCTGAATGATTTGGTATATGTTAAATACAACCAAAAGTTGCACGAGAGGCACACAAAGATAGATGAATTGGATCCAATATCACTTGATGATATTGATCATTGTAATGAATGGTTGATTGGAGAAGTGGATGATTATGAGGATGATGCTATTGATCTAGTTTTTTATAATGACACACTTAATTGGGACACTGTTCTTGAGGCTTCGGGTGTTGGTGAGCATAGTGTTTAGACTAGGAAAGCCTCAAGCTCAAAGAAAAGAGCAACCAAGTGATGTCGGTGGTTCTAAAACAAAAAGCTATAGTTGTTGTACCTGATCCTATGATTTAGAGTAGGAAAATGAAGAAGATCTAGCATCAAGTGAAGAGGGTTATGCTCCATATCACTATGCTGGGCCTGGGATGATGATGAGTGTTGATCAAACTTTTTATTGATTTATATGTGTTTAATACTTTCTTTTGTGGGTGTTTAAGTATTTCATGAACTTTATTTTGAATTTTTTTCAATTTATTAGTATTTTTGTAATTAAATTTATTTTTTTATTTAAAATATTTGGCGTCAGCCATAACCCTATGGCGGTATTTTGGCTTCCTGCCATCAATAACATTGGTTAATATACTAGAAAACATAGGGTGGTTGGTTATTGTACAAATCTAATATCAGTTGTGCCTTTAGTTTTTCGCCACTATTTAGTTCGATATTTTGGTTCAGGAAGTTTCGGAACCTGCTGCAGAAGCTCTTGTTAATTTGTCCCAGAATCCAGAGTTAGCTGAGAAGATGGTCAAGATGGATTTGATCAAAATTGTCATGGATATTCTATACAGGGAAGACTGTGACATTACCCACTTGTTGGTCATGCTTCTTGTCAATATCACACAATTGGATGTTGGTATTGAATCTTTGCTTCAGGTACGCTTAATCATGAGTCATCCCCTTTTGTATCTTATGATCTTATCAAACTATATTCTATTACTGTTTGAGAGAAGTCTACAGTTAAATGAGATTCTACCGTAGTTTGATAATTTATATTTGAAGCTGCACCAAGTTTCGTTTTAATTATTAATTATTAAGAAAACAAATTGAGGTTTTTTTCCTTTTTTCTTTTCTTTTGTTTTTTTTAAAGCTAATTGGATTTAGGACAAAAAAGGTAATACATATGTATTTCTGAATTTTAAATGGCATCTTTGAAATTGATTACAAATATGAATACAAATAATGTCAAATCCCCATTCCAGCTTGGTAGCGAGAAGCTGCAGGGTCTATACATCATGAAGCTGGTGAGATCTTTCTGTGCATCTCCTAGTGATAGTAAAAGTGAGTTTGTCATGTGATTCAGTTTCCTTTTGGTATTAAATCAGTGACTTAGCCTTCACCAGGCACATCAAACCATGTGTGCAATGTGTTTACCTCCATAAGGCTTAACCATCATTCTTTCTTTTCTCATCCTTTTCAGGTGATCCCTTTGAGCTTGTGGCTTCTATACTTGTTAATGTTTCACAGAAAGAAGCAGGAAGAAAACTAATTCTGGACCCTAAGCGAGGGCTTCTCAAGCAAATTATTAGGCAATTTGGCTCACCAAGCCTAATTCGAAAGAAGGGGGTATTTTCTCGTCTTTAACTTTCTAGGGAAAGAGATGGATACCTTCTTTGTTCCTTTATGTTTCCTAATAAATGCAACACACCCCTTTATTACTATGCTAGCATGCTAGATGATGTTCTACCTGTACACAACTTTTATTTTTGTTATTGTGTAGAGGTGTATGTTGCTACCGAATTCTGTGTGCTGGTTTTAGAGATTTTATTGAAAATGTGTTTGCTGTACTTCTGTATACCTTATGTCTCTGGCTAGTTTGTCCCGTTGTAAGTGTGGCTTGTTGTTCTCTATGGGAAAAGGGAACAATCAGGGTGGGAAGGGCAGTGAGACAATGGGAGACTGAACCTGTCGTGTTTAATTAGTTTACGTCTTTTATAGAAGGCAAGTGAAACAAGTGTACTGATGAAACACTAGTTGTCAACCGTGCAGTGCAGTGCAATAGGTTTTTAAGTGCATGTTACGGTTTCCTCTGAACACTTTATGTTTACATCAAATGCCAAGTTGAAATTTGAGATTTTTACTTAATATTTTGTAGTATTTTCAATATAATGCAAGATTCTGATTTTTAATACTTCTAGCTTGATGTTTAGAGCACTTCAATGAAATTTGAGGTTACCTTATTTTGTAATATAATACAGCATTACTTCCTTCTTGCAGGTCTCAGGAACTATTAGGAACTGTTGTTTTGAAGCTGAAAATCAGCTACCAAATTTGCTTCTGGTGTCAGAGTTCCTTTGGCCAGCTTTACTTCTTCCTGTTGCTGGAAATAAGGTAACCCATGCTGCAAAAGGTCATCCATGTTTTAGGACAACTATTTTGAGATTTGTGACAAATGATTGGCAGTATATTCCATCGGGAAACTATTTTGATACTCGAACAAAAACAGAAATTTCTCACTTTTATTACCTTCCATAATTTTATGTATGACATGCAGAATGAGTTCTAGTGTGGCTTACTGAAGCATCTGAACCACGACTTGACTCTAGGAGAGAGAATATATCCTCTGAGCTCTATCATGTATTAATGTCTTTATTTTTCTTTTTCGTCATCTGTTTTTATATATTTATGGCAGATATATAACGAACAAGACACATCCAAAATGCCACCTGAGCTTGCAAGTGCACTCTCAATTGAGCGTGAAGCGGTTACTGATTCTGAAATTCGTGTCCAAGCACTAGATGCCATATACTTGCTCATCTTACAGGTGAAGTTTCTTTCTTTTGAACACCTAAATCTTCGTTCCAGCAATCCTGTCCACTGACGAACAACGTACATGCACACACGTCTAAAATTCCAGGAAGCTGGCAGGAGAGCATTTTGGTCTGTCAATGGACCTCGAATATTACAACTAGGATATGAAGATGAAGAACATCCACAAGTAATGGAGGCATACGAACGAATTGGCTCCTTGGTACCATCCTCCCTCCCCCTTTGAATTTCTTTGCTTATTGTCAATAAAAAAAAAAAAAAAAAAAAAAAACGAACCTTGATATGTGCAAAGTTGTAATGCGGTATTTCTCTTTGGCAGTTGGTTCACGAAAACGGCACAAGTGAATCTTCCACATAACTCTTGCTTCTTCAATTATTCATGTCATTGTGTCGCTGGTTGTCTTGCCTATTTGCCTGGCTTCATACGGAACTATTCTTCTTCCATGGCTTCCTTGCTGCAGTGGCATCGTACCGTGTCAGCTAAAACTGGATTTCCACACATGCAATCATACTTTGTAACTTGATACATATATGTGGGCTGTGGGCATTTATTTGTTCTTGGGTTATAGTGTGCGTGTGTGAGAGAGAGAAAAAGGCATTTAGAATCCCCAGATGTATTATTGTTTTCAAAATTTGATATCTATAAAAAGGGCCCTTAAATTATCCCATGAAAGAAGGAAATGGTGAAACGGAATTAAAACAGAAACGAAAAAGGGGATGGGGACTTCCTATTCTCTTCGCCTCAAATAAGGTGTTGTGATTTGAATGTTTCTAGTCTTATCTGATTGGATCTGGTCTGATCTGATCTAATTACAGTTATATATATAGTGTGGTCTGATCTGATTTGATATGGTCTGATATGATCTGGTTTGATTTTAATAAGAATAAGTAATAAGTCTTGAAAATAAGTTCAGGAGAACAGACTCTTACGGGGTCAAGTTTTGACTGGTTAGGTTTGATTTTCACCCGCCCTCTATCCCCACAAAATATCTGCCAGAATATCTGCAAAGCAGCGAATCTGCAATCACGAAGCAGGTGGATTACAGGTCAGAATGCTAGTCAAGTCAAGATTACTTACTAGTATATGATGTGTTCCGATCAAAGTCATCCAATTGAGCATAGACCTGTCCACCCTCCCTAATAGTATACTATTAGTTTAAAAACTTAAACTACCAATAGTAATCTTACTCTCACCATTATTATTAAATTATTATTTTTATGGGGTTTTTTAGAATTTTTTTTTAAATTGCTCTTGTGTGAAGCTACAATTTCTGCCTGAAGAACTGATGTATCGCCCAGGCTACCTGACACACCATGGATCCAGCTGCCATCACTCCTCCTCAACACCGCCCCATAGCCCGCCTTGTGACTACCGGCTGACCGGGACCCATCCGAGTGCATATATACTTCACTCGACATGCCCATATTCCAGCACACATACCTCTGAACCGGGGTGTCCACCGCAGACCTGGACTGGGAACGATCAAGAAGAGAATTAAAGTGCAGTATCTGGTGCACAACAGATTGATGTGGAGTAGCTATGCCCTTGAAAATCCTTTGGCACCAGTTCTTCCAAATCTGCCAAAGACCCGCAATAAATAAGGTCCCATAAACACGAAACATCCCCCGAAGCCAAAGACGGATATTGTCATGATTAAGGGTATCCAAATCAGAGGGGATCTCCACATTGAGTGATCTCCAAACATGGGCAGTCCACTCGCACATGAATATACAATGTTGCCAATCTTACTCATGTACTCCACATATTTGGCATAAGGGGGAGGTAGCAAGCTGTCTATGAAAACGCAAAACATTGCACGGGATCACCTCCCAAGCGAGCAACCACAGAAAAAAACAAACCCGGTGAGGAAAATTCGAAGACCAAATCCATCTCCAGTCGGTCTGCCCTGCAGCCGCTTCCAATAGGAAGCTATATCCTGATCTAGCCGTGTAGCAGCCATCAAGGTTTCCTTTCCACGTCCACTCATCACCGATATCAGGATGTAAGCATGGAGGGGCCATGGCAGAAATTGCTGAGCTAATCTCTGGTGGAAGAATAGTATGAACATCTATGAAGTCCCAGGCATTATCATGAATTATATCTTGCACTTTCAAATCCACATCCACCGTTTCAATAAAGGGGACAGAAAGCCCAAGCTGCTTATCCTTGAACCAAGGAGAGAACCAAAGGGAGCACTGTCCATTCTCAAGTTTGAATGAGAAGCCACCAATAAGTTGTCTAGCAGCCTTGCAAATGCTGCGCCAGACGGGGGAGCCAGCAGCCGCAATAGACACAGAAAACCCTCCTTGAGAACAATATTTTGCACGAAATAAGCGACACTAAAGCTTGTCTCTCCCCATGAATAAATCAGCCACAAGCTTACCAAGTAATGCCGTGTTAACATGTCTGGAGCACCGGATCCCCAGACCACATCGGCATGTAGGACGTGTGACACGATCCCAACCTACTAGATTAATCCCCCGGTCCGATCTGTCCTTTCACAAAAAAGTTACGAATGCGCTGATCAATTTTATAACATAATCCCCTCGGCAGCCACATGATTTGCATAGAATAGGCAGGGATGGCCGCTAACACATGACGTGCCAGGGTTGCCCTACCCGCTTTGTTAAGGAGCCGCATGGACCAGGAGGAGAGCCTCATATCCATTTTTTCAAGAATATAGGCATAAGATTGCGCCGTGATTCGCCCCTCATGCATTGGAAACCCGAGATACTTTCCCAAGTTATTTGTGAAAGTAAACGAAGCCGCCGATGAGAGCCACCCCCGCTCTATTGAATTGACACAGGCTGGGGCAAAAGCCCTGGATTTTGAATGGTTCACTTTTAGCCCAGAGCATCTAGCAAAAATGTCAAGGGTTTCTGCCAGACACTGAATGCTGTCTTCATCAACCAAGGTGCAAAGGATTAGGTCATCTGCAAATAGCAAATGAGAAATCCCTATCCCACCCGAAGTAATCCTTACCGGCTGCCAACGCCCTTCCAGAACCTGCTGCTGAATAGCCATGGACAGTCGTTCCATTACAATATTGAAAAGATATGGCGAAAGAGGATCCCCTTGCCGGAGACCTCTACACGGTCGAAAGCCTTCCAGCGGAGTCCCATTCCACAAAATAGAGAATTCCGGCGAGGTAACACAAGACATGATTATCTCCCGAAGCCGACTCGGTAATTCCATCTGTTCCAAACATTCACGCAAAAATACCCAACGAACATTGTCGTAGGCCTTTTCAAGATCCACTTTGATAATGATTGCCTTAGTTCTACAAGAATTCTGAGATAACTTATAGATCAATTCCTGGAGAATAATAGAGTTATCTATTGTCCCTCGGCCAGGGAGGAAAGCCGATTGCAATGGGGATATATACTTTTCCAGTACTGGCCGCAACCGATTAACCAGGACTTTTGAGACGAATTTGTAGGCAACATTGCAGAGGGTGATAGGCCTGAACTGACAGACAGTACAAGGTGTGGCTATCTTAGGCAAAATTAACTATCTCACTTCACACAAGAACAATTTTAAAAATTAAAAAAAAAAAATCTAAAAAACCCCATAAAAATAATAGTTTAATAATAATGGTGAGAGTAAGATTACTATTGGGGTGTTCAGGATATGTGTTGTGTTAGTGATTCCATGGAGGCTTTACGGCTGATTAAAGATAAATGGTCCAAATCTCATTGGTTAGCAGCTTACCTAGCACGGATTGATGACTTAAAGGGGGGCTTTTCGGGTCTGTCGGTTCCAACATATTCTTCGCTAAGGGAATGCGGTGGCCGATTTTCTAGCTAAGAGAGGGGTTGAAGATGAAGTATTTTTCACCACCTGGGCATATCCTCCTGATGGGCTTTGTTCTATTTTGGCAGCAGATGTGGCGGACACTTGGTTTCAAAGAGTCCGGTGATTTGCTTGCCAAGTCCTAGATCTCCGGTTTTTATTTCTGTTATTTTTTCTTTCTTCTTTAACCTGTACTGGCTGTTACGCAAAAAAAAAAAAAAAAAAAAAAAAAAAGTGAGATAATTAATGCGAAAGTGGATTAGGCGAATTGTGTGAAGTGAGATAGTTAATGCAAAAGTGGATTTGGCAAATTGAGGAATTTGAGAATTTTCCATGGTCCATAGCCCTTACCAAATACTCCCTCCGTTCTTTTTTAGTTGTCTTTCTAGCAAATATTACACAAACCAAGAAACATAATTATTACCACACAATCTTCCATTTCTACCCCTATCACTTACCAAGAAATGTATTTGCGTGGAGAGAGAATGAATATTATTGGGGGAATAAAGGGGTAATATTGGAAAACTTACATTGAAATACCCAAAATGACAACTATTATGGAACACTTTTTCATCTCTAAAAAGACTACTATTTTGGAACGGAGGGAGTACATTTATGCATGTTCGATAAAATTCATAAATTCATGCAGTACACAATTTTTTTTTTTTAGGAGCCATTGAAGGCTTGGGAAATGAGTGGTGTGATGTTGGAAGCTTAGGGACTTAACCACTTTGACTAAGTCCTCATCCCCATATGGTACACAATTAAAATATACTCCAATGATAAATAATTGAAAAATTAAATTAGTTAAATTAAATAATGGTAATATGTTTTGAAATAAAAGCTAAAGCTAACAAAAGTTCCCAAAAGCTCCTAAAAGCTGCGTGCAAAACAGACCCTAAATATTTGAATTGATTAATACTCCATTATAGAGTATTAGTTTTCTGGAAAGAATTCCATGGAAGGTTTAGAATATGCTCCAGTCCGAAAATGACGAACACGCGTTTAGCCACGTCTTTGGTTTTTTTTTTTTTTTTTTGGAAGTCTATGTTTTACTTTTTATTACTCATATTTATTACTTCCTTAGTTTTGATATAAATGAACTATTTGCATAGTATTTTATTATTTATTGAATAATTTTAATCAATTTTTTTGACATTGTTATATAAGATAAAAAAAATAGTCAAGTGAGATCTTATTGGATTCGTCTAATAAAGTGGTTTTAGAATATCAAATTTTTATAATTTTTACTTATGTATAATTTGAGTTATTAAAATTTAAATATGTGTTTTGAATTGCGTGAAATACAAAAATGAAGCAGATATTAAAAACAGAGGTAGTAATTAATTTTATTTTAATTACTCTTATGTTTCTTATTAGTTGTATTTTTAAAAATTGAAAAATATTCTAAAATAGTTGTTACTCAATATATTTATATAATATTTTTTCAATATTACTTTTATACTATCATTAATGATTTTTCTAAAATATTATGCATTCACTCTACTTTATTTAAACCAACTAATCTCCACTTCAAACCATCAATGAGAATAAGGACAAAACTATGAAAGTATATAAAGTAATTATTGCATTTTTTGATATGTGTAAATTGAAGTAAAACGACGACTTATAAAGGAATGGATGGAGTATATAATTAAAAGAAAAAGGAAAAAAAAGTTCCAAAGATTAGTGGTAGATTTTTTTTTGGGTGAGCAGATTAATGGTAGATTTGTATGGTTGTACTTTTACATAAAATATTCTATGTAATTTTTATTTTTTGGTTAGACAGCTATACATAGTATATAATTTTATTAATATTAGTATGATTTAATAAATTTAGTCAAAATAAAAATAAAAAAGCAGTCTTTTATTAAAGAAAAAATACTAATTAATTGGATTTAGGTTAATAAATTCCTAGAAATTCTCCGACCACTCAGAAAACGACATTAGACCCACAAAGAAGAATTGGGGGCCCTTGAATGTTCGTTCAAACAAATCAATTCCCTCAAGAAAAAATCAATTTCATCGTCGGACTTCCTGCAGCCTGAGCCCGACTGCCCAATTTCCACCCGATTTCCTTCCTCTACTGTTTTCCACTATTCAATTTCAACAAACAAATCCCTTTACTCATTTATCTTTTAGGGTTTGCGTCATTTTTCAGCGCTTATCTTTCCATCTTCCCGATTCCCCTGATTAGTATGGAGATTGTGAGGGGAATAGAGGTTTCTGATGAAATTTTGGGGACGATTATGCCCATACTCGCCTACTGGGTATATTCCGGGATTTATATATTGCTTGGCTCGCTGGATGAATATAGGCTTCATACCAGACAGGATGAGGATGAGAGGAATCTGGTGTCCAAGACAGACGTGGTCAAAGGGGTTCTTCTTCAGCAGGCTGTTCAGGCTGTTGTCGCCACCATCCTCTTTGCTGTGAGTGTGTGTTTCTTATACTTGTTTTTATTAGTTATTTATGTATTTGCTGGATTTTCAAGGAAGCTATGTGGTTTTATGTGCACAATAGCTTGTCTTTCTTCAGTTTTAATTCTCGATGTTGTGCTTTGTTTTTGTTTTCTTTGTGTTTCATATAATATGATGAAGAGTAGATAGGCTGTTTTTTTGCAGAATATGTTTGGGATTTCACGTGATACCGTTGTATGTTCAGATGGGTTTTTATAGGGTTTCCGACTGTTTATTTAGACTACTAGGAACAGATTAATCATCTGTTATTGCAGAAATCATATTGGTGCTGTAAGTGATGTATGATTGATGATGTTATATTTGGATTCTTGTAAGAATTTATAGGTTGTTAGATAAGAAAGAAAATGCCCTTTCATAGCTCTTCGACTCTTGGAATTCAAAACTAAAGTAGTTTCAACTAATTGGCGTAATTGAATAATCAGATGTCTGAATATCAGTGGGCGTAATTATACATGCTTATGCTAAAAACTTAGACATGTAGCTAAAAATTAGAAATTTATAATTGTGTCTCGTTTATAATCATCAAGTAGATTCTAATTTATAAAAAGTTCCCGTTTTGCAGTTTAATTTGTGTGTCTGATTTGATATATAATACAAGCCATGCATTTATTTTGGTGAGACTTAGTCCAGCCAGTAGTTGTTTTTACTCTGGTTGGCAATATGCTGTAGTGTCTGTTTGTATGACAGGATAACCAGAATTATTCAATTTTGTGCGACTATGGCAACATACGTCCAAGTGTTGACATTGTTGTAGTTTCTCACAGTTTTTGCCCATGTAGAAATAACTATTATGCCATGCTAACTAAATTGTTTCCTTTTTCCGCGTGATGTATAAAATATATGGCAATCGTATAACGGAAACTACATTTAATGCTTATTAAATGTTCAGAATTGCTTCGAGCACTAGGAGAGAAAAACGACAAATATGCTGACATATTACCTAATATAAAGCTTAGTGCTTCATATTCTGTAAAGCAGTGCAAAGCCACTTTTTGATTTTGTGGCTATTGAATGGTGATTGGAACTGCGTTCATTTGGATTTTCTCAAAAAATTGTTACATTTAATGAATATATATTTGTTTGGCTTAATAGTTGAGTGATGACAAATTTCAGCTAGGTAGAAAACTCTGAATGCTGCGGCAATTCGGCATTAATGTAGATTTGTTTGAAGAGTAATTATTGCCTTCGCATGTGTTGAAGCTACAAAATGATTACTTGTAATAAGTGACGGACTAGTATTTTACGTCTTCCTTTTCCTTATCGTTGAAAATTTTCTGTATGTTTATTTTAAAAAATAAAATAAAAGAAATATATATAGCGATACTAAACTTCCTGGTCTCGGATTCCAAATTATATTATATTTCTTTTGATTATGCTGATTCCAGAGTTTGATGTTCACCATGTCCTGTAATTGAAGGTTACAATATTCTCTGGTTGCTGGGGAAAGTTATTTGTATGAACTTCAACTATTGCCTTGTCCAGAATATTAAGGGTTATAGAATTCATTGATTATAAATTCAAGTTTTACTTATGTAGTTATGTTTAATTTGGCTGGGTTAACTTTCCTAAGTATTCGGTTGCAATGTGGATCTCTGAGTGCATGTTGGGCTACCTGATTCTCAGTTATGAGATATGTGGACTGGTTGGAGATTGATAATTCCAAATTTTGTTGGGTGTTGTGGATACCATATTGTTGATGCAACAATTATTTTACTGTTTACGTTGTTCTGTTTTTATTATTTAGAAATTAAGTTTTGGTTTGTGATGAAATATATGCATTCCCTGTAGGTTACTGGAAGCGATAGTGAATCTATGGAAGGACAACAAGCTTCCATCTTAGTTCTTGGCAGACAATTTTTGGTGGCAATGATGGTATTAGATACCTGGCAGTATTTCATGCACCGTTACATGCATCAAAACAAGTTCTTGTACCGGCACATCCACTCTCAACACCATCGCCTTGTAGTCCCATATGCCTTTGGAGCCCTTTACAACCATCCCTTGGAAGGTCTACTTCTTGACACAATCGGTGGTGCTTTAGCTTTCCTCATCTCTGGGATGTCACCTCGGGCTTCCATTTTCTTCTTCTCCTTTGCTACCCTTAAAACGGTTGATGATCATTGTGGGCTATGGCTACCTGGCAACCTATTCCACATGTTCTTCAATAACAACTCGGCCTATCACGATATTCACCACCAACTCTATGGTAACAAGTACAACTTCTCGCAGCCATTCTTTGTGTTGTGGGACAGGATCCTTGGTACCCACATGCCTTATTCTCTTGAGAGCAGAGCTGAGGGTGGATTTGAAGCACGACCGACCAAAGAATACAAGGAAGAATGAGAAAAATAAAACCTTTCCTGTAATATCTCTATGTATCACTACACCTGTTTTTGGTTCACTTCTCCCTTCTTATTTTTGCCTTCATTCGTGGTTGAGTGATTTTATTAGTAGTACATATTTATGTCCATACAAACACTACACTCATATGGGACTGCTCCTATAATTGGCTTGGCTTTTTGTATGAAAATACATTTGAGGGAATGAAAGTTCTTACATTATCTATGTTGTCATGGTAAATGAACCATGTGAATTGGCAGCGTTCTGAATGAGGTATTGCAATTTCCTAACGTATTCTTTCAGCATTTGGCATGACTGGTAAATATAACATGTAGAATTGCTAATTACTTCATATGGAGACTTTGAATTAGACACTTAAGCGTATTGCTTTTCACACCACAAGTAGATAAAATCTATGCTTATCCTGCTAAAATATTGAAAAGTTTCTAAAACTCGTATTCAATAATCGGTACAAATTCGTATTTGAGGGCTGAGGTCTTAAACGGACTGGTTCCTCAAACTCAATAATAGATATTGTCATCAATGCTACAAACTGCAAATAACATTCCTGAAACACAAAAATCCCACATTAATACACAACCTCACGCTAGACATCGAATCTACAAATAAAAAATGACAGGCCAGGGGGAATATATCCCAATGGGATTTGATAAAATAGTGCCTGTGAGTAGGTTAACCCGTAATGTATGTAAAGGCATTGAATCCCAAGATCATTCTGAGCATCTGGACATCCACAACCCCTGGTGAGGTAAACCGTTGCCTGGCAAAGCTCTCAAAGTGAGATGGATAGAGCAACACCGGTATTTCGTATGTACAAGATCACGAATTATCATTCGAGGTCTGGTGTCATGCTTTCACTGTGTGGGATGTAGAGTTGCCCGTCCAGTATTGTTTCACAGCCACCAGTATTTTTTCGGGCACAAGAGGGCCATCTTCGTGATCCATCATTTTAGAATCCCATCGCATCCCTCCAATTATCCTCTTCACGCTGACGAGTGCATCTACTTCATCGCGGAATATGACTGCACCTTCAGGGCGGAGAATCCGGTCCATCTCTAACAAAATATCTTCAAAACCACACCTGCAGGTGTTCTTTGAAAGTTAATGAAAGCACTGTATGTTAATTGATTAAGTTTTCAAGTATCTTCTTTGATCGCACAGCCAGACATCTCGGGTAATAAAAACTTAAAAACAAATGCACCACAATATTGCACACTTACTTTTCTTTGTACAAGCTAAAAACACGATTAGCATGGATGAGATCATACGTCCTTGGATATGTAGAAAAGGCTTCACACCTGAACAAAAGAGTGTATGTGACAGACACGGTGTTAAAAAAAAACCAAAAACCATTTGAACTGGAGCAACAGGCAAGAACATTATCAAAAAGACATACCAGTCGTGATAAATGCCAATCAACCCCCTTTCATAAATGACACCAAGGGTGTTCTTTTCGGCAATAGTAGGTACCACATTCATAACCCACAACTTTGGAGATTGGAGTGCAGCTGCAAATCCGCCAAATCCAGCATTCATATCCATAATGTTACGGTACCTACCGGAGTCAATAAGTTTGTTTATCTTTCTATAAGCATTGACATGCTTTCTCCACTGTTTATTGTCCTCCTGGTATGTATCAATGGAAACTCCAGAAACTGAGCCACTAGCTACTCTAGGGGGAACAGCATGTAGCCTCTCAGGGAATGGTTTGAGATCCTCTGGAAATTCAACACTATTAGCATTGTTATTCCTGGTTATGCACGGCTCCATTTTCTTGTACCTGAAAAATACACGAAGGCAGGCAAATGGTTGGCCACAATTACTAAGATATGAAGAATAAAAACACAAAAGCGAGAGGATTCATGAAACCGTATATCTTGCAACTACTGTTCAATACCAGACATCATCAGCATCTTCAGATTTACAGAATGATGCCCCAGAACGTTCTTGGAAAGTACGGCAAGATTCTGTATCCTTCCTCTTCTGCCAAATTGCAGTTTCGTCTTTCTCAGATTTCTTCTCCCAGCACAACAATTTAGCAGTGTCTTCAATCTTTCTTTGTTCTTCCTGGAGTTCTTCTAAAGGGCGCCGCCATGCCTTGTAATGTGTTTTCCAATTGATTGGAGGACCTGAGAGCACCCAATACCCACCAGGTCTCAGCACACGGTCGACTTCCTTCAAATATAGTCCATCTGTATGGAAAAATTTACAAATTACATACCATCCACCAAGAAAACTATGCAATAATGGTTCCCCAATGTTTTACTCTTCAAAATAGAAATAGAGCGAGAAAATGCTTTTGGTTCATACCATTCAGCCCCCATGGTATAATGCAACGGGAACAATGAGCCATGTCAAACGCCCGAGATGGATATGGCATTTTCACCGTTCCAAGAACACCAATGACAGCAGGTACACCCCTTTCAAGGGCGAATTGAACCTGAGCCTCGTGGGAGTCTCTTGGTGCAAACGACATTGCAATGACATTCCTGTCCCAGAGATACGCACCCCAACTAGCAACCTGAATCATATAACCAACAAATTGGCAAAGAGAAAAGCCTTAATATACAGAAAACAAGTACACAAGAAAAGTGAAGAATTCAAAACGAAATGCTTGTAGCACATACATACCCCGCAACCTGTGTCCAGTGCAGTCCTTATCGTGCCATTTGAAATTGGTATAACTGATGCAAGGTCATCAATGTACTTATCAGCCCCTTGAGGAAATTGTGTTCCTCCACCAGGGAATCTAAACACGTTGCCTTCGTACTGGATCCAGTTCTGAATTGCCTTCTCAACTGTCAAGCTTTTATATGGAGCATTAACATAGGGAACATAATCACGGCTCTTTGGCCATGGAAATGGCGTTATATAACCTTCAGGAGCTGGGATAAGGCAGCGTAGGTTCCGCTCTGGAGAAGGACAATGTCTCTCTCGGTAAAACATATCTTTCCTGGTCAAGGACAAGGCACGTTTTGGATCTTGGCAAGGAGTATAATCAGTGTAGCGAGGACGGCATGGCTTATACACAGTCACTTTAACATCAGAACGATCAATTACACCAGCACCACCACCATGGTGGATTTCGAAATTGAGGTTCGGAAGGATGTTGCAGTTAGCTCCACTCTTTGTCACTGCCAATGCTATACTGTCCCCTTTCCCAAACCCACTCCTCTGCCATGCTCCCAATATGTAGAAGAAACAACACAAACCAGCTACTATGAAAATGTAAACCGAACTCCTAGTTCTCCTATTCCCTGAATTGAACTTGTTCGCCATTATCGGCCTGCAAATGTATTGCTGAGGCTTAGTAGAGACCAATAAAGAGCAGGAAGAAATCTGAACTTATGCACACAATATTATTAGCGCATTCAAGCACTGTAAATGGAAATCGACGAATGAATTGCAACCATCAGGTTGCCTTCAAGAATTCTGAAGCAAACCCAAAATATTTTTAACCGGTAAACTGTAGACATCTAGATCACATCAAATGCTCTGTGTTCCTTTTCTACTAGAACTACATGACCTCTTGAAGACACTATCCACAATAAAATGTTACGCCCACTAATCAAGCTAGTGTTATAACTGGTGAGACCAGAAAAATCAAACCCTCACCCAAAAAATACTACAGTACCAGAGAAAAGATAGTCCACCTAAAACTTTTAAATAGGTAGAAAATATCAAGGAAACTAACAGGGAAAGCCATGCGCCAAGCACATTACTGTTTAAAGTTTAATCCACCCCCAAAATTCAATCTTCAATGCCAGTAGGAAATAGAAAGCCCAAGCAGTGCCATAATTAACAATCTACACAGTGATCCTGCAAAAATTAACTTATGCAACAAAAGGTTGTAAATAAAATGTTCAAGGGTGGGTAAACTGTAAAGATTCCACTGAATAATGTGAAAGAGAAACAATTATATATGCCAGTAAAAGAAAGAGTATTGAGATGTAAACCCACCACTGGATATTCAAAGAAAAGCTCAAATCTTGGCTATTAAGGCAAAGAAACACTACCGACAATCCATTCAATCAACAAGAGTAAAAACAGGAAAACCATACTTGACCAAAGCCTATCAAGGGATTCCAACAACAATAAGACTAGAACAGAACATTCTGAACTGAAAAAGGATGTTACCAACGCTCAGAACTCCCACACAATCGTATCTGCCAAGTCTAGCGGGGAATAATAACATTTGTCCGTTTTTTTTTAAAAAAAAAACCACTAAAAGAAATTCCATGAAAAGGAAAAATAATGGCTTTATTCTGATATGAAAGTATCCATAAGCGTACCTTGGTTTGAAACTTGGAAGGGTGTCCAACTTCCACCCACTGATGGTGATAAACCCTAATGTGAATTGGGACCGACACGCGACGAATTAATGCAGAGGGAGGGTGATGCTTATAGTGGGGCTCAATGCGGTGCTGATCTACCGCTGGTAGAAGAAAGCAACGGCCGCGATGGGGGGAGTTAAATGCCGCAAGAGGGAGTTAGTCTGTCGGAGATGGTGGTCCATGCCATCCTGTAGGCTAGCCGCGAGCCCAAAGCCCCGCCTCTCTTTGTAGGCTAGATATTTGTTGTGTTCAACTGTCTTCCAGACCAGTCGCAGTGTTTTGTAAGATTTGATTTTTAAGCATTTGTTGACCCTAAATCACCATTATTATTATTACATCTAATCGATTGCGAAGGTTGAAATTATTTGGGATAAATAGTGTTTATTCACCAAAAGATTACTTTTATTTTTTTGTGAAACCGGGCATCCCAGACCACATTAGCCTTATCCACTCAAGCCAAAAGATTATTGGGATAAATGTTAGTAGTATTTAGTTTTTAAAATATACTATCTTAAAAAAAAATTTAAAATTATATATATATTAATTTTAGTCACATTTAATTTTCTTAAATTTCAATCTCTAAACTATCATTTTAAAACATTAGTACTATTTAAAACTATCTTAATTTAATTTAGAACTATTTTTTACAATTAATTTCAAAGTTTAAATTCCAAACTCTAATAATTTCTCAAAACATTTTTATATGATTGAGATTTTTTTTTTCTTTTTTTTTTTGTGAGCCAAAAGGCCAGCAAAGAGGATGAAATTATATGATTGAGATTGAGAGCACAAAAAGAGTATTACTGTTATCTCAAAAATATTTAATTGCATCAGTAATAAACATTTAATGTATTCCATTTGCATAATAGATTATTTATTGGATAACTTTATTTTAACTTTTGAGTACAATTCTACCAACAAAATTATGATATAGTCAGCATATTTGACTGCAGGTGATTAAATAATATATAAATCTCGTAAAGTGATGTGTATACTTTATAATGTGATATGTATAGATAAATTGTTCTTTATTATTTTTTTTATTCATAACTTACATTCATCACTTTTTTTTTACTTACACATCACTCCAATACACATGTTCATCACTCTTAGAAACCCATGTATCACTGTCATCACGTGTAGGCGGCTGCATTTATAGTTTTATACAATTCCCCAATTATACAAGATAAAACACATTTAAGTGAGATCTGATTGGATTCTTCCAATTAATGAATAATAGAATAAAGATTTTGTGATCATGCAAGAATAAGAACAATGGATGTTGTGATCCTCGAAGTTTTCAACCGATTGCTTCCCTAATGACATTACCAACCATGATGCCCAAACTCGGTTTGAATTTAGTCCTAAAAGGTGATGATGATATTTTGTCACTTTATTCGTCGCTTGTCATACAAGATGACGGAGCTTTATGTGAGGAAATCATACGACACACTTTGTGGCTTGTTTTGCCTTCCAACGAAATTTGCACTAAGTAGTATGATTTCAAATAAGGACGAGCAATATGATAACAAAGATGGGTTATAAGACAAACTTGGTTGTTGATTCTTTAACAAGTGTCGAGTCATATTGACTCACAGAATTAACAAGATCAATTTATTTTATCATTAATAATGAAAACACCTTAAGTGGGGAGACTGATTCTAACGAGGCAAAAACGAAAGCAATATTCAACTTCACTTCTACATAACGGGGTTGGGGACTTACCCTAGCGGTCAAGTCCCCGTCTCCCAACCATAGGTTGGGGGTTCGATCCCCACCCGGCCCAATATCCCTCCCCTTTATCCCCCTTTGTAATTTGTGTGGTTTGGGCTCCCACACACATTTGCCGACACATGAGTGTCACCGTTTACCAAAAAAAAACTTCACTTCTACATATTATAACAATCAATTCCAACTTGAGATGACGACAGGATCGAATAATTCACAAGATAACTAATGTTCGATACTTTGATATGGAAGTTTGACAAACAAATCATCATAAGAAATGGAGTATATTGAATTATTATAGCATACACATAAAATTAGTAATACAGTTAATTAATAAATTTTATAATAGCCAACATGATTTATTATTCAACTTTCATTCAATTATATTGTACACTATATAGTTAAGCTGAATTTTGTTATATATATCTAATCATATAGATTTATATTATATTACTATATTTTGAAATAAAATTTTAGCTTTACATATTTTAAAACATTAATTAACTATTAAACGAATACGTTAAATTCTATGCCAAAAGTAGCGGCCTTTATTTATACTAGATTTTTTCGCCCGCTGCGCATGGGTCTTGAACTTATATAAGTTTATAAAATGAGAATATAATTTTTTTTGCATTACATAAGCTTAACAACGAACATTGCCAAATCTTCATCAATTTGTTGTAACAGAGTTTGCTACATCAGCATCATTTTTGTTCTTCAGCTCCCGGCAGTCGGTTACGTTGTTCTTCAACCATGTTGACAACATCATCACAACCTCGATTATCTTCACAATTCTATCCAAACTTGGACCTAACAATATCTTTGCATTATTAAGGTTCTAAAAAATATTATTTTACTCACTAATATGTTGTCCATTCTGAATATTATCCCTAGAGGTTTTAAAGAATATTATTTATATATTTTTGGGGTATACACCGTGTATCTCGATACCACATTGGGTCCAAGACTAATTCCTTGAGCATCTTGTGGGAATTTAAGTGTTGCCTATTCCAAAGCATAATTCTGCATATATACACAAAGTAAACTCTAAGATTGTTTTGGGGATTTAGAGGATGGGGGCTTGGCCTAGTGGTCAAGTCCCCGAACTCCTAACCTATAGGTTGGGGGTTCGATTCTCCACCCGGACTCTATCCGGTTATCCCACCCGTTTTCCATTTGTAATTTGTGTGCTATGGGCTCCTACTATCTATTTCCTAGCTTGTCTAGGCTGTTAAGCAAAAGAAAAATTTAATAATTCCCCATACATTATTTAAACTTTTTTTGTCATCTTTTCATTCATTAAATTTTATAAATGGATTTTAAATTTTTGTTTCGATTAGTTTCTATGGACTAATCTTAATTTTATAATTAATGAATTTTAATTATAATTACTTTTTGATTATATGTTAAGTTTCAAAAATATTATGGAGATTATGAAATTTGGTAGAGATTATAGGATTAGTGTTTACTATAATATTTTAAGTTATTATTAGTATGTATTTTAAAATTTAACGATAAATAGAAATATAACTCTCAAAACTATAAAAATTTTAGTTCATATACCAATCAGGCAATCAGAGGGTTGTCGTGGGGCTGCAATCAGTTCTTGGATATAACGTAGGTCATAAAATTTGATTCAGTCTTGCATATTTATCTTTACCATAGTTCGGTCATATGCAATTGGTGCTACTTTCCCATAATTTATCATCAATATTTTTAGTTGTCAAACTTTATGCACTTCAGAAATTTATTGACGTATGATTTGATTGGGAAATTTCTTATAGAGTAAATTTTTCCTTCTTCAAAAGAATCACAAAGGCGTGCATATGATTTCGCCATATAAAAGGATGCATCTGATCATACTGTTATATTAATCATTATGTCAATATTGTAATATAAAAATTACTTATATAGATGTGATTATGTAGTAAATTATTATATTGTCACATTGACATCCAATAAGCGCTATGATTTTCAATTCTTATTTCATAATATACTATAACCGTCACGTAAATGAATCACTCTTACAATCATTCTCCAATCATATTTATTTTATTGAGTGAATCCAAATTATCATACTTTATTGTATTCGTCATTTTTCTTAAATTTGAATAATGATTTAATATTGGAGAATGAATCCAAAAATGAGTTATTAATCATTGAATAGAAAATTATTGGATAATAATTTTATTGATTATTGCCCTAATTATTATAATCAGTTATTTTGGTAAAGCAATAACCACTTTTTTTGCTAATATAGAATGATCAACTATTATAGAATGATCATTCATCGGACTTTCTCTTTTTTCTTGCTAATATATCGTCCAATACATTTTTGGCACATCATTATAAGTATAATACATATTTTTAATGCTACATGATTCCATGCAAAGAAAATCTCTATTGGGACAATTATATATTTAACCTTTTGGGTCTTCACATTTTTCTTGGCAATTGATCAACACATGACACGTAAAATCGACTAATACATTTGTTGACCGTTTGATAAATTTAAAATTATAAAATTTAAGATTATGTTCATAAGTATTTATTTTCAAAGTATCAAAAAAAATAATGGTAACATAAATTCACTGCACGTTTTTAAGTGAAAAAATAAACAAAACAAAGGAAGCATTTAGATGACATGTGGCAGCTTGTGAAATTTTTAAGAGGATGATATGGCGTTTATGATGTGTCATGATGAGAGCCGTTGACTGTTTGATCATGTTTTATAATGATTTACAGATATAACATTGATTTGATATTTTTTAATAAGAATGAAGATAAAAATATATATATATATATAAGATACAATAAGGGCAAAACAGTCTGCACGTGACAAAAGTATTAAGGATTTATTATATAGAATAGAATATAGATTGTTACCAAAAAAAACTTTAATTATATATTTATAAAATATAAAATATATAGTATCATTTAATTTATTTACAATTTATATCTTTCTAATAAAGATAGAATGATTTAATCAAGATAATTTATATTAATATAGATTTATTTTCTAAATATAGATGTTGATTAGTTAGAAAGATATTTTTTAAAAAGATTTAAAATAGATTAAAGAGATAAATATTTTTTTAGGCCATCAATAGACAGGTAATTCATTTTTGGGCCACGAAAGATTGAATTATGAAATTGAGCCACCAACAGGTATTCGGGCCGAATTTAGAGCCAATTTGACCAATACCACACAAAATCGGGCCACGTGAAACCCAATCACCACATGATGGCTTAAAAGCGGAAATTGTCTCCTTTTAGTGGCCTGTTTTAATTGTTTGGTAATTAAAATAATTATTTCTTCATCATTCCATTATTTATGCCTCACTTTCCTTTTTCTGTCTATTTCAACATTTTTGTCTCATTCTCATTATAGTAAATACTCCCACCGTCCCAGTTTAATTCTCTTGTTTGACTTTTTGTCACTGTTAATTATTTAACTTTGACTTAATGTTATTACAAGTATATATTAGAAAGAAATAGTCGAGTTGGGTCTTGTTAGAATCTTAAACTCATGTAGTTTTAGAATATATATTTTATATAATTCTTTTTTTTTTTTTACAGATTTTGAGATATTAACGATTGAAAATGTGCATTGGATGTGTGCACAAATCAAACAAGATATGTTAAGTGTGACGGAAGAAGTAATGAAATATTAATCACCAAACCGACCTTAAGAAGTAATGAAATATTAATAACTGTATAGGCTGTTTTGCAACAAAAAAAAAATCACCAAACCTACTGATCACATCAATAATTAAAATTTCAAACTGACGACAATTAATAAATTCCAACACACGACCATACATCACACATAACTAAATTAATTAAAAATTCAAATTTAATATAATTATATCACATAAATTTCTAGTTTACTCCTACAATAAATACTAATATACACTACATTAAATATGCTCTATCCCCACATAAAATACCGTGGTCAAAATACCATGATGTGAAATAAACATTCATTAAAATAAATAATAAATAAAATAAAACAAATACTATATATTATAAAAAATAAAAAAATAAAAAAAATAATAAGTAGAATTAATTGTATTAATAATAACATCAAGAATTAATTAAAGTATCTAACCTAAAATAAAAAATAAATAATTAAATCTAAAAAATAAATTAAATTTTGACGGACAAAAAATATTGTGACGGACAATAAAAATGAAAGTGAGACATAAATAAATAGTTGGATGAAGTATTATTTAATTTAATTTAAAAAAATAGAAAATAAAATAAAAAACCTAAAATAGGCCATCAAAAGGTCAACATTGCAACTTTTAGGCCAGCGCGTGAGAGTGTGTGGCGAGTGGAGCACACACGGCCCGTTGAGACGTTGACTTGGTCAATTTGGCCTAAAAAAACAGCCCGAATGCCTGTTGGTGGCTCAATTTCATAATTCAATCTTTCGTGGCCCAAAAGTGAATTACCTGCCTATTGATGGCCTAAAAAAATATTTATCTCTAGATTAAATTTAATTCAAGATTTATTATATAGATGACATGTGTCAGCATTTGGTATTTTTGAGAAGATGACGTGGCGTTTATGATGTATCATCATAGGAACCGTAGATATGTTTATGGTGTTTTATAATGATTTACAGATATACCCTTGATTTGATTTTTTTTAATAAGGTTTAAAATAAAAATATTAGATTTAATAAGGGCAATACAGTCTGTACATGCCAAAAAGTATTCAGAATTTATTATATAGATGGAACTATGAATTTTTTTTCTTAATCTTAAAAATGAAATTATTATTTTTTAAAAAAAAATAAATAAATAAAAAGATGGAGGGATTTGGGCCTAATGGTTGCAGCTGCACATGAAGCCCACGTTTGAAAAAAAAAAAAAAAAAAAAAAAAAAGGCCAGACAACAAGGGCTTCAAACGAGGCTTAGGTTTGTGGAGGTCTCCGAAGTTTAGTTATGTGGCATTTGGTGCGCCTCTCAATAATTAAAATAATATGCAATTCTAATACTACTCGTAATCACCAATTAATTCACAAAGTGAATGTCTGAATTTCACAGCAACTAACAGTAAACTTTGATGAAATTCAATAAACCGCATCGCTATTAGGTTATCTTTGATATAGGAGTATATGTTTGGTTGAGAACTACATCCCTTAAATGATAAAATTGACTCTAATTTATGGGTTAGAGGCCAACTAACAAATTCATTATCAATTGATTATCAATTGATTTTGAGGTTATTTTGTTGAAGCAAAGGAATCATCATAAGTACAATACTATTATACAAATAACACAATGTAATAAATGGCCACAAAAAGTCAACAGTCAAATTAAAGCCCACAAATTCAGTTCTGAATGAAAACTGAAAAAAAAATGTCATGACTTTTTTATTAGGTAGGGTTTGAGATCTTTAACCTTTTCATTCAACCCCTCTCATAGTTATTACCATTAAATAAAAGAGAAAAATACATTAATATTATTATTATGATTTAAATCTGACAAGTCAGTGGGAATAGAAGCTTGGGAATGGAATAGAAGGTGGCGTTTTTGGATCCTGAGAACACTGACTTCACTTAAATAGTACTAGTATAATATTCATAGTTTCATACACAGACACACATTTAATTATATACATATAGTCCATGTATATGACATGAGCTGAATATAATTTTGAACCTATGCATTGGGAGTTGCTTTCTTGTCCTCATTTCCAAGCAACATTTCAGAAACCATTGCACTTGGAAGCTTGCTTTGTCTTGACATGAAAGACAATAAATGGGAGTGGTTCTTGAGGGCTCCCAGGACCCAATGCAAACCCCTCCACAAAATGGTGCGTTCTGTGGAAGCATTATGTATTTATGTTAATGTATCTATGGCACTGGTGTTGGAGTCCCGGGACCTCTCAATAATCACTCTCTCAAATACAGTAGTACATACTCATCTCCATGAGGGCTGACTGGTTTCCTCTTGAGATTCCTCCATTTGGAGATAAACTAAATTAAACTAAACTAAACAGGAGGGTGGATGAAGATTCATGAGTCCTTATTAAGGAAGTGGAAATAAGAGTCATTGTGAATTGTGATGGCATTACATATATATGCACATACATCTTGTGCATATAAATGTTATCTTGACTTTGGGGTTTTCTTGGTACCTGTTCTTGAAGGGTTGGTTAATTTGCCTTAATTAAGATTTCCGTCTCAAAAACCCCCAAATTAATTTAATTGTTTCTTTTGTGCCAAAAACAAGGCCCTTTAAAGTCACCTGGAAAGGCGGCTGATCCTTCGGGGCCAGACCCCTCCTCGAAGTGCAAACCATATTTTTGATTCCTATATTTTGATCATCATACTGCTGAGCTAACTTATTGCATGCTCTTTTGTGTTCAGCTTCTATTTGGCATTTGATTTGTTTGTTTCCAAATCAATTTGCTCTATAGATCAGAGCTGCAGTTTCTGCTTCATTGATTTCCAAATCTTGAAGAAATAATGGAAGAAAGAAATAATACTGAGAATGACAAAATGGATGAAGTGATGCTGCCAGGGTTCAGATTTCACCCCACTGATGAGGAATTGGTAGGGTTTTATCTCAGAAGGAAAGTTCAGCAGAAACCCCTCTCTGTTGAACTCATCAAGCAGATTGATATCTACAAATATAATCCATGGGATCTTCCAAGTAAGAAAAACATATAAATATATTCATGTCTGTACAAATTTCCATGACATTTTTTGTATGCAACATCAATTAACTATGTATGTACTTTCTTGTAAACATAAATAGAATTGGCAACAACCGGCGAGAAAGACTGGTATTTCTACTGCCCTAGAGACAGGAAGTATAGAAACAGTGCAAGGCCAAATCGAGTGACTGGCGCTGGATTTTGGAAGGCTACAGGCACTGACCGGCCCATATACTCTTCGGATGGCTCGAAGTGCATTGGCCTGAAGAAATCCCTTGTTTTCTATAAAGGTAAGGCTGCTAGAGGAATCAAAACGGATTGGATGATGCATGAGTTCAGGCTGCCCTCCGTCTCTGACTCTGTGAATCCTAAGAAGTTCTTGGACAAAATTATTCCTGCTAATGTAAGTAGTCAGTGCAGTAGTTGTGTCATGATTCATATGATATATCGTGTATTTGACCGAAACCTTAAGGGTTCGAGTTTATAAGTCAATGTCGTCTAATGTATTGTAGGAAGCGTGGGCGATATGCAGGATTTTCAAGAAAGCTACATCGAGCACACAAAGGGCCGTTTCACAGTCTTGGATTTCACCTGGGGTGATGTTTGATGCTCCAGTGTCCGAAGTGATGATGAATCTGGCTCCTGTCGACAGTGGTCATCAGTTCAGTTCCAGCAACATTACAATGGCAAGCAGCCTCCAATTCGATTTTGGTAATGGTAGAGAACAACAGTCATCATCAATGGCAAGTTTCAATCCCCTGGCTTTTTCTCAGAGCAAATCTGCAATGTATCATCAGATGGGGAGTGCTAAGCAGCCATGTCAAGTACCGTCTGAATCAGCCCGGAAATGTGGCAGCAGCGATGCTTCTTCTTCCATGTTGCAAGACGTGTCCAATGCCATTTTCAATGACTATGTAAAGGGTGTGGATTTCACCGTGTTCCATGAGCAGTGCAATGGTTTCATCTCATCTACAGGCATTGACCAGAGTGTGCAAGGGGGCCTTTCTCAGGGAGAGCTGCAGGCAATGTTGGTTAGGGACACGAATGCATTGCAATGTGAAGAACCTGTGGGGTTTTCTTACAGTAATACTTTGAGCTTGCCTGAAGCCTGGAAATCAGATTTTTTGTGGGATTCTTCTCCTTGTCCTAGTGAGTTGTCCACTAATTACCCTGCTAACAAGTGAAGTATATATATCCGTACTGACTGTAGGGAATGTCTTCAGTGCTGCGGTTGCCCTCCCTTTTTCTCGTATTTTATTTATAATGTGAAAAATGTCACACGGATTTTGTTTAAGGTAATCAAGAAAGTCATACATCTATTTCCTTCAAAATCATATGAATTCAATCGTGTAAACTGTAAATTCTTGTTGGAGTTCTTGCCCCTCGTGTAATATTCAGAATTGTGTTCCTTAAAAGCAAATTGTAAATGTCATCAGATGGGTAAAAACAGAGCTAGGCAACATACGCATACACCCTGAAGAAGCGTTCAATTCAGAAGAGACCATAATCAGGTTTTCCCGGAAGCAACATCTATGGACCATTCTCAGAATTGCACCAACAAATTTCTGAATTAAATCTACACATGCTCAGATTAACAAGATATGAAATGGACAATATCGTGTGTATAATTATCTACTTAAATTTGCATCAGATAATAAGGAAATAGAGAATCGACTAGCATGGCTCGCAACAAAATAGACCAAAAATGTAAGTAACATAAAAGCAATACGAGGAGTTTAGTTGACATCAAAATGGGAGAATATCCAAAAGGCTACATAGGAAGAATTTTCGACAAACTGAAGAAATTAAAGCAGTATTTCAAATAATCTCAAACAAAATACAAATGTCAAATTAAGCATTGAAGGTTTGGAAAAAGAGAGCCTTGGCTAATGGTCCAAAATTTATGTAAGCGTGACATTAGCCCTTTAGCTCTTAGAAGAAAGCTTTTCCTTTGCTTTTTGTATCTTCAAAACCTTCTTCACAATCTTCTGCTCTTCAACCAAGAAAGCACGAATGATCCTTCAAAATCCAATGACAGGAACATCAGATCACAAAATAAATGTGCACAAAATGAATTACAAGCTCATATAAATCATCGCAACCAACCTTTCCCTAACAGCAGCACCAGATAGAACTCCACCATAAGCACGGTTGACAGTCCTACGGTTTCTAGATAATCTAGACCTCTTGTATTCAGCAGGTCTCAAGTGAGGAATCTGCAGAATTTCAAAACATCAGTGGCCTCAAATAAATAGTGTATGTGCCATACTTCAGAGTCATCAATCAATTCACAGAATCTACTACAGAAGGACACCGAGCAAAATAAATTATCAATTTTTGTGGGTACTTAAATTCCTTGTCCTCAGTATCATATCAGTTCAAACTTCACAGACAAGGCCATTAATGGTAGAACTAAAACTACAACTTGTTTCAAAAATAGTACAACGAGCCAATCTTGGTTTCAGTAATTCAGCTCAATGAAAATAAGGACAAATATATTATATTTCAAATATCAACACATAACAAAGTAATTAGGAATAGAATACCATGCTACATCAATGTTTGGTTCAAAGAATTTGTAACAAAATAGTGAAGAGAATATTCTCCGTATTTAATAAAAGGAAATAATTGAAAAAATAGCAAGCTCATATTTGTTTGGCTAAAAGGTTTTACTGTAACAACACAGAATAATTTTCAAGAAAAAATAAAGAAATAAAAAGAGAAACAATACAATAACACAAATTCAAAGAGTTTATAACAGAATAAAGTATACTAATGAAACGGATGAGAGTTGTTGTTCAAAAAGCTAGTACATGGCAGTTCAGCTAGTTTGGACAACACTAGAAACAATATGCAAAATACATCTACATCACACGTATACATGAAAGGATTCCAATTTCCAATGGAGCTAAACTTAACCACTATTGGAAATTCAGGAATATCCAAATAGCATTCCCCAATATGCATACCGAATAATGTCATCATAGATTCCAAATAGAAGCATTTATATAAAGGCACACACATAAAAGAATAAACAGAAGAACTGGAGCGCACATTGCAGAATGTTTATTTGTTTTGAACAGATGTTAAAGCTCATCAATACTGACAGTAAAAATTCACCGAACAAATAAAGATTCTTTAACGGTGTAGAACATAACGTTATCAATCTAACTTCAATTCAACATTTAACTACAATTGGGCGATGGATAAGCCGCATTGAATAGACAAACGATTAAAAAGCAAAACTAAGAAACTATACCCCTTGGATTCTCTTGCCAGTAACAGGGCACTTGGGACCGCTTGCCCTCTTCTTAGTGGTCTGGTAAACTAATTTCCCACCTGATTTTCACAAACAACCCATCAGTCTTACAAACACTAAATAACTTAAGAAATAACAGCACATTGAACAGATATCTAGCCGAACAATCAAATCAAACATAAACCCTGAACAAGAAAATATCACATCATTGCCGGTTTAAGCATGAATCAATTTACCTGGCGTCTTGACGACACGGTGCTGGTTGGACTTTGTGGCATAACTATGCCGCGTCCTGTACGTTAACCTCTGCACCATTTCTCGACTTCAATCGCGTCCAAGTTCCTGCAGTTGATACTTTGGGGGCTGAGGCGAAGAAGAAGCCGTGTTAGGGTAAGAGAGACTATATAACTATTGGATCCCTAGATCCAACGGATGTCCCGCTCTCCTTGGAATCGACGGCAGGGATATGTCAATTTCTTTGAACTGGTCTGGACCGAGATTCAGCCCAATTTTTCTGTGGCCCATTTCCTAAAGTTATATACGAGGCCCAATTCGAATTCCCCATCTCAGATCAGTCATTCTTATCTACTGAGACTTGAGTCCATGTCACTTAACACATGACAGGATGTCCCCAGTCCCTTTGCCCAAGAAATCCATCCTATTGCCTGCAAATCTATTTACTGTATGTCTATATAACCCTAATGGCACTCTAAGCAGATACTACCTCCGTTTTTTTATTATTTGCTACGGACATTATCATCGCGTAGTTCAATGCATATTTTAAACTATTAATAATTCAAGTTCGGTAAAAGTAAAAGTTCGATATTTAAAAATTACAAGACGAGACGAATCTAACAAAATATCACTTGATTATATTTTAACTTGTATAATTATAATAAAATTTAGCTATATTTTAACTTGTATAATTATAACAAAATTTTAAGTAAAAGTGTACGTGCGAAAAATAGTCAAATCACAAATGGTGCCCAAAAAAAAAAAAGAAAAAAAGATTAAAAACGGAGGGATTATAAGGGAAGAAGGCTTGTGCAAAGGGCCTCCTCCAAATAGCTGGCCACTGGCCAGGGAAAGATTATAAATGCTTTGCACCAGCACCGGTAGCCAAAATGGTTTCCATCAGCCACAAAGCATATGCACATTCCACCCATTGGATATCAGAAATTCTTCCTTGTATGGATTCCTTGATGAAAATCTCCTCTAACCTGGATACACAAGTACAACTCCTTTTATTGCTTTCTTGTTGTCTTGAACTGTTCGGATTTCTGTCTGAGTTTTATAGGCCATGTTCAGTGATATTCAACGCGTTTGGATATACCAACTGTTTGGGGGATGCAGCTCGGGCGTAGTAGGTCTGGACAAATTCGCTTATTTCCTTGATTTTTGTACCGGATACATTTTGCCCAAGAGTATGAAGTCTTAGAAAGTCTGGACAAATGCAACATTCATGTTGCATTTTTTATTTATTTATTTATTTTTTCTTTGTTTGGTCCCTCCACTTATTTCTAGGAAGACTAAGAAGCAATAAATCATCCACTGAATTGAAGCAAAATATATATAGTCTTTGCAGCTGCTATCTCTGAACTTATGTTGGACGATATTGTTTCTGTTCACCGTGGGTGAATGATAAAACATGTATACTGATCATATTGGATTGCAATGTTTTGTGTGGCAATTTGTCGCCGTTGGCTCAGTTGAATGCTATTAAGGAATGAAGATTATATTCTTCGAATATTTGAATATCTTGTAAATCGTAGATTGGTTACTTGCTTCATCATCTTTTATTGAACACATCCTCATTCCCTCTCTGAACAACACAGCTACCAAAGCTCCCGGCCCCGGCCCCGGCCCCTCTCTCGCTGTTGTGGAATAATGGAGCTATTAATTAAATAATAAAGAGAACACCAAGATTTAACGAGGTTCGGCACAAATATGCCTACGTCCTCCGGGCCCCACCGAACTATTATTTCACTATGAAATGAAATAATAATACAAAAAGGTTATAGGAAATAATCCTATACCACAAAACCCTCTCAACGAGAAACACTCACAAAGGCTAAAAACTACAATAGGAGAAGAGAGATCAAAGGCAAGCTTCTTGCCTTTGCTTGTGTTGGGATATTCTTACAAATGAGTGGCCTTGGTATTTATAGGCACAAAATCCATCCACTCCACTAACTTCATCTACTACATCAAAATTCATCAACTCCATTTTCTCCATTGGATTTGGATGCCCACTTCACAAATCTCCACCTTGGTGCATCTCAAATCACATTATCCCCTTCAAGGTTCTCTAGTCACGAAATTCGGTAGGACCTCCAAATGCGCTTTTCAGCGCCAACTTAAAATTCTTGAGACATTAATCAAGTTCAAACAATATTCGAACTTGATACATGTTACAGCCTTCGTCAACATATCTGCGGGATTCTCGGTGGTCTTGATCTTTTGTACCTTGACTCCACCTTCTTCAATTATTTCCCGCACAAAATGGTACCGCACGTCGATATGCTTGGTTCTAGCATGATATACCTGGTTCTTTGCTAGATGAATGGCACTTTGACTATCACAAAACACTGTTACATGTTTCTGACCAACTCCTAAGTTATCCAGCAATCCCTGTAACCAAATGGCTTCCTTAACAGCTTCTGTAATGGCCATGTATTCTGCCTCCGTTGTTGACAAAGCAACGGTTGACTGTAAGGTAGACTTCCAACTAACTGGTACGTATCCAGTAGTTGATCGACGTTTATCCAGATCTCCTGCATAATCTGAATCACAGTACCCAACTATATGCTGACCAGTAACATTAGTCTTCTCAAATATCAACCCAATATCTAAGGTTTTCAAGATATACCTTAGAATCCATTTCACGGCTTGCCAATGATCTTTACCGGGATCATGCATGTACCTGCTCACTACTCCAACTGCATGTGAAATGTCAGGCCTTGTACACACCATTGCATACATCAAGCTACCCACCGCATTTGAATAAGGAACCTTTGACATGTATTCTCGTTCCTCTTTCGTCTTCGGGCATTGTGAAGCACTAAGTTTGAAATGAGGAGCAAACGGTGTACTTACAGGTTTGGTTTTGTTCGTTATGCCAAACCGTTGCAATACTTTCTTCAGATATTGCTTCTGAGTCAAACTCAGAGTGCCCCTCTTCCTGTCTCTCGTTATCTCCATACTGAGAATTTTTTTTGCTTCACCGAGATCTTTCATTTCGAACTCCTTGCTGAGTTGAGACTTCAATCTGCTTATCTCTCCTCTATCTTTAGATGCAATTAACATGTCATCTACATATAGAAGAAGATAAATGAAAGATCCATCTTGTAGCTTACGGAAATATACACAATGATCAAAACTGCTCCTGGTGTACTTCTGGTCCATCATGAATTGATCAAATCGCTTATACCATTGTCTTGGTGATTGTTTCAATCCATAAAGCGATTTCTTCAGTCTGCAAACCCAATCTTCTTTTCCAGCAACTTTATATCCTTCTGGTTGGGTCATGTAGATTTCCTCTTCCAAATCACCATGTAAAAATGCCGTTTTTACGTCCATTTGAACTAGTTCCAAGTCCAACTGTGCTACCAAGGCCAACAAAATTCGAATGGAGGAATGTTTTACAACAGGGGAAAATACCTCATTGTAATCAATTCCCTCCTTTTGAGCATAGCCTTTGGCTACCAATCTTGCCTTGTAGCGCACGTCATTCTCTTCTGGAAATCCTTCTTTCTGAGCATAGACCCACTTGCAACTGATAGTGTGAATTTTGTGTTTGTTAATGATATATATTTTGGATGATTTTATGGTGATTTTGGTAGCACTTTACTCTTGTTGTGTTTGTTTTGTTGTTTGTAGGAAAATGGCATAGCAATGGAATAATTAGAGCAAAGTGGAAGAAAGAAAGAAAGAAAATGACATGCAACCATGACTTCCCTAGTCATGGCCATGACTAGGTAGAAGACCCAAGTCCATGGGCCCAAGCCATTACATAATTGAAGAATAATTGAAGATAGGGACCATGCAAAAAAATAGGAGAATAAAGAGAAGAAAAAGAACAAAAATAGGAGAAGAAAAAGAAGGAAAAGAACAAAGAATGAAAGTGACACATCAACAAACAAGGAGGAAGAAAGAAATAAAAAGAGAGGGAGGAAGAAGAAGAAGAAGAGGAGGAAGAGAAGAAAAGAAGAGAAGAAGGAAGAGAAGGAGGATAGCAAGAAGGAAAAGGAAGAAAACTCATCCATCCTCATCTCTTCTCTTGGTTTGGTTGTAAAATCTCTTCTTTACATTTGTTTTCTTTTCTATGGATTTAGAGTAGTTTTTCATTTTCTCTAGTTTAAAGACTTGATTAAGAATGGCTTTTGGAATTTGTGAGATGATGTAATTTGTGAACTATGAAACTTGATGTTTGTTGGTATTTATGCAATTTCTATGTTTAAGGTTTACTATTGTTGAATTGGATGAATGTTTAGGGCCCAAATATTTGTCTAGTTTGATAATTGATTGCCAATTCAATTTGGGTATCCGTAATTGTACTTGAATTGAATAGGTGGTAACCGGGTTGATTAGTTCCTTCCCGGGGAATTGTGTAATCGAATTGTGAATTACTCCGCGTAGGTAGTAATTGGTTCGAATCGGGCTTTTCTAGATTATAATGCAATTAGACAACATCTTCTACGGGCGTACCTAGGAGTGTTAGTTTGATTAGGGGCAATTAACGGGCGTACCTTAATTGTCTAAACTGAAAGGAAAAGTTGGTTGTCTAAGCGGACCTGACAACTATAACTGGTTTATCAATTGGCACAATGTTTATGCATCGATGATCTTATCCAAATGCCATTCCAAATCAATCTTTGAACTAGAGGTTTTTAATTCCAATACTTTGTTTTAAATTTATGTTCTTGACCTCACTCATCATTTTCATAGTTTGTAGAATTACTTAGTTTTTAGTTATTGTTATCATTTTATTGTTCTCAAAATACAAAACCCCCCATTTTAAATATTGTATATATTATGAGAATGTGGTATTCCAATCCCTGAGGACTCGACCCTTGTCACCGCTATACTATACTTATTTTGTGTTTGGTGACACAGGAATTAAATTATCTTTTGCAGCTATACGACAAGCTGTCAAATTTTGGCGCCGTTGCCGGGGATTGGCGTTCAACTACTACATTCTGTGATATTTTTTTTTTCTTTTTAGTTTTAATTGGTATTTTCCTTGTTTATGCCTCGTTCTTCTCGTACAGGTGAGTTGATATTTGATCCAGAGATTGAGAAGACAGCTCGTAGATTGACAAGGGAAGCCAAGTTAAGAAAAAAATCTAAAGTTTCTACATCAACTTCTGGTTTATCATTGGCTACAGAGCTGGACACTTCTAGTTCCAGTGGTGAAGGAAGTGATACAGAATCTTTAGAAGAAAAAAACATTGTCATGGCTGAAGATAACCGCACATTGAGGGAGTTGGCTGCTCCTAACTTAACACAGCAGCCTTTATGCATTACATTTCCTACAATTGATGATGAAACTCCCTTTGAGTTAAAATCTGGATTGATCCATTTGTTGCCTGAATTTAATGGCCTTGCAGGTGAAGAGCCTCACAAGCATCTCCAGGAATTTGATGTAGTATGTTCAAGCATGAAGCCCCCTGGAGTTACAGATGAACAAATCAAATTGAGGGCATTTCCATTCTCATTGAAAGGGAGTGCAAAAGATTGGCTCTATTACCTCCCAGCAGGTAGCATTACAACTTGGACAGACATGAAAAGGAAATTCTTGGAAAAGTATTTCCCGGCCTCAAGAGCTGCAAATTTGAGGAAGGAAATATGTGGCATCAAACAACAATCAGGTGAAACGCTCCATGAATACTGGGAGCGGTTTAACAGGCTTATAATTAAATGTCCTCAACATCAAATCCCACCCCAATTGTTAATTCAATACTTCTATGATGGATTGTTGTTGATGGACAGGAACATCATTGATGCTGCAAGTGGAGGAGCTTTGGTGAATAAGACTCCAACACAAGCCTGGGAGTTGATTGATCGAATGGCAGAGAATACTCAACAGTTTGGCACAAGGGATGCAATGCCAACCAATATGCCAAGTGATTCTTCAATGCAAACAATGCAACAACAACTTTCAGAATTGACAAGCTTTGTTCGTAAAATGGCCACAGGAAATATAAAGCCAACTGTCCAGGTGAAGGCATGTGGCATTTGCACAAGTATTGAACATCCAACTGATGCATGCCCAACTCTCCAAGAAGATACACCGGTGGATGTGAATGCACTTGACTATTCCAATTGGCGTCCACAGTATAATCCCTATTCCAATACTTACAATCCAGGTTGGAGAGACCATCCAAATCTTCGGTATGGCAATCAACATCAACAACAAAATCATCCATCTTCAGCACCACAACAAGTGCACCCTCCTCGTCAATTTGAAAGGCAACCACCTCAAGCTATAACAAGTTCAAGTCCATCTTTGGAAGAATTGGTGAAATCCATGGCCACATCAACTTTGCAATTTCAACAAGACACGAAGGCAAGTATTGAAAAATTGCAAAGCCAAATCAATCAAGTGTCTGAGGAAGTTAGGCAAATTCGAGAGAAAGGAAAATGGCCAGCTCAACCCGAGCCAAACCCAAAGAACGTCAGTGCCATGATTTTGAGGAGTGGAAAAGAAGTTGAAGGTCCTTCTCCAATGTCAAAGGAACAAAATGAAGAGCAAATTGAGAAGGAGATTGAAAATGAGGCAGAAACTTCTAACAAGGTAAATTCTAAATGGATTCATTTATATCAAACTAAAATACCTCCTTTTCCCGACAGGTTAAAGAAGCCTCCAAAGGTTGATAAAAAGAAAGAGATGCTTGAAATATTCAAGAAAGTTCAATTGAACATTCCACTTTTGGAAGCCATCAATCAAATCCCCAAGTATGCAAAGTTCTTGAAGGAATTGTGCACCAACAAAAAGAAGCTTCGGGGAGATGAGTATATAATAGCAGGTGAGAGTGTATCTGCAGTCATAAAAAGAAAAATCCCACCCAAAACAGGTGATCCAGGTATGTTTTTAATTCCTTGCAAAATTGGAACGAAAGAGATGAGCAAAGCGATGTTAGATTTAGGTGCTGCGATAAATGTGATGCCAAGATCAATATATAATTCCCTAAATCTAGGTCCATTGAAAGAAACAGGAATTATTATTCAACTTGCTGATAGATCAAATGCTTATCCGGATGGTATGTTAGAAGATGTGTTAGTTCAAGTTAATGATGCAATATTTCCTGTAGATTTCTATGTTGTGGATATGAACGATGATCATTGCTTTAATCCTCCCCCTCTTTTGTTGGGAAGACCTTTTATGTATACTGCAGGAGTGAAGATTGATGTGAAGAAAGGCACTCTTACTTTGGAATTTGATGGAGAAGAACTTTCTTTCAATCTTTCTAATACTATCAAATATCCTGATGATTCTAAAGCTTTATATGCTATTGATGTTATTCAACCTTGTGTGCAGGATATTCGTGAGCTTAATGGTAAAGACCCTGGAGATATTAAATGGATAGATACTGTAAACTTTGGGTCTAACAAAAAATTTAAGTTGAATGGAAAAGATCCACCGGAAGTATGGCTTGGAGCATTAAGGGATAAAAATGGTGGAATTGATTTGAATAATCATGAATGTCGAAAAAAATTGCAATTGCAGAAGTTTGGTGGATTTTGGTATGATGCTTATGAAAATGGTTGAAGAATTTGGAAGAAGTCTAGCTCAAGGACTTTAAACAAAGCGCTTCTTGGGAGGCAACCCAAGCAAATAAATTATTTTTATGCTATATATTTTGCTATATTGATTAATATATTTTGGTATAATTTCGATTTGTTAATGGTATTTTGTTTGTGATTTTGTAGGTTTGTAGATGTGAAGATGAGATTTTTGGATCAAGGAACAAGTTGAAGTGTTTAAAGGAGGAAATTTTCAGTGAAGGAGGTAATGGGTACTCATGAGCATGATTAAATCGCATCAAACTTGTTGAAATTAAAATAAAAAAAAAATAAAAAAAAAAAAAAATTTTTTTTTAAAAAAAAATAATTAAATAATAATATATATATATATATAATTAATTAAGTTGAATTCAGGAAGGAACATACCTCTTAATCATGCCCATGCCCAAGATCTTGATAGAAGCTTGTGATGAAAACCAAAATTTCAGGAAACCTCACTACCCTTAGTCATGGCCATGACTAACACTACTTTACCAAGCTGTGTAAAAAAAGGAGTTGAGACTTTATTTTCCAGAGAGGTACACATCCCTTATTCATGGTCATGATTAAGACCCACTTAGTTCCCTGTACCAAAATTGAATTGAGCTATATTTTTCTGGGCACCCCACTATCTTTATTCATGCCCATGAATAACTCACCCCCACCATACTGAAACCCAAATTATTTCCTCCTCATCCAAATCAATTGAAACCCAAAATGAATTGAGCTATACTTCTTTCTTCTTCCCAAATTTTCTATCTTTCTTCTTCCCTAAGTCCGGCAGCCACCTCAGTCGCCGGAGCGCCGCCGCCGGCCTTCCCCCTGCTTAGCGAGCGCAGGTTCGACTCCGGCCACACACCCGAGATCCGGCAGCCCACCGCCGCCACCCTTCTTCCCTCTCAGACCACCGCTGCACCCGGAACACCAGCCCACCGCCGCCCAGCCTTCGCCCTGCGAAACCATGGCGAGCACCGATCTCCACCTCCGCCGTCCTCAACCTAGCCCCGCCAGACGCGCCTCCATCGAGCAGCAAACGCCGCCGTCCTCAGCCCGCCACCACCCTTCTCCCATCGCCGCCCGTCCTCGACTGCCGACCTCCGCCACCTCCGCGAAACCCTACGCTCGCCGACAATCTCTCGCGAAGACAGCACCACCGTCGCGTCTCCAGTCAGCGCCCCCCGTCGTCTCCGTTCGCTCCTACCGTCAGCGCCGCTTCCTCGCCTCTGCACAGCCACCACGCGCCGCCCCTCGCTGCCGTCGCCGCCCTGTTCCCGAGCGCCCTCAAGCCCACCTCGTCGTCTCCACCCACCTCTCGCCCCAGCCCCTTCGCCGCCGCCGCTCCTGTGCGAGCTAGCACCGCCGGATCCGCCGCCTTCACCAGCGCTGCACCCTCCGACGTCAGATCCGCGTCCGAACGCGCCGCCGCGCTGCTTTGCGAGCTCCGCCGCACCAACGCCTCTCGTCCGCCGCCCCTCTCCGTCATCTCTCTCTCATCCTAAACCTCCGCCGGAGCACGCCGCCACTTCCGTCGCTCGCCGACAGTCGCTCGACCGCCGCCCTCCGCGTCTCCATCGTCGCAGACAGTCGCTCGCACAACCTCCGCCTCGCCGACCACCCGAACTAGCACCGTCGTCCTCACCCGCAGTCGCTCGAACCAGCTCCGCCTCCATCGATCTAGCTCCGCCGCAGCCCCACGCCGGAACCCTGACACCTCCGCCTTCGCGTCCCTGTCTCTGTACCACGAGCGCCGCCTCCGCTCCTGTTTTCCGATCGCCGCCACCCTCCGCCGGAGCTCCGCCCACTGCTCACTGTAATGAGTTATTCCCTTGTGTGTGTCCACAGCACCCATGGTAACTTCCTTCCAATTTCTTTTGGTTCAGTGAAATGTGATTATATCTTATTGAATTGGAATTCTTTGGGCATTTTGATTTTAATCAATTGATAGTAACAGTAAATACTTTGGCTTAGTGTTAAATGTGAAATTCTGTTGCTTTATGGTGTGGGCTTATTTTATTTTGCAAGTGATGGAATTGTTAATTGGAAAGGAATTTGCTTATGAGTTTAAAAAGTTAATAATCCATCGTTAAGCTTGCAATTTGATATTTTTGTCGAGATATGATATTTGCTTGTGAGTTTTCTGTGTGCAGCTCTTAAATGATGGTTCCAAAATTCCCCAATCAAAGAAATTGTGCAAAAGAGATCGTCATACAAAGTTCTATCCCAAGACTCGACCTCTACCGGTTCCAGGGAAGTCCTATTCTCTTTATTTTCTTATTACATTGAGGACAATGTTGATTTTAGGTGTGGGGGAGGAATTATCTATGGATTGCTTGCCATTTTCTGTTAAAAAAAAAAAAAAAAAAAATTAAATTTTAAAAAAAAAATAATTAAAAAAAAAAAATTTCAAGTTGTTTTATTTGAATTTTTTTTATGTGAATTTTTTAAAATTCGATGTGAATAGGTAACTGAATTGAGTCTATGAGGTTTAAGTTGACAAATCTTTTAAGTATGATTGATGATTTCTGACACTGAACATGTGAAGCCAACTGTTTTGTGAACCATGTGAGAATCTGAGCCTCTTTCCAAAATGCTTGATTGTTTCAAAAAAAAAAAAAAAAAAAAAAAACACTTATCTCAAGCTTTTGGAAATTTCTTTCTTGTGTGAATTATGTGGTAATCATTTTGACATTCTAGAATTTGAATGATTATACATGTTGAACTTGCATTGATTGAATCCAATATTTTGAACATGATAAGGGCATTAGGATAAACCTTTTTAGCCTTCTTGTTGGCCTTAACCCATACTTCTATCCCTAGTTTTCCACTTTGAGCCTTTTATCCATTTTCTTTGTTTATATATAACCCTTAGCCTATTAAGCCTTTTCTTTTTGTCATACCATTGCGTTCGAACCCTAGTGATTAAAGTACTTTCATAAGTCATTATGGTTGAATTTTTGTGTTGGTTGCAAAAAAAAAAAAAAAAAAAAAGCTTTGAAATTGTTATATTTTGGAATTCTCAAGGTATTTTGTTGGATTCTTGTATTACTTGATTGATTGTCAAAAATGTTTGTATATACATATTCCCCTAAAAAAAAAAAAAAATACAAGGGCAGTGGATGGATATAGCTTGACATGTGTTCCTCTGACCTCAGTGTTATGAACATAGAGTTGAAGTTCCGTCTGCACTTTTCAGATTGTTGAATTCCTCTAATAAACATGTCTAAGATATTGAAGCCCACGAAAAAAAAAAAAAAGAAAAGAAAAGAAAAAAAAAAAAGAAAAAAAAAATAAAATAAAAGGGGATATATGTTTGGCAAGTTTTGTTTTTGTTTGGTTTATTGCTTGAGAAATTTTAGGATTGTTTGGAAGTTGTATATAGATGATCCTTTTGGTTTGTTTATTTTAGAAAACTTTGGGAGGATAGAATAGAGGTAGTTTTTGTTCTTTTGAACCTCTTGGTTTTGTTTTGGTTTGGCAACCACGATGTGCTATGAAGTTTTCTATGATGACTCTTTGGAAGTACTTGCATTCACTTTAGCCTTTCTATTCCCTTTTTCTTCCTACCCCAACCATGGCCCCGTTATTACCCTTTTTGAAAGACCCTTTGATTCTTAATGTTGGATAATATATCTTTGCATGGGAAATGTGATTTTCATTCAAGCCTATGGGATTTTCATTTTGATTTATCACTTGAGTGCTTATTTGTTCAACCACACTTGATATTGAGAGGAGTGCATACACTTTACCCATGGGAGGTGTTGGCTTAATATGTTTGATGTTGGATTAATTTGATTGTACTTGAATGGACTTGTTGATTTTAAACTCTCTATGATTTAATTTGGTTTCTTTTGACTCTATGCTTGAGGGCAAGCATACTTTAGGTGTGGGGGAATTTGATAGTGTGAATTTTGTGTTTGTTAATGATATATATTTTGGATGATTTTATGGTGATTTTGGTAGCACTTTACTCTTGTTGTGTTTGTTTTGTTGTTTGTAGGAAAATGGCATAGCAATGGAATAATTAGAGCAAAGTGGAAGAAAGAAAGAAAGAAAATGACATGCAACCATGACTTCCCTAGTCATGGCCATGACTAGGTAGAAGACCCAAGTCCATGGGCCCAAGCCATTACATAATTGAAGAATAATTGAAGATAGGGACCATGCAAAAAAATAGGAGAATAAAGAGAAGAAAAAGAACAAAAATAGGAGAAGAAAAAGAAGGAAAAGAACAAAGAATGAAAGTGACACATCAACAAACAAGGAGGAAGAAAGAAATAAAAAGAGAGGGAGGAAGAAGAAGAAGAAGAGGAGGAAGAGAAGAAAAGAAGAGAAGAAGGAAGAGAAGGAGGATAGCAAGAAGGAAAAGGAAGAAAACTCATCCATCCTCATCTCTTCTCTTGGTTTGGTTGTAAAATCTCTTCTTTACATTTGTTTTCTTTTCTATGGATTTAGAGTAGTTTTTCATTTTCTCTAGTTTAAAGACTTGATTAAGAATGGCTTTTGGAATTTGTGAGATGATGTAATTTGTGAACTATGAAACTTGATGTTTGTTGGTATTTATGCAATTTCTATGTTTAAGGTTTACTATTGTTGAATTGGATGAATGTTTAGGGCCCAAATATTTGTCTAGTTTGATAATTGATTGCCAATTCAATTTGGGTATCCGTAATTGTACTTGAATTGAATAGGTGGTAACCGGGTTGATTAGTTCCTTCCCGGGGAATTGTATAATCGAATTGTGAATTACTCCGCGTAGGTAGTAATTGGTTCGAATCGGGCTTTTCTAGATTATAATGCAATTGGACAACATCTTCTACGGGCGTACCTAGGAGTGTTAGTTTGATTAGGGGCAATTAACGGGCGTACCTTAATTGTCTAAACTGAAAGGAAAAGTTGGTTGTCTAAGCGGACCTGACAACTATAACTGGTTTATCAATTGACACAATGTTTATGCATCGATGATCTTATCCAAATGCCATTCCAAATCAATCTTTGAACTAGAGGTTTTTAATTCCAATACTTTGTTTTAAATTTATGTTCTTGATCTCACTCATCATTTTCATAGTTTGTAGAATTACTTAGTTTTTAGCTCTTGTTATCATTTTATTGTTCTCAAAATACAAAACCCCCCCTTTTAATATTGTATATATTATGAGAATGTGGTATTCCAATCCCTGAGGACTCGACCCTTGTCACTGCTATACTATACTTATTTTGTGCTTGGTGACACAGGAATTAAATTATCTTTTGCAGCTATACGACAAGCTGCCAAATTTTGGCGCCGTTGAAAAGGAGGCAGAAACTTCTAACAAGGTAAATTCTAAATGGATTCATTTATATCAAACTAAAATACCTCCTTTTCCCGACAGGTTAAAGAAGCCTCCAAAGGTTGATAAAAAGAAAGAGATGCTTGAAATATTCAAGAAAGTTCAATTGAACATTCCACTTTTGGAAGCTATCAATCAAATCCCCAAGTATGCAAAGTTCTTGAAGGAATTGTGCACCAACAAAAAGAAGCTTCGGGGAGATGAATACATAATAGCAGGTGAGAGTGTATCTGCAGTCATAAAAAGAAAAATCCCACCCAAAACAGGTGATCCAGGTATGTTTTCAATTCCTTGCAAAATTGGAACGAAAGAGGTGAGCAAAGCCATGTTAGATTTAGGTGCTGCGATAAATGTGATGCCAAGGTCAATATATAATTCCCTAAATCTAGGTCCATTGAAAGAAACAGGAATTATTATTCAACTTGCTGATAGATCAAATGCTTATCCGGATGGTATGTTAGAAGATGTGTTAGTTCAAGTTAATGATGCAATATTTCCTGTAGATTTCTATGTTGTGGATATGAACGATGATCATTGCTTTAATCCACCCCCTCTTTTGTTGGGAAGACCTTTTATGTATACTGCAGGAGTGAAGATTGATGTGAAGAAAGGCACTCTTACTTTGGAATTTGATGGAGAAGAACTTTCTTTCAATCTTTCTAATACTATCAAATATCCTGATGATTCTAAAGCTTTATATGCTATTGATGTTATTCAACCTTGTGTGCAGGATATTCGTGAGCTTAATGGTAAAGACCCTGGAGATATTGAATGGATAGATACTGTAAACTTTGGGTCTAACAAAAAATTTAAGTTGAATGGAAAAGATCCACCGGAAGTATGGCTTGGAGCATTAAGGGATAAAAATGGTGGAATTGATTTGAATAATCATGGATATCGAAAAAAATTGCAATTGCAGAAGTTTGGCGGATTTTGGTATGATGCTTATGAGAATGGTTGAAGAATTTGGAAGAAGTCTAGCTCAAGGACTTTAAACAAAGCGCTTCTTGGGAGGCAACCCAAGCAAATAAATTATTTTTATGCTATATATTTTGTCATGTTGATCATTATATATTTGGTATAATTTTGATTTGTTAATGGTATTTTGTTTGTGATTTCGTAGGTTTGTAGATGTGAAGATGAGATTTTTGGATCAAGGAACAAGCTGAAGTGTTTAAAGGAGGAAATTTTCAGTGAAGGAGGTAATGGGTACTCATGAGCATGATTAAATCGCATTTAACTTGCTGAAATTTTAAAAAAAAAAAAAAATTTAAAAAAAATAAAATAAATAAAATAAATAATAAAAAATAATAAATATATAAATATATATATATACATATAATAAAATTTCAAGTTGAATTCAGGAAGGAATATACATGTTAATCATGCCCATGTTTAAGACCTTGGTAGAAGCCTATGTTGGAAACAAAAATTCAGGGACCCTCTGTACCCTTAGTCATGGCCATGGATAAACTCCATTTACCTACCTGCATTTGGTCCCTTTTTGAGCTTTAATTTTCAGGAAACCTCCCTACTCTTAGTCATGGTCATGATTAAGCCTTACTTACTCCACTGAATCAAAATGAATTGATGTATACTTTCTGGGCACCCCACATTTCTTATTCATGCCCATGGCTAAGTTACACAAACCAACCTGAACTTAATCCAACTTTTTCCCAATTTATTTCCTATTCAAGTCTTTCCCTCATCTCCCAACATCACCCAATCTTTCTTTTTCTCTTCCTTCACTTCCCATCCCCAATTTACTCTTCCTCCTCTCCTTCTCAAATCGGCCAACACCACAGCCACCGGAGCACCGCCGCGCCGTCCCTCCGCCGGAGCACCAACACCAGCGCAGCCTCCGCCTCGCCGCGAGACTCCAACGCCGGCCGCCGCTCCTGTCCTCAAGATCCGACGCCCACCCCGCCCCAGCAGCAAGCGCCGCCGGATCCGCCGCCACCTAGCCCGTCGCCGCACCATCGAACGCCGCCCGCCCCTGTGCGAGACCCAGCCTCCGCCTCCAACGCCCTCAGCCTTCGCTCCCCAGACGCCTCCCACCGCTCGCGAGCGCCGCTGCTCCAGTCTCCGTCATCTCTCTGTCCGGCCACTTCAACCATCGCTCGAGCCACCAGGCGCCGCCGCCAGCATCTTCAGTCTTCAGCTCTCCATCGCCGCGAAACCATCGCCACCGCGAGCGTCGGCCGCCCCTCTCACCCGGATCCGCACGCCACCCAGCACCACCCCTCCGCTCGTCGACCGCCTCAGCCCGCAGCCACCGCTGCTGCTCCACCATCTCCCTCGCCACCTATCTCGCCCAATCCTCAGTCTCCTGCCGCCCAGACTCCGTCGTCGCACCGCCTTCTCAGATCCGCCACCACTGGTTTCGCGACCTCCACCGCCGACCACCCCTCGTCCTCTTGAACCGTATCGGCGCCGCCCCTGTGCCGGTACCCTAGCTTCGCCGCTGCTCCGGTCACCGTGATCCTCTGTCCGGCGTCGCCTCCGTCGTTCTCAATCCTTGCGCCGTCGCCGCTCTTCAGTTGTCCTCAGATTTGCTCCGGCCTCCATCCTCATTCCGATGCCCTTCACTATTATGGTAATCTCATTTCAATTTATGGAAGTAGAGGAATATGGTGATTGTTGTTTTTGTGGTATCTCATATATGCTAGAATTTCCAGAGTTAGAAATTGCAAATAGAACATGCTTTGGGACATGGGAATCTGGATAACTCCTTTCTATGAATTGGTCATTGGGAATCTGACTTACTTGCACTTAACTGGTAATTATGGAATTTCTGTTGATATCTTGTGAGTTTTGAGAAAAGTGCAAACTTATGGGCTTACTTTGTTTTGCAAGTGGTGGAATTGTTAATTAGAAAGGAATTTGCTTATGATGGTGTAATTGTTGTGGAAGTTAAAAAAAAAAGGGGGGCATATTCTTGTCATTTTTCTTTCACTAGTATTGAGTTTAAAAAGTTAATAATCCATCGTTAAGCTTACAATTTGATATTTTTGTCGAGATATGATATTTGCTTGTGAGTTTTCTGTGTGCAGCTCTTAAATGATGGTTCCAAAATTCCCCCATCAAAGAAATTGTGCAAAAGAGATCGTCATACAAAGTTCTATCCCAAGACTCGACCTCTACCGGTTCCAGGGAAGTCCTATTCTCTTTATTTTCTTATTACATTGAGGACAATGTTGACTTTAGGTGTGGGGGAGGAACTATCTATGGATTGCTTGCCATTTTCTGTTAAAAAAAAAAAAAAAATTAAAATTTAAAAAGAAAAAAAAAAAATAATTTCAAGTTGTTTTATATAAATTTTTTAAGTTTTATGTGAATTTTTTTGTGAATTTGATGTGAATAGGTAACTGAATTGAGTCTATGAGGTTTAAGTTGACAAATCTTTTAAGTATGATTGATGATTTCTGACACTGAACATGTGAAGCCAACTGTTTTGTGAACCATGTGAGAATCTGAGCCTCTTTCCAAAATGTTTGTTGTTTCTAAAAGAAAAATACACTTATCTCATGCTTTTGGAAATTTCTTTCTTGTGTGAATTATGTGGTAATCATTTTGACATTCTAGAATTTGAATGATTATACATGTTGAACTTGCATTGATTGAATCCAATATTTTGAACATGATAAGGGCATTAGGATAAACCTTTTTAGCCATCTTGTTGGCCTTAACCCATACTTCTATCCCTAGTTTTCCACTTTGAGCCTTTTATCCATTTTCTTTGTTTATATATAACCCTTAGCCTATTAAGCCTTTTCTTTTTGTCATACCATTGCTTTCGAACCCTAGTGATTGAAGTACTTTCATAAGTCATTATGGTTGAATTTTTGTGTTGGTTGCGAAAAAAATAAAAAATAAAAAAAAAAGCTTAGAAATTGTGTTCTTTTGGAATTCTCAAGGTATTTTGTTGGATTTTTGTAGTACTTGGTTGATTTGTGAAATCTTTGTATATACATATTCCCCTAAAAAAAATTTAAATTAAAAAAAAACAGCCCTTAAAAAAAATAAATAAATAAATACAAGGGCAGTGGATGGATATAGCTTGACATGTGTTCCTCTGACCTCAGTGTCATGAACAGAGAGTTGAAGTTCCGTCTGCACTTTTCAGATTGTTGAATTCCTCTAATAAACATGTCTAAGCTATTGAAGCCCACGGAAAAAAAAAAGAAAAGAAAAAAAAAAGAAAAAAATAAATAAAAAAAATAATAATAAAAAAATAAAAGGGGATATATGTTTGGCAAGTTTTGTTTTTTGTTTTGGTTTATTGCTTGGGAAATTTTGGGATTGTTTGGAAGTTGTATATAGGATGATCTTTTGGTTTGTTTATTTTAGAAAACCTTGGGAGGATAGAATAGAAGTAATTTTTGTTATTTTGAACCTCTTGGTTTTGTTTTGGTTTGGCAACCATGTTGTGCTATGAAGTTTTCTATGATGACTCTTTGGAAGTACTTGCATTCACTTTAGCCTTTCTATTTCCTTTTTCTTCCTACCCCAACCATGGCCCCGTTATTACCCTTTGTGAAAGACCCTTTGATTCTTAATGTTGGATAATATATCTTTGCATGGGAAATGTGATTTTCATTCAAGCCTATGGGATTGTCATTTTGATTTATCACTTGAGTGCTTATTTGTTCAACCACACTTGATATTGAGAGGAGTGCATACACTTTACCCATGGGAGGTGTTGGTTTAATGTGTTTGATGTTGGATTAATTTGATTGTACTTGAATGGACTTGTTGATTTTAAACTCTCTATGATTTAATTTGGTTTCTTTTGACTCTATGCTTGAGGGCAAGCATACTTTAGGTGTGGGGGAATTTGATAGTGTGAATTTTGTGTTTGTTAATGATATTTATTTTGGATGATTTTATGGTGATTTTGGTAGCACTTTACTCTTGTTGTGTTTGTTTTGTTGTTTGTAGGAAAATGGCATAGCAATGGAATAATTAGAGCAAAGTGGAAGAAAGAAAGAAAGAAAGAGACATGCAACCATGACTTCCCTAGTCATGGCCATGACTAGGTAGAAGACCCAAGTCCATGGGCCCAAGCCATTACATAATTGAAGAATAATTGAAGATAGGGACCATGCACAAAAATAGGAGAATAAAGAGAAGAAAAAGAACAAAAATAGGAGAAGAAAAAGAAGGAAAAGAACAAAGAATGAAAGTGACACATCAACAAACAAGGAGGAAGAAAGAAATAAAAAGAGAGGAAGAGAAAAAAAGAGAAGAGAAGAAGGAAGAGAAGGAGGATAACAAGAAGGAAAAGGAAGAAAACTCATCCATCCTCGTCTCTTTTCTTGGTTTGGTTGTAAAATCTCTTCTTTACATTTGTTTTATCTTCTATGGATTTAGAGTAGTTTTTCACTTTCTCTAGTTTAAAGACTTGATTAAGAATGGCTTTTGGAATTTGTGAGATGATGTAATTTGTGAACTATGAAACTTGATGTTTGTTGGTATTTATGCAATTCCTATGTTTAAGGTTTACTATTGTTGAATTGGATGAATGTTTAGGGCCCAAATATTTGTCTAGTTTGATAATTGATTGCCAATTCAATTTGGGTATCCGTAATTGTACTTGAATTGAATAGGTGGTAACCGGGTTGATTAGTTCCTTCCCGGGGAATTGTGTAATCGAATTGTGAATTACTCCGCGTAGGTAGTAATTGGTTCGAATCGGGCTTTTCTAGATTATAATGCAATTGGACAACATCTTCTACGGGCGTACCTAGGAGTGTTAGTTTGATTAGGGGCAATTAACGGGCGTACCTTAATTGTCTAAACTGAAAGGAAAAGTTGGTTGTCTAAGCGGACCTGACAACTATAACTGGTTTATCAATTGACACAATGTTTATGCATCGATGATCTTATCCAAATGCCATTCCAAATCAATCTTTGAACTAGAGGTTTTTAATTCCAATACTTTGTTTTAAATTTATGTTCTTGATCTCACTCATCATTTTCATAGTTTGTAGAATTACTTAGTTTTTAGCTCTTGTTATCATTTTCTTGTTCTCAAAATACAAAACCCCCCCTTTTAATATTGTATATATTATGAGAATGTGGTATTCCAATCCCTGAGGACTCGACCCTTGTCACTGCTATACTATACTTATTTTGTGCTTGGTGACACAGGAATTAAATTATCTTTTGCAGCTATACGACAAGCTGCCAAATTTTGGCGCCGTTGAAAAGGAGGCAGAAACTTCTAACAAGGTAAATTCTAAATGGATTCATTTATATCAAACTAAAATACCTCCTTTTCCCGACAGGTTAAAGAAGCCTCCAAAGGTTGATAAAAAGAAAGAGATGCTTGAAATATTCAAGAAAGTTCAATTGAACATTCCACTTTTGGAAGCTATCAATCAAATCCCCAAGTATGCAAAGTTCTTGAAGGAATTGTGCACCAACAAAAAGAAGCTTCGGGGAGATGAATACATAATAGCAGGTGAGAGTGTATCTGCAGTCATAAAAAGAAAAATCCCACCCAAAACAGGTGATCCAGGTATGTTTTCAATTCCTTGCAAAATTGGAACGAAAGAGGTGAGCAAAGCCATGTTAGATTTAGGTGCTGCGATAAATGTGATGCCAAGGTCAATATATAATTCCCTAAATCTAGGTCCATTGAAAGAAACATGAATTATTATTCAACTTGCTGATAGATCAAATGCTTATCCGGATGGTATGTTAGAAGATGTGTTAGTTCAAGTTAATGATGCAATTATGTTAATTCACAATTCGATTACACAATTCCCCGGGAAGGAACTAATCAACCCGGTTACCACCTATTCAATTCAAGTACAATTACGGATACCCAAATTGAATTGGCAATCAATTATCAAACTAGACAAATATTTGGGCCCTAAACATTCATCCAATTCAACAATAGTAAACCTTAAACATAGAAATTGCATAAATACCAACAAACATCAAGTTTCATAGTTCACAAATTACATCATCTCACAAATTCCAAAAGCCATTCTTAATCAAGTCTTTAAACTAGAGAAAATGAAAAACTACTCTAAATCCATAGAAGATAAAACAAATGTAAAGAAGAGATTTTACAACCAAACCAAGAGAAGAGATGAGGATGGATGAGTTTTCTTCCTTTCTCTTCTTCTTCTTCTTCTTCTTTTCTTGGCCCTCTCTTTCTTTTCTTCTTTCTTTCCTCCTCTCTTTTCTTGTTAGTGGTGAGCCTTCCGTCTCTTTCTTTTTATTGCTCTTCTTTCTTTCTTCTTCTAGTTGTTGTGTCCCTTTCATTCTTTGTTCTTTTCCTTCTTTTAGTTGTTGTGTCCCTTTCATTCTTTGTTCTTTTCCTTCTTTTTCTTCTCCTATTTTTGTTCTTTTTCTTCTCTTTCTTCTCCTACTCTTGTGCATGGTCCCTATCTTCAATTATGTAATGGCTTGGGCCCATGGACTTGGGTCTTCTACCTAGTCATGGCCATGACTAGGGAAGTCATGGTTGCATGTCATTTTCTTTCTTTCTTTCTTCCACTTTGCTCTAATTATTCCATTGCTATGCCATTTTCCTACAAACAACAAAACAAACACAACAAGAGTAAAGTGCTACCAAAATTACCATAAAATCATCCAAAATATATATCATTAACAAACACAAAATTCACACTATCAAATTCCCCCACACCTAAAGTATGCTTGCCCTCAAGCATAGAGTCAAAAGAAACCAAATTAAATCATAGAGAGTTTAAAATCAACAAGTCCATTCAAGTACAATCAAATTAATCCAACATCAAACATATTAAGCCAACACCTCCCATGGGTAAAGTGTATGCACTCATCTCAATATCAAGTGTGGTTGAACAAATAAGCACTCAAGTGATAAATCAAAATGAAAATCCCATAGGCTTGAATGAAAATCACATTTCCCATTTCCTCGTCCATGGCTTTCTTCCACTTTTCTTTCTCCGGACTAATTTTTGCATCAAGAAAAGTTTGTGGTATACCTTCTTCAATAACAGGAAGTGCATAGGCCAGCATACTTTCGAATCGAGCTGGTCTCCGAATTTCTCTTCTTGGCCTCCTAATTGCAATTGGTAAATCTTGTTGCTCCTGAGGTTCTTGGGTTAAAACCTCACTTTCACTGGGCTCTTCTTCGGTACTTGGACCATCGTTTTCTATTAGTTGACCATCTACCTCTCTGGTTGTAGATGTCTGAAACTCCACCTGTTGAGGATAATGCTCCACCTGCTGAGGAGTACTATCCGCCTGCTGTTTGGTTACCTTATTCAACATTATTGATTCGTTGAACGTAACATCCCTGCTAAAGATCACCTTTTTCATCTCCGGGCACCATAGGCGATATCCTTTGACTCCCGAAGATATCCCTACGAAAACAGCTTTTCTCGCCCTCGGATCCAGCTTTGATTCTTTCACGTGATAATAAGCAGCGGAACCGAACACACGTAAAGAATCATAATCATTTGCAGGTTTGCCAAACCATGCCTCCAAAGGTGTCTTGCCTTTAAGAGCAGTTGATGGTAGTCGATTGATTAGATGGCTCGCATATGTCACCGCTTCAGCCCAGAACTGCTTGCCCAAATTAGCATTGGACAACATACACCGAACTTTCTCCAACAATGTTCGGTTCATCCGTTCAGCCACACCATTCTGTTGTGGCGTGTCCCGCACAGTGAAATGTCGGGAAATACCTTCCTTCTTGCACAAGTCGAAAAAAGGGTCATTTTGATATTCTGTGCCGTTATCAGATCGAAGCACTTTAATCTTCCTCCCGGTCTGGTTCTCCATCATGTTCTTCCAAGTGAGGAATTTCCCGAATGCTTCATTTTTTGTTCGCATGGGATACACCCATACTCTCCGGGAAAAATCATCAACAAACGTTACAAAATAATGGTTTCCTCCCAAAGAAGCCGTCTTGGTAGGTCCCCACACATCTGAGTGAATGTAATCCATAATGCCTTTAGTGTTATGGATTGCTGTTCCGAACTTCACCCGCGTTTGCTTTCCCAGAACACATTGCTCGCAAAATTCAAGTTTGCAAGTCTTTGCACCCTTCAATAATCCTTGCTTTGCCAGAGTCTGCAAGGATTTTTCCCCAGCATGCCCAAGCCTCATATGCCATAGCTTGGTCATCTTCTCTTCCTTGTCTGCTTCTGATACTGCTGCTGCAATGCCAACCACTGTATTGCCCTGGAAGTGGTATAAGTTATTTTTCCTTATACCTTTCATGATGACAAGTGCTCCCGAGATCACTTTCATAATCCCATTCTGAATGTTGATGGAGTGGCCTTTGGCTTCCAAGGCTCCCACTGATATGAGGTTCTTGGCAAATTTCGGTATGTACCGAACTTCCGTCAGCACCTTGGTTGTTCCATCGTGGTTCTTCAGATATACTGAGCCAACTCCAGCTATCTGGCAATATCCGTTGTTGGCTAGGTAGACAACTCCACCGTCAACACTTTCAAGGTTGACAAACCACTCCTTCCTGGAACACATGTGGAATGAGCATCCTGAGTCTAGCAACCAGTCGTCAGTGCACGTCGTTACCGATGAGGCACAAGCTAAAGAATACTCTGTCTCATCACTATCAGCAACACAAGCCTCTGCTACAGCTTTCCCCTTTTTCTTTTGCAGCTTAGGACAATCTTTCTTCCAATGTCCTTTCTCGTGACAAAAGATACATTCGTCTTTCGACACTCTGCCTCGTGACTTGGATCTGCCTCTTCTGTCCGGCTTGTACTTGTGGCTACGGCCCCGAACGGTATGAGCTTCACCAGTCGAACTCCTGTGTTCTAACTTATCCTTCTTTCTGATCTCGTTAGAATATAAGGCAGTGGTAACTTCTTTAAAGGAAATTGTTTCCTTTCCAGTCAGCATACTAACAATTATATGCTCGTATTCATCGGGGAGCGAAGCTAACAGTATCAACGCCTTGTCAACGTCATCTATCTTCTCGTCGAGATTCAATAAATCGGTGACCAAAGAATCGAATCTTGTTATGTGTTCATTCATCGTGGTACCGGGCAAATACTGGAATCGATACAGCTTCGTCTTCATGTAGAGCTTGTTTTCCGTGCTCTTTTTCATGAATTTATCTTCCAGTTCTTTCCACAGTCTGTGCGCCATCGTCTCTCTCATAAGCGGATACTTCTGCTCCTTTGAGAGACATAGCCGAATTGTACCACACGCAAGACGGTTGATCCTCGTCCAGTCTTTATCATCAACACCATCTGGTTTGGTTTCTACAAGTGCCCCATCCAGCTCCTGCTGGTACAAGATGTCCAACACCTCGCACTGCCACATACCAAAATTATTGGTACCGTCGAATTTTTCGACGTCAAATTTGGCATTTGAAACCATCGTCCGTGATGACGATGTCACCAACGGCTTCGGATCTGAAGTTGACATTTCACCGGACCTATCCGCCATTTCTGCTTCAAAGTTTAATTAATAGCTCACAAACGGTAGCTCAACCGAGATGCGTTTCTGATGTGGAAGATCAGCTTAGCTACGACCACAGAGCATACTATGCAACCAAGGCTCTGATACCAATTGTTGTGGAATAATGGAGCTATTAATTAAATAATAAAGAGAACACCAAGATTTAACGAGGTTCGGCACAAATATGCCTACGTCCTCCGGGCCCCACCGAACTATTATTTCACTATGAAATGAAATAATATTACAAAAAGGTTATAGGAAATAATCCTATACCACAAAACCCTCTCAATGAGAAACACTCACAAAGGCTAAAAACTACAATAGGAGAAGAGAGATCAAAGGCAAGCTTCTTGCCTTTGCTTGTGTTGGGATATTCTTACAAATGAGTGGTCTTGGTATTTATAGGCACAAAATCCATCCACTCCACTAACTTCATCTACTACATCAAAATTCATCAACTCCATTTTCTCCATTGGATTTGGATGCCCACTTCACACTCGCAATGAACTCATGCTGAACCTACTTCCTGTTTAGGTTCAGCCTGAAGGGAAGGTGCATGATGAAACAAAGCAGCAATAGTTGTTGAACTGGATGAAGGTCCTGTTGAAAAAGGTCTCAACAACTTGACAGTTGGGGGATGATGAGGACCTGAAAGACATTTGACATGAGGCCCAATTAGTCCATTCATTTCACTCTTCTGCTCTTTTTTGTTGGTTCACTTTCATTTTTCATACGGCCCATCTAACTATAAGCCCCATTACTTAGGGATAAGTGTTTCTCTCTTTGTTTAAGAGTTGTAGCTTTGTTATTCATAGCTTAGGGTCGGTTTGTTTTGGCTTGTGAAAAAATGAGAAGTCAGTAGAAGAAGGAGAATTCAAAAGGAAAAGCAGATCAAATAATTGTTTGAATGGATATTATTAAAGTTGCTTTTCAACGGAAATATGTTTGGATGAATTGTACGTAGAAGGACTTTTGATATATTAAATTACTAAAATGGACATAATTAAATCTTATAAGGATATTTATAATTAATTTTATTTCCTTTTCAAAATAGGGTTATTTTTGTATTTTTATTATTAAATGACTTCTCCTTTTAAAAAAAATAACACCCTACCCACTTTGAAAAAAAGTAGAATTTTAACTTTTGCTTCTTCTTTTATTTTTTTAAAAAAAAATTCAAAACAAACAGCTAAAAATATTCAAAAGGACTTTTGGGAGAAGCAAAAGTCAAAAGAAGAAAAATTAAGGCAAGACAAACAGGCACTTAAGCTATGTTCTTGAATTTTTACAATTTAATGGATTGAAGGGTTTGCGAGTTCTATTGGTGTTGCTACTAATTTGGTTGCTGAGTTATATGGTATGTGGAAAGGCATGGAGTTTCTTCATCATAGGGGTATTGAGGCAGCTGTGTGCTTTTGATTCTCAAGAAGCTATTAGACTTGTTAGTCAAGAGGACCCCATGATCATCTTTTAGCTCCTTTAGTGAGATATATTCGAGATATGAAATATTTGCGTCCAAACTATACTTGGGTTCACATCCTTAGATAGGGCAGTATGGTGGCAGATAGTATAGCTAAGCGCGGTGCTAATTCGGTTGATTTCTTCACGACATGAGCGTTTCCTCCGGATGACGTCCTTCCGCATCTTGCGGCTGATTTTGCGGGGGTTTGGTTTCCCCGTTGGTACTTTTTCATTTTTGCTGTTGCTTTTATTCTGTTTTTCTCTCTTTGTCCCATTTGCTGTAGATTTTCTTAGGTTTATGCTTAGCCGACGCTTTCACGTCACCGTTTATCAAAAAAAAAAAAAAGTTATCATTTTAGTGGTTTCAATTGTTAATGCCGCAATCCTTCAATGTCTCAATTTTTACGTTGAAGTTATTTGAGAGTCAATGAATTCGTTACGGATAAAGAATCGTGGGCAATTTGCACCATCCGCTACTGCCTTCTAGTTAGTAGATTTGCCCACTCTCAAATAACCCCATTCACTATTGATGCGAATATATTAGGTTGCGATCCCAAATCGGAAAAATAGTATAGACCACTCCACTCGTTGTTAATTGTTTTTGAATCGAAGGATTGCATCCCTTGTTTTTAATATGGTATCAAAGTCATGATACATGTATTGAGTATGTTGTTGCTTCCATAGACGGGTTTAAGAGCTTGTTTTGATGAACTTTTAAAAAGTGTTTTTAGCTTCTGCTAAAAGTAAAAGATATAATTTCTACAACAAATTGTTCACAAAATATTGATGACATTATTCAAAGTGAAGAGCTTATTTATATGCATGTTCAAACACTACAATTTATGTTTAAATATAGTACTTATTTTATTTTGAAGCAAAATCCAAAAATAGGCTACAAAAGCCCATCCAAAAACCCTTTACATAGAAGCAAATTGGGGTATTAGATTTAACTCAAATTAGTAAAATTGATTTTTCAAGCAGAAATAAATTTTGATTTAATTTGGTTCTGGCAGATTATGCGAATGTCTCGTGTTCGAGTCTTTGTGCATACAGAATTCTGCTTTAGTAGAGACAACCCTTCAAAGTCCACCAGATACTCGAGGGATTAATTTTGAACTAAATGTGACTTGGTCATGGTATAAGCCATTTTTTTTTTTTTATACTCACAATACTACCCATCGTTCCAATTTAAATTCCCTCAAATTTATGACATCTGTTACGATACTTTATGGTTGCTCCCGTTGCCGCTTCTGAATGAAATGTGATGTCATCTCGACGCCTCTTCTTTAACGATTTAATTGCTCTTAAAAAATTATAAAATTAAGAAAAAAAGGAAAAAGATAATTACCTCAGTAACATATTGAATGCAATGTTTTTGAATGTTTTCTTGCGCTAGAATACGTAGGATGAAATTTTGAGTTGGTGTATTTTTATTTTTATTTTTTGTTTTAGAAAGTATACATGAATTTAAAAGTATCTATTTTTTGGGATGAGAACTTAGCCCAAGTGGTTAAGTCCCCCGACTTCCAATGGAAGGTTGAACTTGGAGGTTCAATTCCCCACCGGCCCCTTATCCCTCCCTTTTATTCCCTTTATAATTTGTGTGGCATGTGCTCCCACCATCCCTTTGGCCCTTTCTCAGGACTTTAATGGCTCCTCCAAAAAAAAGTAGTATATGTTTTTTTTTTTTTTTCGTAGAACTGGAGGTTAAGTTTGTCATCTATATATATATATTAAAGCATTAGTGAACAACCTATCCTACATTTAATGTGGTGCCTCCATTTCAAATTTCTAATTTTTATAAATTTTTGCATTTTTTAATTTATCAATTTTAGATTTTCACATTTATTTATTATTATATATTTTTAGTTTTTGAAATATATGGAATTCCTACAATATTCACTTTTAAAAAGATTTGAAAGATTTGAAATTTGAAATTTTGCATATTTTATATTATCTATATTATTTTGTATTTTTTAATTTACTAATTTTAGATTTTCACATTTATTTATTCATTATAGATTTTAGTCTATCGTGTATAAAATCTATCATTTACTTATAAATTCCCACTCAATCATCCTATCATGTCACTATATATTCACTTTTAAAAAGATTTGAAGAAAAAATTTGAAATTTTTTATTTTTTATTTTATCTATGTTGGGTTTTATTTATTTGTATTTTTTATTTTATCTTTTTTTTTAAATTTTATTATTTACATTTTTTATTTTATTTAGTGTAAATTTTATTATTGCATTTAGAATTTATTTATAGACCATAGGATTATGACGAGCTTTTGCAGTGACCACTAAGAATTGTGTTGCGTTTATGTTTCAATATGGTGAACATATTATAATGCCGGTAATTTTGTGTAGGTTTGGTCTCAATTTTGGTTACATTTTTTTGTATGGTGAATGATGTAATCAAAATATACATTGCACGTTAGATTTATTTATTCATGTTGAAGATATGTTAATGTGTATATGGAAATCTCAATTTTCAATTTTTAAAAGATATTTAATTTTTAATTTATATGGAGTTCCCACAATTTTTATTTTTTAAAAAAAATGGAATTTCAAATTTAAATGGATTTTGCAGTGTATATATAGAATTTATATTATTAAAAGATACATTAATGAGTATATAAAAAAATATTTGTATATGTTAATTAGTGTATATATAGGCCATATTTTCACAAAAATATGTCAATTCTCTTAAAAGTAATATACAATTATATAGTTGCGAATAAATCATCAGTAAATAAAATAAAGAGATAATAACTAAAATATGCCACGAGAAGGAGGTCCTCCACTTTGGGGCCACGATATTTTGATTTAAGCAAATGGGTCATTAGAACGATTTTGGGCCTAAAATTTGGCAATTTGGGCGAATTCGGGTTGCGATGGCTTAAAAGTTGATTTTTTTAAAAATCTACTCCCTATGTCTCATTGTTTCTGTCTCAAAACTTTTGAGCACGCCGTCCAATACATTTGTTTAACATTTAATACATTAAAATGTACATATGTAAAAATTATGTAATATATATATATATATTCTAAAACTGCATAATTACACAAATCTAACAAGACCAAATTTGACTATATTCTTTCATATATAATTACGATCACATTAGGTCAAATATGATCAATAAATAGTATTAAAAAGTCAAAATGATACACTTTGACTGCGACGGAGGGAATAGTTTTTAAGAAATACTCCCTCCGTTTTATAATGAGTGTAACACTAGGAAATGACACAAGATTTAAGGTAAGTTAATAAAATTTATTTAGTTGAAGTAATTAAATAAATAAAATAAGACCCATTTGAATTTATTCCTTTTGATTTTTATTTTAATAAATATAAAAATTAATAATTTAAGTATAATTAGTAAAAATTATTAACCTTCAAAACATTTCAAATATGATAATGTAACACTTATTTCCAAACACCCAAAAAGAAAAAGTGTAACATTAAAAAAAACGGATGATGTAGTTCATTAATCTATATTTTAACAAATTTGTAATTGATGAAAAACAAATACTCAGAAAATTGTGATTGTGAATGATCGAAGTAAGTTCATATTGAAAGGCTAATTGCTGCAGATTCTATAAATTTGAAAATTTTCTCTAGAATGTCGGTACTAAATGAAGTTTTAACGTTTGAAACACATAATCTATTGATACAAGGAGAAACATATTATAATAAGGAAGAAATGAAAGCGAATCATGCTAAGTTATTACCTTTGTTGATTAATGATAAGAAGAATGTTAAGAAATGAATGCTAAGTTTTTTTTTCTTCCTAAAAAAATGATAAGAAGAATGTTTATAATAATATAATGTCTGTAATTGATAGTGATGGGTGTTGATTAATTTTCTTTACGTGATGGAAAATATTATGTTTAGCCCTTCATGGTAGATGTAATAGTGTGCTGCCTGTAGCATCCAATGGAACAAAACTCTTACTTATTCCAAGAGGTAGGACTGCACATTCTAGATTTGATATTCCACTAGATTGTGATGAGAATTCTACCTGCAAAAAACTTACTTAAAAAAATTATTTAACATATCTTCTCATTAAAACAAAGCTCAATATTTGGGATGAAAATTCTTGATTAGTAAAATAATCATGAGCCCGTCTAAATTAACAAAATTCTTCATTCGATTTCAGAGGAAAAAATTCCACTCGCAGTTTGTTTTACTATGACTATAATAAATAAAAATAAAAATAGATGTCAACCTTTAAAGAATGTTAGACTCTATCTTCAAAAACCAGTTTTTACCCATGTCAGTGATATGTTGCAATATCTCGTGTCACTTCAAAGAGGGGACTCGAAGTATTAATATGTAAATGAGATGGATTAACTTAAGATACTATAAGAAATGTTATTTACAATGAAAATTATATATGGCTGAAATTTGCACAATGAATACTTCATGTACGTGATGGTAATTGGTAAAGCTGGTATTAATCTTGAAGATGTACAATTAGATGTGACATTTCCAGATGATAATTTTAAACTCTACGCGAGATTCTATAGCGGCAATTGTTGATGGTACTTATACAAATATAAACTGCACCACTTAAAATCCAAATTTTTTTTTTATATATTAACCCCTTACCAATGAGATTGTTGCTACAATCAATAATGCATCATGGAACGTATGTCTGCAAATGAAAATGTATATATATATATATATCAGTTTTAACAATTTTATTTTGAGAAATAATCTGTTTTATTCCCACAAAAACACAAGTGAGTTCACAGCCACCAAAACATTAATGCCTCACTACTACAATCAGTTAAAATATTTGTCAAAAGGATGAAAGCATAATCATGAAATATAGTTGAATGAGGGTTGCATAGTCATGCTTCTTAGGAATATATATCCATCAAATAAATTATGTAACGGAAGTAGATTGATAATAACTAAGATGCGGAACTAGATAGTTGGGGTTAATCTAATTTTCGGGAAACCATGAAAGTAGAAAATTCTTGATTGATAGAATGATTATGAGCCTATTTGATTTAACCAAATTTTTGATTCGATTTGAGATGAGAAAATTCTCACTCACAGTTTGTTTTGCTATGATTATAAACAAAAGTCAATGTCAATCTTAAAAAGAATGTCGGATTTTATAATCCAAAACCAGTTTTAAGCCATGAACAATTATGTTGTAATTTTTCGTGTCACTAGCAAGATGTGACTAAAAGTATTAATATGCAATTAAGAATGAATAACTCAAGATACCACAAGAATTGTTGTTTACAATGAAATTTATATGTGAGAGAAAATTTGCAAAATGAATAGTTGATTTAGGTGATGGTAAAACGGGTATTGATTTTGGAGATGTACAATTAGATATGACATTTTTCGGATGATATTCTTATGAACTCTACGGGTGATCCTATAGCGGTAATTTTTTTAAGTACATATACAAATATAAACTGCACCATTTCAAATTCAAACATTTTAAAAGATAGTGTTATACTAGCCCCTATCAATGAGATTTTCACCAATAAAATTTTCAGCAAATTGTTAGAAAAATTACTTCATACTTATTTTAAAATTTTATTTTATCTTAATTTAAATTTCAAATAAATAAAAAGATTATTTTAATAGTTATTTTTATTGATATGTTATGTTTGTACCGGACAAGCCACATAAACTAAAGAATACGGTATAATATGATTTCTTTGTTAGTTTCAAAATTAATTAAATTATAATATCATATACACTATCTTTTGAATATATAAAAAAATCATTACACATTTTTCATTACTCAAAATATAATTTATATTATTACTTTATATAATATAAATATATATATATATATATATATATATTATAAAATATAAAGTTATGCCCGTCGAATCTCGACGGGTTATTTACTAGTATGACTGGATCCCTAATAAGAACCCTAGAAGGAAAATAATGTACTAGTAGTATAACCTAGCAGGATTGATAGGTGGAATTCAACCAAATGATTTGTTCTTAAACATATGAATTTAAACTGTTAAGGCAAGTTGAACCGTTGCCGCCTAATTATAATAGTACTCCTATTTGATTTGGTACCAAACCTATTGTTTAATTCATAGCCACGAACCTCAAGACCACCAACAATTATTATTCTACTGTCGACTTACCACTCTTAGTAAAATAGATTATCACAAGGGAATACAATGATCCATTATTAAACTTCTGTTTCCAGAATTGGCTTATCCCAATTATTGTATAAGGATTAATATAATACTAATGACTAAACAAATAATCCGTGCTTCTTACTTCATGTGACAATTAAACCACATAAACATCCAAGACCTACCAAACAACTAACCAATGGAAAAATGTAAGGTGGAGGGCCAAAAGTTTCTTGATTTATTTTTTATTTTTCCTAATCAGGACAGATTCTTCTGCTTGCCTTAAAAGTTCAGATTTGATCACCACATTATTATAATTAATTAATTAATTAATTTTTTTTTTTTTTTTTGTCAATGGGGAAAGTCTGATTTTCTTGAATCTATGGGACACCTCACATTTTATGAATTTCTTACATTTATAGGGTTAGAATTGTAATTTTTACAATTAACATATTGATGGGACTTTGTTTCTAAAGCATGCATACATTAATCAACACTTATTTTATTTCCACTTTTAATAAAAGAAACAAATTTGAAATCATGAAACACAAAATTGATTAAACTCAACAAACCCCTTTTTATTTAAAATTAGTTCCATCAAGAAATTGCAAATATGCCAAGCATTAAACCCCATCAAGCCACATGTACCAAGAAAGTTAAAATGGCAAAGTTATCTTAACTAGTACATTCAAAAACAAAATAAAATAAAATGTAAAAAGAAAAATTGAAGATATGTTTTCACTTTTCACTAACCTTTTTCAGAGAAGATAAGATCAAACATTTTATCATATACTTCCATCAAACAAATTACTTGATGAATGAAAAGGGCAAGAAAAAGGAACAACGCCAAATTCATAATAAAGAAAAAAGAAAAAGAAAACAAAAAGCAGATTAACATAAGTATTTCGAATTAACTAATTTCAAAATCTACTAGTATAATTTATTGTAAATGAGCCATGAGCAAAAATAAAAGAAAATTAAAGATAAAGGATATGTTTACCACTGCAAAAAAGAATTACAAATGGTGATAATAATAATGATCAAGGTGAAGAAGAAGCCCTAGAATTATTGGAACCCTGAAAGTGAAATCCATTGCTGCCGTTTCCATTATTCTGAAAATGACGGCCCTGATCTATCCTTGTATCTTCGCTCTTCGATCCGCCGCCGTTGGATTCGTCGTTGTCGTCCAGGCTGCTGCTCAGGGATTTTCCGCCGTTGATAACGCTCTCTTTCTTCCCCCCGAAGGTGTTCTTGTTGTTGTGCATCCACACCTTGAGGACGCCCCGGGTCACGCCGATTTCACGGCAGAATTCCTCCACCGCCGCCTCGTCGGATTTCTGCATTCTCCACCCGACCTTTTCCGAGAACGACAGCATTCGCTGCTTCTGCTCGTGGCTGAATTTCGGCCGGGAAACGCTTCCTTGAGGCGGGGTTTTCCGCGGGGGGGGTCAGGGGGGCGGGGTGGTGGTCCTCCGGGGCGAAGCCGTAGATCACGTGCGGCGCGTAGGAGATGGGGGCGGCGGGGGGCGGCGGGGGGTGGGAGGGGGAGAGGGAGAAGCGTTTCGGGAGCGGGGGATGCCGGAAGTCCAGGAACGGCGGCGTGATGGCGGCTTGGGCGGAGGCGGTGGGGGAGGTGGGCTCGCGGCGGTGGAAATTGCGGTGGCAGCCGCACGCGGCGCATTTCAGCGAGGTCGGGTCGCTGGCGGTGGCCAGCGGGGACGGCATGAATTCGCCGCAGCCGTCGACGGCGTGGCCGCCGAGGGAAGCGGCGTGGTTCTTCATACATTCCTTGTAAATCGCCTGCGACGGAGGCGCAGCCGCCGCCGGCGAGTAGCTCTTGAAGGCGCCGTTGGTGAAAGGCATGAGCTTGGTGGGATGCGACGCCGGCGGGTGCGGCGGCGTATCAATATCGGCGTCGCCGGGGCTCTTGGCAGCGGTGGAGGAATCCAAAGCCATTTTTGAGTTTCTGTGAAATCAGGTTTTGTGTTGTCAATTCATTTCCGAAATTGAAATTTTGGAAAGAAACATGGGAGAATAGTGGTAAAGGGATTTGGGATTTTATGCAGAATTTTGAAATGGGGGATTTTAGTTTAGTGAATGATTTTGCTGTGTGGGGTCAGTAATGTCAACCACTTGTTTATTGGAAATTTCAATTTTTCATTTGATGCTGCCGTAATTATAAGGATGGGGGTGATTAAAAATTTGGACAAATTTTTGGAATTGAGACACACACCAGTATTAGTTGGGGGTGAAATAAATACTGGACAGGGTGTGTAATTAATTACAGGATGAAGGGTCATGTGAAAATGAATGGACACGTGGCGGGTGCAGAAAGCAGGACACCGACTGGCCCCCACTAATTTGAGATAACTATTGCGTATGCCGTATGGGCGGTTTTGTACAGTAATCCCATCTCAGGATAGCTACTACTTTTATACAACAAATGATGCAATAAACTGTAACATACTCTTGTCTCAACCCCCAACCTACATCGATCTACATACATTGTGTGTCATTTTATTTAACTCCAAATTTGGCCATTTGCCAATTTAATTGTAGTACATAAATAAGTACGTACAGTAATTATTAACTTAAAAACATGCCGACTAGCTAGCTAGATCGATTGCTCCTAGTTAATTATCCCGATGATTAACTAGCTAGGGTTTCATGATTTGAAAAGTCATCACACTCACACTCACACTTACCTTTAGTAGTTTCTGGTAACAAGCCAATTACCCATGCAAATTGTTGTTATTCCAAATTATTACTAGCTAGTTTCATGATTTTATTCATCTCCTTTTTAAGGAATGTATAGTAGTAGCTACTCATGCCCGTTTTCTTGATTTTGTAGTGCATCAAATAGACAAATATTAATATCACATTGACGTTCTTGCTGAAATGGATCATTTTGCTTCATTTATTAGTCTTACATAGAGGATCCTCTCTTTAACTAAATATTGCAACTAGGTTTCTACTTCCTCCGTATTTAATTATTTGGCAAATGTTTGCCACTATTTATTTGATTACTTTGATTTTAGTTTTTATCATAATTATACAAGTTAAAATATAGTTAAGTGGGATCTTGTTAGATTTGTATCACCGTGTAGTTTTTAAATATTGAACTTTTAAAATTTTTATTTATACCGAACTTGAGTCATTAATGGTTTAAAATATATATTGGACTGCGCGCTGGGTGAGTCCGTAGCAATTAAGGAAAAACAGAGGAACTATTTAAATTATGGGTGGTAGTATATCATATATGTATGTGTTAGAGGACAGTCACGGGTAAGTCTTTCTTGCCTTGCTTGTGGTTTTTCCAATAGTTCCTCCTTTACATTTTTAAAACTCGTGTGTGTATTTTTCATTTTCATTAGTATGTGCATTTGTCTGATTATTTGTCATCACTATTCCTTACCATTAACATTTTTTTTTCCTTCAAGGAAATTAAAGTCAAACTCAATAATCAATCAATACATACGTGCATGAGTACAAACAAATCTTCTTTTATAGGTTCCGCAAAAAATAAAATAAAATAAATAAAATCTTCTTTTATTATGTAGTTAGGTTGAGTTCAACCACTGCTTTGGCTTGAGGGAGCTCTGGCATCAAAATGGTTTCATTTTAGTCATCTCTATCTATTAAATACAACATCAACCACAACTAAACCAACCCAGCGATAAATATTCTTGAACATAATTAATTGTTAGAAGTACTCAATTTAATTTGTGAATGAATTATGTGATGTTTCTAATTAAATTCACTCTTAGCTTTTATGGAGGTTGGTGGAAGTAGCTAGGAAAGACAACTTGGTCAATTATTAATGAAATCTTACAATTAATTTTGCAAAATTTGAGTTATGGACACCATTACGTACTCAACCATTGCTAATACCAATATCCAAGAAACATGTTCAAGTTGACGAACCTAAAAAAATGATAGAAGAAGAGCTAGCTAGTCTTGAATGATATTGGTTAAAGATGTGGATCGAGACACTTTGGTCGATTATTATAATTTGAATAATATTGTGTGCATCTCCTCGACAAAATTTAAAGCATGAAAACCAATAATAGATTTCAAAAAATAAGAGGCTAAATATATGATAATTAGCCCTTTGGATTAATCCCAAATAATCAATCAAAAACAATAATCAGCACCACACATACAAATGGCCTCGTGCAAATCCATCAACATCTACTTTGAATAATACATGATAATCACATTTACTTCATCTAACTAGCTTTGCTATCAAAGTCAAGCTTTTATGCTATAACAATAATTAGACCTTGGAAATTCCTTTTTTTAAAAAAAAACGAAAAGAAATAAAAGAAAATATTTTAGTGGGATTTTTTATAAGGCTGAATTAAAGAACACAACACAAAAAAGTTTGCCACAAAACAAATTATTCAGCGGAAATTAATTAATGTGAAAGTAAAAAGTTGACAATTTCTTGAATAAATATTACTACTATTGTTCTTAAAAAGACTAAAAGTTACTAAGGGTGGAAAGGTCAATTTAGGCTAGACTCCATAACCTAATTATGTTTCCATTTTGGGGAAGACATGAGATATGCTAAAAATATTTAATAATTTTTACTTTGTCGTCTTAGTTCATTAAAAGAATTGCATGAACTGATAAAAACATTATCTAATTACGAGTAAATCACTCTTTTTTATTGTTTAATTGTTGTAGGTTGACTGACACGTAGGGGCTATAATAGCCATAATTAACTATTTGTTTTATTGATAAAATCGAGTTACGTAGCAAAGTTAAAAGTTTGATTAAGCAAGTTGATTGCCAAGTGTCTTTAAAATGGAAATAAACGCTCCCATGGATTATACTTTCCCATTTTTTTAATTTATATATTTATTAATTTGATCACGATATTAGTACTACTTTTTAGGGATAATTGAAAAGTCAATAAAATGGGGTTTTTGGAATCTTAGACTTATCACAATAGGAATTGGATTGACGGAATCACGTACATAATCTTGGATTAGTATACATTTTGTAATTTTCAGCTTTATGTTATTATAAATTAAAATTTTACAATAATATTTCGGGTTTTAAAGACACTATTAATTGGGTTGGTATACATGGACAGCATGACTTAGTGCAAGATGCATCAGACAGAATTTGCAATGTTCATAATTCATAATTGAAATCTATTGTCCTTTCATTCACAAATGTTGTCGTCTGTCATGTATGCATTATTGCCTTTTGAACATGAATGAAAATTAAATATAAAGATAAAATTAGGTTTATAATTAAAATGGTTAGTGGGCAATAATGTCAAATAAATTTCTTTAGTAATGAGAAATTTTCCCTTATGAAATTAATTAAGTTGGCATGAAGAAATGGGCGAGTTTATTTATTTTTTTAAAAAAAAATATAAATCATGAGTTTGGTTTCTTAGAGGCTAAAAAGAAACGCCTGAGTCATCTTAATTTCAAAAGGTTCACAAGGGTTTGTACCAAAACATTTCTTAAACAACTCAAATATATATGGTGAAAACTATTTGTTTATCTCATCTTTATTTAAGAAAAAAAAATGGTAACATCCTGAGTTTCCTTTGGTGTGAGGCGAACGAGGTGAACGTTGGATGTTTTCCATCTGGAACCTATTTGTACTTAGTTTGACATGCTTTATTTGTAATAAAATTTGCAGTTTTGCATTGTTGCTATTATTGTTAAGTTGTTAATTTACTGTTTTTGTAGTACATCTTTGTTATATTTTAATAAAATTTATATTATTTTTTTCTCAAAAAAAGACCTATATATATATATATATACACATATGTGTATTTTCACCTGTTTTACCTCAAAAGTTGAATATTAATTGGAGCTGAGAACTTCACAAAGTGCACTACAAAAAATTTGTGGCACAGTGATGAACTGATTTCGTCGCCTAGCGCATTAGGTGACGAAATTCGTCACGCGACGAAATTTTAGGCGACGACTTGAATAAAATTTTGTCGCCAATTTCGTCACCTTCCCGCGAATTTCTTGTAATATGGTGGTCAAGTTCCCAGCTTCTAGGGTTTGACTTTCATCTGGCTCATATCCCTCCCTTTTATCACTTAATAATTTGTATATCATGTACTCCACCAATCAAGAAAATGCGTCTATTTGTGTCGGTAGTAAGTAACAAACTTATGAAAAATAAGAACTTGTAGAAAATTTTTAAATGTTTTCACTTCAATATTGTTTATTGATTAATTTTGATCATATTTTTATTGTAATTATTTTTTAGAAAAAAATATATAATCAATTGGGCCTTGGATCTTGTTAGACTCTTTTAATAATTTTGCTTTAAAATATGTATTTTATATAATTTCTGCTTATGTATAATTATTAGTTATTAAGTAATGTATTATTAGATAGCGTTTGCAACAAAAGTTAATTAATTTTGTTAGGGTTGGGGACTTACCACTACGGTGAGTCCCCGACTTCCAACATATATGTTGGTTTTTGTTTCCTTTTATAATTTATGTCGCATGGGCTCCCACCACCTGTTTTTCCATGCCTTGAATGCTCCTCCAAAGAAAATTTAATTTTGTTGGAACAAATTGATATTCTATTTGTTTGAAGATAATAAATAATCCCGCTTTAATTAACTTTTGTTACTATTCCTTTTTTTTTTTATTTTTTATCGACTTTTGCTCCATATATCATAATTATAAATTCATAAAAAATAGTCAACTTGGAATATACTCCCTCCGTTTTTTAAAAATTCTAATATTTCTGCATTTCACGTTATCCAATGCACATTTTTAACGCTCAATATCTCAAAATTTGTAAAAGTAAAAATTATAAAAATTTGATATTATAAAACTACGCGATTAGACGAATCTAACAAGATCTCACTTGACTATGTTTTATCTTGTATATCTGTATTAAAAATTTGAATCAAGTTAATGAATGAATAATAACAACTATACAAATGTTACAATTATTTCTAAACGGAGGAAGTACATATTTTAATATATTAATTTTTAAAAAAAAGGGTGCTAATAAGTTGGGATGGAGAGTGAAAAAGTAAGATGTGACAGGTGAGGTGCATGGTTGGGATGCAATACCTTTTTTAAATTATTAGTGGATTTGGACATTGTCATAATCAAAAGCACGCGCAATTTCCCATCTTCTTTAAGCTTCTCAATTGCATTTATTTTCCTCATTTTTTCACCAATATTAATAGTACCATTAGCAAATCGTTTCGTGCTGGCTGTAGGTGCTGACACATTCAAAAGTGATGGATGTGTGTATATGAAATGATGTGTGAGTATCAAAAAGTGATAGATGGAGGTTATGAACAAAAAACTAGTAATAAAAAACAAACTACCGTCTATACACCATTTTATAAGAGTTATACACCACTTTACAAAGGGATACACATCATTTTTAACGCTGCCTGCACCTGCTGGCAATTATTATACTATTATTACAGAAACCGGATTGGTACCATTACTATGACCTTATTTAATGAATTGTTTTTCCGTCTAATCCCGGCATTAATTTGCCTGCTTTGCAACGTTACGCATTCAAAGCGATCAATAATCTATAATTACTCGTTTTTTTTTTGACAAAAAAGAAAAGAAAAGAAAGAACTTTACTCCATACCTGTAGGAATACTGTCCAATTAAATCAAGAGATTGACTAAATAAACACCCATCATATACTAAATAAACATCCTAATAAATACTCTCTTCCTTAAAAATAATGAAATGAGGTTGGGATGGATATTCATAGCATTAATTACATTATATCTTTTTTTTTTCATTTTCTATGGAGTGTGTGATTTTACATAACTAATTATTATTATTATTATTATTATTATTATTATTATTATTATTATTATTATTATTATTATTATTATTATTATTATTACTACTACTACTTAAGTTTGTTATTATTACTTTTATTTAGTTTAAATAAGATTTTATGTTAATTTTTATTTTATATTTCAAAATAATTATTAATGATATGATTAAATTTTGATTTATTAAATTAGACAAATATTTTACTAATAATAAATTTTGATATGGCTTTATAATTGACCTTTTTTAGAACAATTTATTTTACATTTATAATTTTATATGCATATATATGGTTTGGATATACTTTTTTTTTTACAGTGAATTAACTATTTAGATCATAAATAAATAATTATGATAATAAAAAAATAATTAAAATTAGAGCGAACAGTACAATAAATATACAATGAAAATTATTTAAAATTTATATAATTTTGTAGGGCACTTTAATTCTCATCCATTTTTTCTTGTTATAACTTATACTTGATTTCAATCAATAGTAAAAGTGATTAGGAAATTGAAAGGATTGAAAAAAAAATATTAAGAAATGAATGTAATTAATGTTGCATGGAAGTTCATCCATCACATCCTCCTTTCACTGTTTTCAAGGCTGGGTGTTTACAAGGGTGTCAATTTAACACTAACCTTAAATCAACCATTTGGGCTGACTTGTTTTCGAAATATCTGCTGTATGAAACAAATATATTTTCATTTATCCACCAAAAAAATTATATATATATACGTGTTTGTATAATTGGTTCGATTTAGGTGTTGAAATAATTTTTTGTAATCTTAATACATTACAAAATAAAGCTTATGTATGCATCACATTTTGCATATTAAGGTTATCCATCGAAATATATACCCATGTACAATTATTGGGAAGTGATTGGTTTATCCTTTTTTTCTACCCTAAATTACTCAATCCTAAGGTGTCATGGGTTCAAGTTACTAACAAACTTAATAGTCTCACCAATAATAAATATCCATAATTATTTGTAATATCTAAAAAGTAGCTAGCAACTGATTGTCTTTATTGGAGAAAAATTTAAACCATCTAATTGGGTTATTGGTTGGGAACCCTCTCCTCCTGAAAATTTGATTGAACACAATCGCTATACAATCTTTGACAGATCCTTTGCTTTAATTTGGGAGGTGTTGCTAATATATTGCTAGTGGGGGAATTAGCTAGTGTTGTGGCCAGAATCGGATCTTTAATATCAGCTGTTGGATTGGCAAGGCAAAGTCTTATTACAGTTTGACAGAGACTCTGCTATAATACCTATATATGTAGATGCAAAAAGGGTTTGGTCGAATACGAGTCTCTTATGGAATTATACTATATGGTTATCTCACACTACATGTAGTGGAAATTAAAGGGGAAAGATGATAGTAGTAGTAGTGTAGAGAATTGGAACATTATTTATTGGAAAAATGCGCAACATAGTCTCATCAAGATTCCCTCTTTTTTTACCAAGTGGTCACGTGTGGATCGGAGACATTAATGCAATCATGGTTCCTACTGTCCTAATTCCTAAACTGGGTTTGGTAAATGGTGGTAGTAAATGGTAGGGGTATCCGCTGGGTGATGTTTTGGTCACAGTTCCACCTATAGAGAGAGCCAACTACTGCTTCTCAAATGGAGAGAGAGAGAGAGTATCATCATCATCATCATCATCATCATTCATCAATTATGTATGGGTAATTGGGTAAGGCGTTGGATATAATGGATAGATACAACACCACGCACTGCTTTGCCTTATGGTCAAATATCCACCCTTGTATATTAGGATGAATGGTCTGTTATGCACGCAGCTTTATGAGCTTTTGAGAGTTTTTGATAGTTTTTGATTTTATATTAAAATTATGGTTCTGTTCTGCACTAGTTTTTCTTTTTTTTTTAGTTGTAGCTACAATTTGAAGCTCTACAAATAGAAGCTACCTAAGGTAGCATTCAAAATAAGCTAGCAAGCTTATTTCTGTCCAATTATCATTTTAACCCAATAACCAACCCACTAGGACACTACCCCGATATCGCCTACATAAATGTGTCATTTTATAAATTTTATGACAGCTACAACCAGCTGTACAAACCACTTAAATAAAATTCACAGGTACAACTCAGCTCCATCCTGCATACTAACGCTGTGTGCAGAAGGAATATTTCCTTGACATCCAACCCTTTTTTTCCTCCTTTCATGAAATTTTCATACTTATTTTTGTACCATTAGTAATTTAAATAATTTGGAGAAATTTCAACTTAAAAATGTTATGCCCTTATTTTGATCAAATTCTGATAGTTATTGTGGATAGAGGTATTTGCCCATGCATGCATGGATGATGGATCCTAACAACTAAGGGTTAGGGATTCGAACTACACCAGTTTTCTATTATTTCCTTTTAGTTTATATGCATAGCTAGTACTATTTCATTTCTGATTTATCAATAAAAAAATTGTGATACTTATTAAATGTGAATTATTTTATTTATTATAAATATGTGTAATCCATATGCCAACCCTGAGAATTAGTCAATTACCAAGTCCCCATTAAAATTTACTAGTAATGTAAAAAAAATAAAATAAAAAAGAAGTACTGTAAAAAGTAAGATAGGGGTATTACTCCCTCCGTTTTTTTTTTTAACTTCACCCATCCTGCACTGCACGCAATCCAATGCACATTTTCAATCATCAATATCTCATATTATATATAAGTAAAAATTATAAAAATTTGATATTCTAAAACTACGCGATTAGACAAATCCAACAACATCTCACTTGACTATGTTTTATCTTATATAACTATGATAAAAAGATGAATCAACGTTATTTAATGAATAGTTTCTACTATTCAAAGGGAGAAGATAAAAAAAAAACGGAGGGAGTATTAGTTAACCTATTACGTACTTGAAAGTTGAAATGGTGTAAGACACGCTTGACTTTCATCGGAGAGAAGTCGTCAAGACATAAACAGAAGTTGGCTGTCCTGTTCGGACATGAAAAACCCGCAACTTTGCATTAATAATTCAACTCGCTGACAGATAGACAACAAACTCGCTCAACGCACACAGAGGTATCAGATAATCAGATATAGTAGTACTGTATCACATACATACCCGCACACTATGTATCATACTAATTCACAAACATAATTAATAATGGGTTCCCGTAATTGTTATTCTTATTACTATTATTATTTGTATGGTTACGGACTTGCCCAAGTGGCTAAGTCCTTGCCTTCCAACAATTTTATGGTAGAAGGTTCGATCCTCCATTCGGTCATATCCTTCCCCTTTATACCCATCACTCTTTTTCTAGCATCGGCTTCGCAAGGATAAAAAAAAAAAAAAAAAAAAAAAGAAGAAGAGAGAGAGAGAGAGATTTACGGTTTGGCAGTTCATTGTTAACTTATACTGTACATAACAAAATAGGATGATAAATGATAATATTAGTGAATACTCCCTCCGTTCTTTTATATCTTCACCATTTCTATCCTGCACGCTATCCAATACACATTTTTAATCATTAATAACTAAAATTATATACAAATAAAAAATTATAAAAATTTCATATTCTGAAACTACACGATTAGACGAATCCAACATCTCACTTGATTATATTTTATCTTATATATTTGTGCTAAAAAATTGAAATAAAGCTACCCTATGAATAGTATCCACTATGCAAAAGGTAAGGTTAAAACAAAACGGAGGGAGTAATTGATAGTAATGAATTCAATCAATATATTAACTATATATGTATGGTTTATTAATTTTGTAATAAGTTATACGGAGTATTAAATATTTTTTGTTTTATAAATATGAACGAAAACTGTAAAATGTATATGAAAAAATTGCTTTAGAACATTACTTCTTACAAAGGAAAATGTTTGAATGAACCTTAAATTTTTTTTTTAGCGTAGCCGAAGCCAGATAAGTGAACCTTAATTTGAGTGAACCTTAATTTAAATTTAGGTGTAATTAATTAATTTATACTAAAAATATATGAATATAATTAATATTGCCATAAATGGAATATTCAAAAATAATCTTTCAGCTTTAATGAAATTATTATTATTATGATTATTAAATAGAGGTAATTAGTATGATTTGAAATTATATATTTATAATTAATATATTCATAATTAATAGAGAAAAATTAATTTGTGTGGCATGAGTTTACATCACCATTTCCTAGCATGTATAGGCTGATAAGCAAAAAATAATAATAATAATAATAATAATAATAATAATAATAATAATAATAATAGAAAATTGATTTTAGCTTAAATCAGGCTGGCTAAGTGTTCGGTTCTAAAAAAATAAAAAATAAAAAAATAAAAAAAAAATAGGTGCTCCGTTCTGTTCTCCTTTGACCTTTCTTTATAGCTCACAATAAGAAAGCGTTAAGCCAAAAAGTGGGGGTGGCGTAGGCCTTTAAATTACTAGTACGGAGTAGTATATTTCCCGGAATACAGAAGGTTGGTGTAGAAAATCTTTATACCAATAAATGCGATTGGAGTATATTTGCATCGATTAATCGATTAATATAATTAACTAATGGTCAATTGGTCACTAATCATTATTTACTCGACTGAAAAATTAATACTACTTCCTATGTCCTTTTGGGTTTGCACCATAAGGACTAAGCATGCATATCGATGCACATTTTCATTGATTAATAACTTAAATTGTATACAATTAAAAATTATAAAAAATTGATATTTTAAAACTATAAGTTTAGACTCTCATTTGACTATATTTTTCTTCAATAACTATGATAATAATTTGAAACAAAGTTAAACTATGAATTAAGCAAGGCCCCAACTAACCAGAATAATGTGCAATTACTATTTCTTTTGATTTTTTTTTATGGTCAGAACAAAACCTATAGCCTATAGGTTTTACTACTACATGTCTACACTGTAGGAGTATCGCGTAACAGTAACCACTTGTACTAAAAACACAAAACGTGACATGCTGTGTCTCTGTGTATTATTGTCACTACTTTTTTTTTTTTTTTTCTTTCTCTTGCACGCATGAATTCACCGGAATCTGCGGAGGCTCCGGCCCGGCCAGGGCGACAGGCGGCCGTGGACGGTGGAGGATCCACAGTACCCCACCTTTCTGTGACTCTTCATCGTTAGTTGATATAATAGTGTTTGGCTTCCAAGGGGAATTCAATTCGCCGGATTTCCACAATTTTTATTTCTAATACCTGATGAACACTGCGTACGTACAAGATTCGCGGGATCAGATGAACCAGATGACAACATAATTTCATTTTCTGATATAGGCACTTAATTAGATGATGAAAATCGAAATGTCGCAAACGAACTTGGGCTATGTTACAAATGCAAGACCATAAATTGGAACTTTGCACTTGATTATTAATTAATGTAATATTTCTATTTTTTTCAATTTCGAATTTAATATTTTTATTTTTTGTATTCAATGGAAAGACCATTTTTAAGTTCAGGGCCGTCGTCTACAGTAAAAGTAGTGTCTGAAAATTGCGCGCCGATGTGAAATGACCAATTAAAGGAGTGATTCGATACCACACAAATTACACTAATTTTCATTGTTGTTAATAATACCCTAAAATTTATTTAAATATCTTTTTTTTTTTACTATTTTCATTTTTTTTCTTTCTAAAAGTGCAATAAATCTACATTTCATGTAGTTCAACACATTTATTCATCGATTAACAATTTTAATTATACACATGAAAAAATTATAAAAAAAATTAATATTTTAAAATAATATTATTTTTTTGGTAAACAGTGACACTCATGTGTCGACAAATGTGTGTAGGAGCCCAAACCACACAAATTACAAAGGGGATAAAGGGAAGGGATAGCGGACTGCGTGAAGATCGAACCCCAATAATCTATGGTTGGGAGACGGGGGACTTGACCACTAGGGTAAGTCCCCAACCCCAAAATAATATTATTAAGTCTAGCATCTTATCTAGCTATATATTTTTTATATATATGCAAAAAAGTATTAAATCAAAATTGAATAATAAATAATATTAAAATCAAACAATTTAAATTGTGAAAAAATTGATGAAATATATACTTTTATAATAAAATAATTCAATATAACAGATTTTTTTTAAAAAAAAATTATTCAATCCCAAAATATCATATTATGATTTATTTACAAACTTAAAGTTCAGCCAAACGAATTAACACCTATTCTTGTGGGAATTGGGGGTTGAGAAGTTCTATGCAAAGATAAGGTTGTAATAACAATTGAGGTATCTCTCAGTGTCACCCAAAGTTGAACGTATACTGTACATACGTATATGGATAAGAAAATTACATCCGCATAATAAACCACACTTGTTTTATGATTACAATTAATATAATAATAATAAAGGGTATTACTTTTTTGATTATTTGCCTTTTATTGACTAAATTGCGTACTTTGAGTGGAAATAGACCATTGAACTTGGAACGTTATTATTATTTTGATTAGTATTAGTCTGACATTGGAATAGTTTTGCCATATTAATGTGTTTAGACTAATAATGACCGGAATTATGGCGTGACTTTAGGGTTGATTATGAAATTATTCATTTTATTCTTCACTTAATGTATTTTTAGAAGCCTATATTATTATATTTAATCTTTAAATAATACTCCCTCCGTCACAGCTAACGTGTCATGTTTGACTTTTTGACACTGTTCATTGTTCTACTTTGACTTGATTTTATTGCATGTATAGATTTCCAAAAAAATAGTCGAGTTTGCTCTTGTTAGAATCGTATAGTCATGTAGTTTTAGAATATATATTTTACATAATTTTTTGTTGTACACATTTTGAGATATTACCGGTTGAAAAAGTGCATTGAATTGTGTGCAAAAGTGAAACAAGACAAGTTAAGTGGGACGGAGGGAGTATAAATCTGGGGAAGAGTTAGTGTGCGGCCAAAACGTCCGTGCGGACATGCGGATGCGATTTTGGACCGTTGATCAATTTTCATCATCCAACGGTTGAGATCATTTGTAGGGTTAGTTTTGTAATTTTATTTGTTAGGTATTTCATCAGTTGAATTCAGCGACATGACATACACAATTCAACGACGGAGACAATTCAGTTCAGCGACGCGGTATATGCAATTCAGCGACATATCATCTCAGCGACATTTGAAGTTGGAGTCGTTTGAAGTTCATTGCGATTTTAATCGCATCTCAGCGACGAGCCTTCTCACAATTCAGCGACACGACCAATGTAATTCAGCGACATAGGATATGCAATTCAGCGACATTATTGTATTCATTTCAGCGACACAATTTTATACATTTCAGCGACATAGTTCTATGCATGTCAGCGCATCTTAGCGACGGAAGATACACATTTCAGTGACATGGCCATATGCAATTTAGCGACAAGACCAACACAATTCAGCGACTTGATATAGTACTTCTCAGGGACATCCTATATAAAAATACCTAACAAGTAAAATTATGAAACTAACCCTACAAATGATCTCAACTGTTGGATGATGAAAATTGATCAACGGTCCAAAACTGCATCCGCATGTCCGCACGGACATTTTGTCCGCACCACAACACCCCTGATAAATCTGAATGTGGCAATAAAACTACTTCCTCTGTTTCTTTTGTTTGTTACGGATTCACCCAGCACGCAGTCCAATGCACATTTTAAATCATCAATAACTCAAATTCGGTATAAGTAAAAATTCTAAAAGTTTGATATTTTATAAACTACATGACGAGACGAATCTAAGAAGATCTCACTTGGCTATATTTTAACTTGTATAACTATAATAAAACTTCCAATTAAAGTGATTGTGTTAATAGTGCCATAACCCCAATATAGCTATCTTTAAAAAACGGATAAAGTATTTTATACTATCACGTAACAATAATTTTGTTTTAGTGGGAATTTGAACTTGGATGTAAGTCTTTACCTTTACTATTATCCAACTAAAACTTGGAGTATTTATTTGTTTTAGGAAATATTTAATTTTGCTTTATGAAAAATACTAGTATTACTAAATCGTAAAAAAGGAAAATTAAAATTAAACTAATTACAGAAATGATAATGTCATAATACTTTTTTTACAATATTCATTTTCAGTTTTCAATATGACAAATGCGAATATTTTAGCACTATCTACAAAAATAAAGTAATATCCAAAAATAAAACCAATGACTCGAACAGTATACTCCCTCCGTTTTTTTTGTTTGCTACGGACCCACGCAGCACGCAGTCCAATGTACATTTTAAATCAGTAATAACTCAAGTTCGGTACAAGTAAAAATTCTATAAGTTCGATATTTAAAAACTACAAGACGAGATGAATCTAACAAGATCTCAATTGACTATATTTTAACTTCAATAACTATGATAAAACTTCAAGTCAAAGTGATTGTGTGAATAGTGTCAAATTCTCCAACGTAGCTATCATTTAAAAACGGAGGGAGTACGTATGAATGAGTTTTCATATTTTCAAATAATAAAATAAATAAAAAAAAATAAATAAATTTAAAAACACCCATTCAAAATGCACTTGGATTTTTGTAGGGGGTAAGGCCCGCCCATTTCCTTGAATGGATCGGTGATCTGTCTGCCATTTTATTCCCAGGAAAGAACTTCGATCCACAATTCTCCTGGTAATAAATACTCTTCCATCGTTGAATTAATAGCAAACGTCTGAAAATTAGAAAACAAAGTCGAAATTCTTTGGAAATACCTGAATTATTATACTCCAAGGTACAAAAACTGCTGCATATGAGGTGTTTGTCAAATTGCCTGAGTGAATTTGAAGTCCCATGTATCCAATTGCAGTCAATTGTTTATTTCTTTGAATAATTAATTAGTTCGATGCTTGTTTTTGAGTTATGCAAGATTGTGGGGGAGGTCAATGCTCGGTAAAGACTGTCAATTATTTTTATGATATGGCGTTGAGTGAAAGCATGAATAATAAATTAGCAAGGCACTAAAATAACCCCATCAATGATAAAAAAAAAAAAAAGAATCTGTTCGCCATTCCACACTTGAGAAGAGAATGTAGGCCTGATTTGATTACTGTCGAATGGGAATCATTGGAATGGAATCTTGCACACGTGTGTTTTGTAATAATTGGATTCCATTGTTCTAAACTTTGAGGACCTGATCAATTGAAACATTGACACATGTTTGATGTTTCCACTGCACAATAAACTAATTTGTGTGTCTAAATGGTGTTAGAATACAGAAACCTATGATGAAAGTAGTGTTGCACTGTTTTTATCTTGAGTGAATGATAATTTCTTTTTTGCACTAGGAAAATTGGCAAGTAAACTTGAGAACTGACATTAAAGAGATTAGGACAACTGGTAGAAGAAACAGACCAACTCTAAACAATGGAGGAAATCAATCCAAACTCATCAAATCTGCAAAGTGGAAATTGGAAAACCTCATATAATCCTAAGGCCTTATTCTGAGGCACATCTCTGCATCCTGATGGATGGGTGGAGAAGTTCTGCACCGTGATTGCTTCTGAGGCTGTTCTACAATATATACACATGGCACTGCTGCACAAAATCTTTAATGCGAAAAGAGAAAAGGCTAGACAATTTAACTGACCATATGGAAACACTGTAAGCAATTAGTTAGGAGTTACGACCCCTCCACCCGTTCAGGCAATTCGTGTATAAAGCTCGTGTCTTTCGCCAAGGAGCGATTTTCTTTACACATGTTGTTTTCAAGTCCTGTTGTGGATGGGATCTGACCCCCTTCGAACTTTCCTCTTGCTCGATTGGCCTGAGTTGAATTTCTTGTTCAAAGGTCCTGGTTTCTTGGTTGTAGTAGTATTAAAGGAGTTCTTGCTTGGTGCCTTCAGCACGCGATGATTCTTCACCTTTACCTTTACCAGCTGATCTTCTCTACTCTGTTCAAGAGCATGGTCAGCACTTCTCAACCCACAAACTCCATGTGAAAGAAAAGCTAGAAGCAGTATACAAATGAATAGCACAAATGCCCTCAGGATAAATAGAACCATGTTTTCTTCTTTGCCCCGGGGGAGGGTGGGGGAAGAGTTTGAGCAGGAGGTTAGTATGGGCTGTTAGTGAAGACCTAAGAGGATATATGAGGTGGGTAAAAAGAGTGTAGTAGAGCCCTTCTCTTCCTATTGTGCCATTTCCTGTAGCCATAGTTCTTAAGTAAAAAATTGAAGGAATTCAATGGATAAAGTAAACATGGCCCAGAATCCATTAGAGTTTAGGATTCACTCCCAATCATACATTTATAAAGTTTTAACCACAATGAAGAAGCTGCTGATATAGAAAAGAATATCATTAAGATGAATAAAGGTGAATGGAACAACACCCTCAAGAAGCTAAGCATCTTTTTTTGCAATTTGTTTAGCCCTACATTTGTATCATTTGCTGCGTGTTGAATGAGGCAATGAGCAGCCAAAAACACAGACTCTCAGTGCAGTCATAAAAAGCAAAAGGATTGGGGAATAGAACATCTTCCCTCTCAACAAAAGAGAGACAATACAATCTAAACTTGCTTTATGCTGTTTTATTTTACATTATTAAACAACTAAAAACATCATACACAGCAGAGAAGGTATTCTAGAGTATTACTTCTAGTGTCCTATTTACGAGCTTGAAAGATCCGATAGTGTTTTGAAGGGACAAGATGCAATGGTCCTGACTCATAGTAGTATAGCCTGATATCGAAAGATCACATAACGTGAACTTATTCTTTGCCTTTTAATCTACCAATTTGAGTTTCAAAGAGTTTGTGTAATCTTCACCATCTAGATATATTCCCCTAGAAGGCACAATAAGTTGAATGCTTTCTTACAGTGTGGGCAATGGGCATATCTACTAATATCCAAGAGTAGGGAAAAGGATGCTTTTAGGCAGCAAATGAAATACAGAATCCTATCTATATTAGTTTAATTATTCTATTTAAAATAGAAAGAACAAACATTCTCACTGTTTAGAGAACCCTTGCCCAACATCTCTCCAAGGGAAAGGCAAACAGATTCGGAAATCATTTCACACAACAAAGTGCGCAGAAAAAACGAAAGTGAACCAACAAAACAGACTTTACGAGAGTAGTTGATGTCAAACTGGTCAATCATCAGTCTACCCAAAGAGGGCTCAGCAGATCTATTTGACTGACATATAATACATACATGTAATGGGGTTAAAAAGAAAAGGAATGCGTTTCTGTCATAGTTTGATCATCATTCTCATCTTTCATCAGAAAGAACATTGTAAAGCACAATGCAAAATTTACCACAGAGGTTAAATTTGTTCCAGGTGGGGATTGCTCCGTGAAGAAGCTGATGCTGGTGCCATAAGGAGACCTCTTCTTTGTGCTGCTTGAACGACGATGGCAAATCGTGCAGCTGCCAGAGCCGCGGCCTCCTGTTCATAGGATTTGTTATTTACTCCCTAGAGAGATTCACAAAGAAAAGGCAGTTGGTTAGTGTTGAAGCAAGAGTTACCTGTCTTTGCCTACGGCGTTGCAAGATATTGATGGCCCAGATCATGATGTAGCAAGGCAGAAGAAATCCAACAGCTCGAAGCAACAACAGCTGCGGTCAGAAAAATTATAGTCAGACTAATTAGCCATGCTTTCTGGACAAACAAGAGAAAGCAACTTAAAGACATAAGTATTGTTGATTATTCAACCCCACTTACAGAGAAAAAAGTTGATGCATCTTCGATTCCATCGCCGTCACCATTTCCATCATCAGTGATGAACACAGCATGCCTCAGCAGCAGAAGAGCCATCAACTGCCAATTTGAAGAGCAACACAATATAAATTAACATGTTAGCATCTAGCAATATTATATAGGATAGTTCAACATCATTGCCAAATGGTTGAAAAGAAATCATGAAATTTGTTAGCAGCTAGATCATCATCCATTATAGCATTTTTTTTAATGGAAGAGCATTAGACATTTGTCCATCTTCTACATTAATTTTCCAAGGAAAAGGCAAAACACATAACATGGACTTGGGATTTGGAATGGAAACAACTGATGGAGAATTTTCACTCAAATATAGGATTCTTCCCTTCTATTTTCCATCAAGAATGATACAATGGTGACAATAATTTGCAGAAATGAGACTTACAATTAGTGCAGCTGAACGGAAAAAGATGGTACTACTTGCGTTAACACCATTATAATCTTCGTACCCTGATTCCAGAAACTGACGCTCAGCATCAGCAATTGCCAGAAACCTAGGATCATGTGTATGAAATGGGTTGTCAGTAGATTACCAAATGCCAACGGAACATTATTTAGAACTAAAACTGTACCAAGTCACTCATTTGTATATTTAAGTGAAAATCTAGGACAAAAATTGACACTCTAGAATTTCTAGAATCCTAACTAAAACCCGAATCCAAAAAAGCGATATGTACCCAATATCAATGCTGGTTTCATCAGATTGAAGTTGTATAGGGGCAGTATAGCCCGGTTGATATGACTGCACATCAAGAAGAAGGATACAACATCATTTCAACAAAGGTAGTGCTAAGCTTGTAATGAATAAATAAATAAACCAATGAACTAAGATTCTACTAATCAGCACAGCTCCAAGAATAGAATAAGAAAGAACATGTGAAGCACCAACAGTCTCTGTCTAATGACCCTAAGAAAGTAAGAGGATCTGGATTTGCAATACAAATGTCGTTATCAATGCGTACACATGTTCTTGATACTTAAAGAGAGAAAAGCTTTATGCATGGAAAAGACCACAATGATAAAGAGGCTCAGTAGATTGACAGGTAGGAGGAGTCATTGTATACCTGATGACAAATCTCACAGGTAATATCTCCTTTTTCATTGCACCAGTGCTGGACACATTTTCTGTGTGCATACTGCATATGAATAGGTTTCATTAAACCATTTAACAATATGGCTCCTCTGCTGAAGAGGCAAAAGAAAAAGGTTTCATAATGGCAAAGCATGCCAAGCCAATAAGCTGAAATATAAACAAGCCATACACAAACACAGAGATAGAAAGCAGCTTTGCTGCGGACACAGAACACAAACAAACCTTTAATTCATTAAGAAATATAAAACCAACAAAACCAAGGTTAAGTTCAATGACTTCTTGTTGACAACCCCCAAAAAACCAAATACTCAAGAGAGTTTTGGCTAGCCTTAAATTTAAACAACATTAATCTTCTCAACCCATTTGTTTTCTTGGTTCCATTTTGCACACAAGCTTGAGCCTTAATACAGAGTTCAGAATGAACAAAAGATAGTTTCAATTACCAAAATAAAATAGAACTCCAGTTCACTTCTTGAAACAAAATTGCTAGAACATCAATTGAATCCAGCCGTTCACACTAACTGAAAGCATCTTCAAAGATCAAAACTCATACTCCTAATCTCCTCACACATCCCATTTAAGTACCAAGATTGTAATTGCACACATCTTCAAAACGAAATAACGCAAAAGGGTTAAGATAGCAAGTAAACCTTAAGACTCCCGCTACAAGCACAAGGGCTCTCCAAATTGTTGAGGGAATCCTCCTCCTGGCAAATTCTACACTCTCCCACCCCCATTAGCGCCGTCTGCTCATCTTCATCTCCATTCTCCACTATGACCACAACTTTATCAGCTTTTTGTGTCTGATTTTTTAACCTTCCACAAACCACAGCCTGAGGAACCGGTTGACTTGGCCCAGCGGCCTCAGGCATTCGCAGTTGGTCCACATTCACCACCAAATGCTCACCCATGGTTCCCGCCTTTCTCCAACCTCCAGAATCAACACCCACAAGAATTCCCAAACAACAACCCTTCCAGATTACAATAAATTTAAATCCCTTTTTCCAATTATTCACAGAGCTAATATATTTTCTCTACAAATGTACTGCCTAATAAACGTTGCTTTCTTCCTTATTCAAAAAGTCCTTGTTTTCAAAATTTACCTGCACGTTAAATCAAAAGGCCTTAACAAAATTTACCGAAACCACATTCAAGAGCATAAAAGTTCAAAATTTGTAGACAACCTATCCATTTAAACAATTTCCACCTGTTTCAAACATTAATCACAAACAACAGAGAAAAACAACCGATCACGCTGGAAAAAACATGCACAGCGGGATCAGATAACTTCTTTAAATTAAAGAAGCCAAAACAAGAGTCAATCTATCATATATGCCGACAAGATAAATATAAAATATAACAAAAAAGGAAAAGACAAGAATTTAGCTATATAGGTGAAGAAATAGCAAGATACCTGAAATAAGAACCAAAATTAGGAATGACTGGAGAATAAGAAATCGCGAATTCTTCGCGCAACCACGGAGAAAATTATGGTCAATATAATTGTGTTGTGCACATCGTTTTGCTCGCCTTGGGGGTTATCCCAAGATTCTACTTTTATTACTTGGGATTAGTCATTAGTCGTTAGTCGTCTATTTACTCCCATTCTATTTTTCTCAATTGCAGTGCTCAGGAAACCTGTTTCTTGTACCCACAAAATTTATTTTGAGCGAGTGTAATCTTGGTGGGATTTCGGGCAGAGGCGGATGGCAGAAGCCACCTGGGTTTCAACAACGGGCGTTTTCCACAGGCACAATTGGCCATTAATTTGGATAGGAAGTACTGAAAATTTGCCAATTTGGCGGGGACAGAGAAACGCAGTACTTCTAATGTAGCACTCCCTCCGTCCCACGAAGTTTGAACCCTATTCCTTTCTGGGGTGTCCCACGAAGTTTGAACCCTTTCCGTTTTTAGAAAAATTAAATTAATATAAGTTTGATTAGAATCTTAATTATTGTCAAATCCCATAAAAAATACTTACTTTTACTATTCTGCACAAATTCCAATGCATTATTACTTTCCTACACAAAGTCCCTTATATTTCTTTAACTCTTAATATTACAAAATTGATACAAATAAAAATTGTATAAAATATATATTCTAAAACTACACGATTAGACGATTCTAACAAGACCACACTTGAATATTTTTCTCAAATTACATCACTACGATAATATTAAGTCAAAGTTAAACAATAAATAGTATCAAAATTCATTATAATCTTAAACACAAATACCCACACCACTTTAACTACTAAACTCCACTACCTAAATTACCGTGCCCAAAAGAAAGGCTTCAATCTTCGCGGGACGGAGGGAGTATTACCTCCGTTCCTTTTTAATTGCCACGGACACACATTTCACACAATCCAATACACATTTTCAATTTTCAATAACTCAAATTGTGTAAGTAAAAATTATGAAACTTTGATATTCTAAATCTATGCGATTAGACGAATCTAACAAGATCCCACTTGACTATTTTTTATCCTATAACAAAACTCCTACCGTGTCAAATAAAAAGGAACGGATGAAGTAATACTCCATCATTCCAAAATAGTAATACTCCATCATTCCAAAATGACAACTATTGCGGAACACTTTTTCATCTCTAAAAACACTACTATTTTGGAATGATTGAGTAATATTGCGGAACACTTTTTCATCTCTAAAAAGACTACTATTTTGGAATGATTGAGTAATATTGCGGAACACTTTTTCATCTCTAAAAAGACTACTATTTTGGAATGATGGAGTATTTTAGAGATGAAAAAGTGTTGCGCAATAGTTGTCATTTTGGATATTTCTATGAAAGTTTTCCAATATATCCCTTTATTCCTCCAATGATGTTCATTCTCTCTCCACCTCAAGTACATTTATTGGTAAGTGAGAGGGATAGAAATGGAAGATTGTGTAGTAATAATTATGTTTCTTGGTTTGTGTAATACTCCCTCTGTCTCATTTGAATGTCTCACTTTCCTTTTGCGTTCGTCCCAACACTTTGTCACATTTCCTTTTTAGAAAATAATTAAATATTTAATCACCAACCTATCTATCACATCATATCAATAAATAAATATATTATAATTTCAAATCCACTACCATTCATAAATTCAAACTCACAACCACCACAACATACATAAATAAATTAATATAAAATTCAAACCCATTACAATCACATCACACCAATTCCTAATTTACCTTTAAAGTACTAACTTACCCCTACATCATATACTAATTGAATTAACCTCACGGCTTGGGCTTTTTCCCAGACCCTGTGAAGCTTCTTTTTGTAGCAGATGCGGCGGGTTTCATGGTTTATTTTCCTGTTTTTTGTAGTTTTATCATGCTATTCCCACCCCGCTAATCCCCTAGCCTATATAGGTTGTCTAGCAAAAACAAAAAAAAAAAACAAAACAAAAAATTGAATTAACCAATACGTAATTAAGGTTTTGAGTTTAAGTCTTTGTGTATGTAGAATTCTGTTTTAGGAGAGACAACTCTTCAATGCAAATCCGATAAACAAAAGATTAGCCTTCGATCCAATGAGATATGAGAATACCTGGTATTCACCTAAAAAGAAAAAAAAAACCTACTCTTGAATTACTTTGTTTCAACCTTTTAACATAGTAATGTACTACATAAGATAAAATATAACTGTTATTAAATTGAGACATTGCTAGATTCGTTTAATCATATAATTTTATAATATTAATTTTTTTACTGTTATTTTTATATAATTGAGATATTACACGTTAAAAATTATGTATTGGATTTTTTAAAATGTTTATAGTTCGATACTACCTCCGTCTCATTGTTTTTGCTACGGACCCACCCGGCACGTATGTCAATACATATTTTTAACGGTTAATAACTTAATTGTGTATAACAAAAAAAATTAAAAAAATTTGATATTCTCAAACTATAAGATTAGACGAATCTAACAAGATCTCACTTGACTATATTTTTTCTTACATAACTATAATAAAAATTTAAATCAAACTTAAACAATGAATAATAACAAAAAACCAAACGTAGTAAAAAGACTGAGACGGAGGAAGTATATTACTCCTTAAAAAATCTATCTACCCACGCCGAGTTGCCCGCGACGGCTTTTCCATTGGTAGGTGTGCTGGTAAATTGATAATGAAATCAAATTTAGACCAGTGCTGCACTAAAATAAAAAATAGAGTAGTATTTTCTCTTTAGTGCATTAATAACCAAACTCATTTTAATTTTTTGTCTCCTTTTTCAATTATAAATACTTAAATTTAAGTTTCTACTATTCACAAACAATTCCGTTAGGGTGCGATCATTGATTTTCTCTTGATGTACTGCGGTACATTGTGGCCATTGATTTAATTTATAAATTGATGGTTGAGATCAACTTAAAAATTTAAATAGTAAATTTGTTACATTTAGTATTGTTAACAAACAATTGCTCATGCTATTCAACTTTACTTGTCTTCTACGCATTTCAATACAATCAATCGATCTTATCTTACCTTCAAATTTGCTTATTTATGCTGCTATATAATATACATATATGTTCATATCAAAACGTACCTCAAATATTCATATTTTGAGTCGCTGAATTGTTGATGAAAACGTCGCTGAATTGTTCATGAAATGGTCGCTGAATTGTTCTTAGTTGTTGCGCTGAATTGTTCCTGGTAGCATACTTGAGTTGTTCATGAAAACGTTGCTAAATTGTTTTTGGTGGCATCGCTGAATTGTATATGGTAGCATCGCTGAATTCTTCTTGATTGCATCGCTGAATTCTTCTTTATGTTGTCGCTGAATTCCTTTATATAGGGTCGCTGAAATATTTTTTTGGTAGCATCACTGAATTATTTTTGGTAACATCGCTGAATTGTATATGTTAGCATCGCTGAATTCCTCTTGGAATACTCTCTGAATTCTTTTATGTAGGGTCACTGAAATATTTTTTTGTAGCATCACTGGATTGTTTTTGTAACATCGCTGAATTCTACAAGGTGGTACCACCGGTGTCTCTGAATTCTTTAACGTAGTGTCGCTGAATTCTTCAATGTAGGGTCGTGCTGAAAATATTTTTGATATCATCACATAGTATTTTTGGTAGCATCGCTGGAATTCTATATGTAATAAATTTGTTACCCTTTTTAATAAGGATTGCTGAACATAAATATCAATTACCAAATATTTGATATAATTTGCCAAATATTTGATATGATTTACTAAATATTAGATTGATAACATACTAAATATAGAATTATATGACAATTATACCCTTTTTACATTATAACCATTGGATTAAAATGAACGATTGTGATGTGTGCCTTGATGTACTGCCAAATTGGCCGCAGTACCGTAACTGCTCCCATTCACAAACTCATTTTTGTTTTATGATTAAATTAATTACATTCACATTCCTCCAATTGTTGTAAATTGAATAACATATCAATTAAAAATAAGATATATTTTTTCTTCTTATTTTGTATTATACTTAATAATTTTATAATTCATATAATTATTAAATGTATTTTATATCTAATTATATTAAAAAATTTAAGAATTTTATTTTATAAAATAAAATTTTAAACACAAATATAACTAGTTATTAAATATAAATTTAAGTGCACTTTTTATTCTAATTATGTAAGTTTTTCCTAATTAATGAGTATTGAATTTATGTGAGTTAATATATAATTTATAAGAAATAATAGTTATTATTGAAAAGATAAATGAGTGTATATGTGAAAGAATCGAATATATGTAGAATATTATTTCAATTTGGCTGTGTGTTTAGTATAAATGGTTGGATATTAATGACTCACATTTACAGTAAAATGAATTTGAGTTTGATGTTGGCTATTGGAGATGTCTTATCAACACACAAAACTCTTTACCGACGGACTGGTTGTTGTTGTCAATAAGTCCTCGTTAAACAGATGAAATAAATACTACCTCCGTTTTCATATGTTCTTGACGTTTATTAATGTGTTACTATTCACCCACAGACTTTTACTTAAAGTTTTATCATAGTTATACAAGTTAAAATATAGTCAAGTGAGATCTTGTTAGATTCGTCTCGTCGAGTAGTTTTTAAATATTGAACTTTTAGAATTTTTACTTGTACCGAACTTGAGTTATTAATGGTTTAAAATGTGCATTGGACTGCGTGAAAAGTGGGTATGTAAAAAAAATTTGAAAACAGAGGTAACACAAAAAAACAAACTTGTAACGGCTTAGTGAAGGCAAGTACTAGTAAGTACTTTGGTATAGTTCGCAATGAAATCTGATAGGTGTGTATACCAACCAGTGGCGGACCCAGGATTTTTTCACAGGTAGGGCCGGAATTTGTTTTTCCAATCTTAAGTACACAAAATATCACATACAATTTTATTAATTAAACAAGAGTAACATATGACAGATTTAGCATTACAGAGCAATCATATACATAAAATTATAGTGACTAAAAGCAAAATGTACCAATGCAGCCAAACGTCAATCATAGTTTCATTCTCATATGTAAGAGGAACTTGCATATCTAGTTCCTGCATAAAATTCATGCTTTTAGTATAAGATATTTCTTGAGTAACAAATACAAGATAACAACAATGATGTCTGATCATTGGTCCTGCATCATACCTATAATAGCACATCATTGTCTTGTCTTAAGCAGAATGGCTCATTGTCTTGACTTAAGTGAATGGCTCTTCAGCTAGCTGAAAGCATACACCAAACAGTTCATCAACAAATTTTAACAGCCGCATTAAAAATACCTCAATTAATTAACAAATATTAGAACAGATAGCAACCAGGGAACAAATTGCAATGCTACCATAAGAAAAATAATATAATATATAAACTAATGTTCATCATTTGTACCAGGTATATAAATTAGCTATATACAGGAATACATGTTTCAATATAAAAGTTCAATAGCATAATATAAAACTACATTTGGAAAACAATTAAAAAGGTACCTGTAAGCTGTGATCCCTAACCAATTGCCCCAATATGCTTTTGCTAACAACTTGAGCAAATTTCTACCTCCTTTCTGCTTCCCTTGCAATACTCTACAAAATAAGATAAATAATGTAATCAAACCACATTACCCATTATCCTTAAATCCAATTCCAAATTAATTTTACCCAAAATTACTTTTCCCTTTTACCTTACTTTTAGTGTATGCAAAGAATAACAACATCAACAACAATGCCCGACAAATTATACACACATTTACAAATCCCTACAAAATATACATATTTAGTTTGGCAGAAAGCACAAAGGAAACACAAAAAATAAAATTAAAAAATCAAACTTGATTTTGGTAGAGCAGATTAAACGTCAATTCTGTTTAGCAGAAAAATTAAACATCAATTGAAATACCTAGAATTTGGAAGAAAATGGAGCAATTTCTAAAAATGAAGCAAAAATCAGAGAAATGGGACTGTAACGTAAGTAAAAACCTCCAACCTTAGCAGCTCTATTAGAAGCAGTGGGTAGGTTAACGCGATGGTAGAGAGCAGCCGAGCAGGGGCGGTGGAAGGTGGATGATGTTGAATATATATTTTGTTTAATCAAACCACATTGCCTAATGAGATAAGCAATCGACGTCCGCAAGTGCGAGAATGAAAGAAGGCGGAGCGCCGGAGCCGTCCAGGAGAGACGGAAGTCGGAACGAGGTGGAGGGGCAGAGAAATGGAGGCTCGGCAGTGACTTTGTGGGAGATGGGGCTGCGTGAGCTATGCCCAAAAAACCTAATTAATTACAATATAATTTTTTTTTTCTTTTTGAGAGGTGGGGCCCGGGCCCTACCAGGCCTTAGGGTAAGTCCGCCCCTGATACCAACGAATTATAATGCCAGTGTTTTAGCAGTAGTTAGAGTAGCAATATGGTAGGCCCCCTTTTATAGACAAAATTATGTCATGTCATGTCCTGTCCTGAGTTGTAATGAAGAAATCGGTGTGATCCTATGCGGGGTATATAAGCCCAGTATATACTGGCTTAAATCTGATCCATTCAAGTATATTTTATATTAAATCAATGGATTAATTTGATGAGAATATTTGTGTAATTTCACTTTTCAATATTTTATGTTTTATAGCTTTGTTTTCTTTTTTGCAGCTTTTTTATCTGTCTAAATGATGTAATGATGATAAAAGTAAAAGACTTTTCAAATTCAAGCACTTTTACAAAATAATAAGGTATAATATCATATTATACATAGCAGAATGCTAGATATTTTAAAACATAATGTCAATTTGAATAAAACAGAATGTTTAAAATTTTAACACAAAAATAATACTCCCTCTGTCCCAACTAAGATGTCCTGTTTGATTTCTGCACACAATCCAATGCACTTTTTTAATCGTCCATAACTCAAAATATATACACGTAAAAATTATGTAAAATATATATTCTAAAACTATACGATTAGACGAATCTAACAAGACCAAACTCGAGTAATTTTTTCAAATATATACTTACAGTAATATTGAGTCAAAGTTGAACAATGAACAGTGTCAAAAAGTCAAACAAGACGTCTTACCTGGGACGGAGGGAGTATATACACAAATAAGTACCAAGACGTGAGATTTCCATGACATATAATTGTTGTTTATTTAAGACAGATTGTCAAATTGAGTGAAACATAATGGTTGATTTTTTTTTTTCCAGATAGAGAGATTATTTCAATTGCATAATATTAATACATATGAGACATTCTGTTTCACTTGTATAAACATTCTATTTGAATACATAACCCATTCTATTTCACTTGTATGTACATTAGATATTAAATTTCACTTGCATAGATATTCTGTTTACTCACTTTGAACATTCTGTTTCAATTGTATAGACATTCTCATTGCCCACATGTGACATTCTGTTTAATTTGCATTGACATTATGTTTATATACTTTGGCCATTCTGTTTCACTTTAATACACATCCTCTTTGCAAAATTAGGCATTCTGTTTTCCCTCATTACACATTCTCTTTGCACATATATAACATTATGTTCCACTTCAATACACATTAAGTTTACACACATAGATATTCAATTCACCGTCTACACACATTGGACATTTTGATTAGACACATAAGCATTCTTTAAATTATAATGGGGTATTGTATCTTCCCAACAATGGAAAAAGGATAGAGAGAATATTATGTTTTGGTGAAGAGAGCATTGTTGTGATTCCCAATGAAATTAATTAAAAAAATCCTGACACATTGAATTTAACTTATCCATGTGAAATTACAAAACAACCCCAATTGATCACATGAACAATTGATTTAAAATTTGATCCAATGGACATAATTGAGTCCAATATGTACTTACCCAGTACATGAACCAAACCGTGAAGAAATCACTTTGGCCAAATTAAAAAAGACCACCCAAGTGGATCGGAGTAGTATTTAGGCCAACCCAATGGCCAATACTTTAGTTTCAACGAAGATTCAGGATGATTTGTGTGTGTAGTTCTTAGTCACATGAATCAAGATCTTAATGTAACACAATCTTTGCCAGTTGCCACCTTTATTATTATTATTTTAACACAAATATGGTAATCGGGCAGCATGCGAGTATGCCAGCCCCAGCATAATGGAGCGTTAAAGGGTCACCGGGCAACTCAGCCTTGAGTTGGTGGATTTGGAGTGTGGCGGTTATTTATTTGCACCCAACCCGATCTAGGATAGTCGTCGTCACTGTCCCAGTTGACCTCCAACTCCATTCTAGAGATGAAAGTGGTACGGAATGGGCTGTGTCTACGCGGCCTCCCTCTTCCGGGTATATTTTACCCAACTCACGTGTCTTGACGGAATGGGCTGTGGCTACGCGGCCTCCCTCTTCCGGATATATTTTACCCAACTCACGTGTCTTGACGGAATGGACTGTGTCTACGCGGCCTCCCTCTTCCGGATATATTTTTGCCCGGGCCGAGCAATCTACAAAAAATAGTTGGGCCTCCAATATCGGACTAACAGATATGGACCTTAGTATTTTTGTTGGTGTTAACAGATTTAAATTTTTATTATAGTTATGTAAGAAAAAACATAGTCAAGTGAGATCTTGTTTAATTCGTCTAATCTTATAGTTTGAGAATATCAAATTTTTATAATTTTTTTTGTTATACACAATTAAGTTATTAACCTTTAAAAATATGTATCGACATACGTGCCGGGTGGGTCCGTAGCAAAAACAATGATACGGAGGTACTAGGTAGTATCGAACTATAAACATTTTAAAAAATCCAATACATAATTTTTAACGTGTAATATCTCAATTATATAAAAATAACAGTCATAAAAATTTAATATTATAAAATTATGTGATTAAACGAATCTAACAATATCTCAATTTAATAACAGTTATATTCATCTTATGTAGTACATTACTATGTTAAAAGGTTGAAACAAAGTAATTCAAGAGTAGGTTTTTTTTTTTCTTTTTAGGTGAATACGAGGTATTCTCATATATCATTGGACCGAAGGCTAATCTTTTGTTTATCGGATTTGCATTGAAGAGTTGTCTCTCCTAAAATAGAATTCTACATACACAAAGACTTAAACTCAAAACCTTAGTTTAAGTTGTTAGAGCCTCATACCACTCAGATTAATTACGTATTGGTTAATTCAATTTATTGTTTTTTTTTTGCTAGACAACCTATACAGGCTAGAGAATTAGCGGGGTGGGAATAACATGATAAAACTACAAAAAACAAGAAAAGAAACCATGAAACCCGCCGCATCTGCTACAAAAAGAAGCTTCACAGGGTCTGGGGAAAAGCCCAAGTCGTGAGGTTAATTCAATTAGTATATGATGTAGGGGTAAGTTAGTGTTTAAAATAAAGGTAAATTAGGAATTGGTGTGATATGATTGTAATGGGTTTGAATTTTATATTAATTTATTTATGTATGTTGTGGTGGTTGTGACTTTGAATTTATGAATGGTAGTGGATTTGAAATTATAATATACTTATTTATTTATTAATATGATGTGATGGGTAAGTTGGTGATTAAATATTAATTATTTTCTAAAAAGGAAATGTGACAAAGTGTTGGGACGAACGCAAAATGAAAGTGAGACATTCAAATGGGACAGAGGGAGTATTACACAAACCAAGAAACATAATTATTACCACACAATCTTCCATTTCTACCCCTCTCACTTACCAAGAAATGTACTTGAGGTGGAGAGAGAATGAACATCATTGGAGGAATAAAGGGATATATTGGAAAACTTTCATATAAATATCCAAAATGACAACTATTGCGGAACACTTTTTCATCTCTAAAATACTCCGTCATTCCAAAATAGTAGTCTTTTTAGAGATGAAAAAGTGTTCCGCAATATTACTCAATCATTCCAAAATGGTAGTCTTTTTAGAGATGAAAAATTGTTCCGCAATAGTTGTCATTTTGGAATGATGGAGTATTACTATTTTGGAATGATGGAGTATTACTTCATCCGCTCCTTTTTATTTGACACGGTAGGAGTTTTGTTATTATAGAATAAAAAATAGTCAAGTGGGATCTTGTTAGATTCGTCTAATCGCATAGATTTAGAATATCAAAGTTTCATAATTTTTACTTACACAATTTGAGTTATTGAAGATTGAAAATGTGTATTGGATTGTGTGAAATGTGTGTCCGTGGCAATTAAAAAGGAACGGAGGTAATACTACATTAGAAGCGAAAGGGTTCCTGTCCTGGAACTTAATTCTCCAGTATATTCTGAATTGGGTTACAACCGTTAGATTAAAAGTATAGTAGTTGTAGGGTAGAGATCATGTGAGGGTAAAAATGTAATTGTGATGTTTATTATTTTATTTTGTATTAGTTTGAAATTATCTTTACACTGTGTTCTGCTTTTACAGAATGAGTAATGATTAAGCTGCCGGCTAATCATCACCAGAGACAAAACACGATTGGAGGAGGAGAAGACAACTTTTCAAATTCAGATTCAATGAAACTTCATATATTTTTAATTATAGAAGAGAAACAAAAACTCCAAATCCAATTACTTAATATGAAAATTATTTCTATTGGCATTCTGTTTAAAATTCTTTTACATTCTGTTTTTCATTAATTGACATTCTGTTTGAGACGATTAAACATTCTATTCAACGCTAAACATTATGAACATTATGTTTGACATTCTTAGACATTCTGTTTCCATTTATTAACATTCTGTTTGACATTCTTTGACACTCAGACAGAATCTCCAAATTCAATTACGCTTAATAAGAAAATTATTTCTATTAATATTCTGTTTGACATTCTTATACATTTTGTTTTCCATTGATTAACATTCTGTTTGACGCAACATTTTGTTCAATAGACATTTAAACATTCTGTTTGACATTCTTAAATATTTTGTTTTCCATTTATTAACATTATGTTTGGCATTCTTTGACATTCTATTTTCCATTTATTGACATTCTGTTTGACATGATTGGACATTCTGTTTGACATTCATTGACATTCTGTTTTTCAGTGATTGACCTTCTGTTTGGCATTCTCCGGCCTTTTCTTCTCCTAACTATGAAAACTTTTTGATTTTGCTCCACTCATAGTGGTTTCTGCCCAAAAATCAATTCTCGATTACAAAACTCTCTGTATTCAGCATGAAAGAATCATAGCAAAATTTGTATTCAGAAAGAAATTGATGATTGACCCCACCGTTTTTTATTATGTAAATTCATGAAGATATACAAAAAGACTCAATTATCCCTATACTTAATATAAACCATTAGATCTAAACTCTATCTAACGGTTCAAAAAAACCCCAGTATATACTTCACCAGCATAGGAACCAAATTGGAAATCGGTGTGATCCTATGCGGGGTATATAAGCCAAGTATATACTGGCTTAAATCTGATCCATTCAAGTATATTTTATATTAAATCAATGGATTAATTTGATGAGAATATTTGTGTAATTTCACTTTTCAATATTTTATGTTTTATAGCTTTGTTTTCTTTTTTGCAGCTTTTTTATCTGTCTAAATGATGTAATGATGATAAAAGTAAAAGACTTTTCAAATTCAAGCACTTTTACAAAATAATAAGGTATAATATCATATTATACATAGCAGAATGCTAGATATTTTAAAACATAATGTCAATTTGAATAAAACAGAATGTTTAAAATTTTAACACAAAAATAATATATACACAAATAAGTACCAAGACGTGAGATTTCCATGACATATAATGGTTGTTTCTTTAAGACGGATTGTCAAATTGAGTGAAACATAATGGTTGATTTTTTTTTTCCAGATAGAGAGATTATTTCAATTGCATAATATTAATACATATGAGACATTCTATTTCACTTGTATAAACATTATATTTGAATACATAACCCATTCTATTTCACTTGTATGTACATTAGATATTAAATTTCACTTGCATAGATATTCTGTTTACTCACTTTGAACATTCTGTTTCAATTGTATAGACATTCTCATTGCCCACATGTGACATTCTGTTTAATTTGCATTGACATTATGTTTATATACTTTGGCCATTCTGTTTCACTTTAATACACATCCTCTTTGCAAAATTAGGCATTCTGTTTTCCCTCATTACACATTCTCTTTGCACATATATAACATTATGTTCCACTTCAATACACATTAAGTTTACACACATAGATATTCAATTCACCGTCTACACACATTGGACATTTTGATTAGACACATAAGCATTCTTTAAATTATAATGGGGTATTGTATCTTCCCAACAATGGAAAAAGGATAGAGAGAATATTATGTTTTGGTGAAGAGAGCATTGTTGTGATTCCCAATGAAATTAATTAAAAAAATCCTGACACATTGAATTTAACTTATCCATGTGAAATTACAAAACAACCCCAATTGATCACATGAACAATTGATTTAAAATTTGATCCAATGGACATAATTGAGTCCAGTATGTACTTACCCAGTACATGAACCAAACCGTGAAGAAATCACTTTGGCCAAATTAAAAAAGACCACCCAAGTGGATCGGAGTAGTATTTAGGCCAACCCAATGGCCAATACTTTAGTTTCAACGAAGATTCAGGATGATTTGTGTGTGTAGTTCTTAGTCACATGAATCAAGATCTTAATGTAACACAATCTTTGCCAGTTGCCACCTTTATTATTATTATTTTAACACAAATATGGTAATCGGGCAGCATGCGAGTATGCCAGCCCCAGCATAATGGAGCGTTAAAGGGTCACCGGGCAACTCAGCCTTGAGTTGGTGGATTTGGAGTGTGGCGGTTATTTATTTGCACCCAACCCGATCTAGGATAGTCGTCGTCACTGTCCCAGTTGACCTCCAACTCCATTCTAGAGGTGAAAGTGGTACGGTAAACATCCGACCGATCCGACGCCGTATCCAATAATATTCGAATTCGTATCCATTTTTTGCTATCCGGTCGGATATTTTCGAATACGGATACGGATACGGATATCAATCTTCGGATATGGATACGAATACGGAAACTGAAATATCTGACCGTATCCGGATCTGATCGGATATTAATCCGGATATCCGGATATTACAAAATTTTATTAGTAATTTATATTTTTTAATAGTTAATTAGTTAAAATTCAAAAACATTTCAGATAGACATATTCGAGTCAATCCAAAATTCCTCAGTGTGCCGCCGCCTCCAACCCTAAATCCCCCAAACTTGATCCGCCCTTCCGCCGCTCGATCGCTGCCTTTCCGCCACTCGAACACTGCCGTCATTCTCATCATCACAGTGGAGTAAAGTAAAGAGATCTTTTTTTAATCCCCTTCGCATTTGGGGTTTCTTTGGACTGAATTGGATCTTGTGGTTTTGCTCAATTCTGGGTTTTGCTTCGATTATGATTTGAGCAATTAAGAGAGGAACAAAGGAGGGATTGGATTTGATTTGATTTGGTTTTCGTTTGGAATATGAATATGATGCGTCGCTGAAGAGCATTGCTTCTGGCCGTTCCTCCCTGTCAGATCTTGTAATTTTCTTTCTCTCTTTCTTATTTTCATTTTCTATCTCTGTCTGTTTGTTTTTGCGAATTTGCATTGCTATTGCATATTGATTTGAAGTTGATTTTGGGTGTTTTCTTGGAACCTTGAGGTGCGTTGTTTTTTGTTCCAATATGTCGAGAATTAAGCAGAAAGGAACTGGCTGTGCGGATTTTTGTGTGTTTGTGTTATCAAGTATAGTTGGTTTAACTATGCTGTGTAGTGTAGATTTTCTTGTCATTTGATTCAGTGCTTCAATTTAAGATTGATGAAGTTCTTCTACAGCTACATTTCGATTTTCTTTGATAGAATTGGGTCTTCTTATTAGTAGGATAAAGGCTTCGAATATATGAAGATGCTCATGAGTATTTGTAAGACTTTCTTGTGATGGTTAACGTCAAGCTTTGTGTTTTGTTATGATGACGAGCTCTAGCTTTTACTTGTACGATTCGACCTTTTGTCTTTCAGCATTAATGTTGTAGAATCTGTCATAGCTCCAGAGATACAAGCCTTTGGATTCGATCTATTTATGCCTTCTTGTATTCAATCTATTTACTCCAGGGAGGTGAATCGGGCATTATTAAAAGGGCAAAGGTGGACCAAGAAACATATCAGAGTGCTGCTTTCATTTTTGTAGAGTCCTGAAGTTCATTTTTTTTTAGAGAGGAGCAATAATGATTCAATTATTAGTTACATCACAAGGTTTTTTTGTTTTGTTTTGTTTCTCTGGGTTCCACACGCGGCACACCCCTCAACCAAATACTAGGTTCTGCCCTACTATTATTTGGCTTTCATCATTTTATATTATTCTTTTGCATCCTTAGGATTGTGAAACCTCATTGCATGCTTGAATGTGGATGGTTTTAGTTTAAGCTAATATTACTTTAGCTCTGCTCAAAATATGATTTTTCTGAAAATGTTGGATTGAAATACTATCAAATTTCATATTAGCTTGTTGCATGATTATGGAAGGATTGTAATGGGTACCGTTCTACCTTTCAGGTTTTTGCGTGAATGAATAATGGAGGATTATGCATTGTCACCATTTGATCCTACAATTGGTGACCTTCCTGATGCTCCTCCTCTTGATGCACATCTTACTCCCCGTCAAAAGTCCAATACAAGCGTTGATGCATCATCTACAGCAGAAAATAAAGAAGATGTTGGGGAGGAGTAAGAAAACGATGGTGATCAACCTATAGCTAAAAAACCCAAGAAAACCACATCTGAGGTGTGTATGCATTTTACAAAGGTAAAAGAAATGGTTGAGCTAGATGGTAGTAAGTCAGAAATTATTTGGGCACAGTGCAATCGTTGCATATACAAAACAAGGGGTGAGAGTAAAAATGGCACAAGAATCCTTTGTAATCATTTGAAAAACAAGCATTCCCTCATTCATGGGCAGCAAGAATTGAAACTGAAAGTCTGCCATTCAGGATGAACAAGGTCTGGAGGTGGAGTGGTTGTGGTGTTGTTGAACCTTACAGGTACGATCAAGATTTGAGCATGAAAAAACTTTATTTGGCTATAATCATGCATGAGTACCCGTTTAGCATTGTTGAGCATGAATATTTTATTGATTTTGTGAAATCCCTGCGTCCCCCCTTTCCTATGAAAAGTCGCATCACGGTTAGACATGAGCTAATGGAAATTTTTAGCAAAGAAAAAGAAAAGCTTTATGAATATTTCAAAACCGTGAAATGTCGATTTAGCACAACTATGGACATGTGGACATCGAACCAGAACAAAGGATACATGTGCATCACTGTCCACTGGATTGATGAAGAGTGGAATATTCAAAAAAGAATTATAAAATCCATGCATGTAGGTGGTCGGCATACGGGTGCCAAGTTGTCAGATATATTTATTACTAGTGTTGTCAAAATGGTTTATTGAAAAGAAAATATTTTCTTTAACCCTTGACAATGCATCTGCTAATGATATTTGTGTCAAAGAGGTCATTTTTGGACTTAGAAAAAGGTGTCCCCTTGTGTGTGGTGGTATGTTTTTTCATGTGAGATGTGTTAATCACATTCTGAATCTTGTTGCGAGAGATGGTATGGCTGTTATATCTGGTACAATCAAGAACATCCGTGCACTTGTTGTAGCTGTAAAGAGCTCTCCATTGCAATGGGAAGAATTTATGAAATATGCAGTTGAATGTCATTTAGATACAAAGAAGGGGGGTGCATTAGATGTTACTACTAGGTGGAACTCTACCTATCACATGTTGATTGATGCTCTTTATTATAAGGATGCTTTTAGTAGACTTCTTTCTTTGGAGTGGCAGAAGTATGAGAGAATTGCACCCTCAGATGAAGAATGGGGTACAACTTTATCTCTTTGTAAATGTTTGAAAAATTTTAATGACATCACTGAACTCTTGTCTGGCACGCCGTATCCAACAGCAAATTTGTTATATAGAAATTTTGTGAAATCAAGGCTTTGTTGGCTGAATGGAGTTCTAGCACTGACTTCATTATTAAGACAATGGCTTTGTCTATGGGGGCTAAATTTGAGAAGTACTCGAATAAATCCAATGTTGCTTTAGCGGTGGCCAGTTTTCTTGATCCGAGATTTAAAAAAGGGATCATAGAAAATTTTACATTAAAAGTTATGTGGTGAGTTCTTCTATCGAGATGAAACAGATAAGGTAATGAAAATTATGAAGGATTTATACCAGGAATACGCCTCTGACAGTGTTGTTCATAATATCACAAAAAGTCTCTCAAGTTGTTGGTCGACATACTGGAGCTTCTAATGGAAGTGATTTGTTTGTGGAAGAAGACACCAATGAACTTGATAGTTTCTTGAACTATGGTGATGCTAGGGATGAGGAAACAACTGACTTAGATAAATACATAGATGAACCACGATTGCGGTTGCCTAAGTCTGAAAAATTTGATGTTTTGTCTTGGTGGAAGCTTCACCAAGAGGTATAGCACATCCTATCACGACTTGCTCGTGATATGTTAGCAATGCAAGGGTCAACTGTTGCTTCCGAATCGGCATTCAGCGCGGGTGGTCGTGTTATAGATCCATTTCGCAGTCGTTTGGATCCTGACATAGTAGAGGCATTGGTATGCACGAAAGATTGGATAGCTGCATCCAGACAAGGTTAGTATAAATTCATTATAATTTATATAAGTCTTTGCCATTTTATAGTTTAATTATCTGCTATTATTTATAGGTTGTAACCTTCTTAGTTTTCTTTGAAATTTCAGGTTCTCAAAATAATATTGCCTCTATTGTTGGTGATCTAGAGATTTTGGAAACAATTGCTAAAAACATGGTGGTTCAGGTTGAACACTTTTATTTATTGTATTATAATTTGATTTCAAGTTTTTGAAAATATGAAATACTAATTCCTAATTCCACATATGAACAACTTTTAGGAGAAAGAAGAAATGAGCAGCAGTGATGAGGATTGAAGGGGTACTGGAAGACTGAAGAGACGAGCAATGCTGGCTCGTGATGGAATTTTTGTCTACTAATGTTTTTAAGAATGATCATCAGTGTTATCATGCATCGTGTGCAAATATGGAAAGCTACTTTTTTTTGTTTTGATGCTGATCAAAGTTTTTGTGATACTTGTATAGCTGGAAATTTGAAAGCTACCTTCAAAGTTTTTATGATACTTGTATAGGCTATAGCTGGGAATTTGAATCAAGGAGAATGAAAAGATGCCAGGGACAATCTTATCAGTAGACCCTCTGAGAAAACTGATGAAATATCATATGGATGTGTTTCTCGGTGTTTCAATGGGCTGGGTACAACCCATGAAATATTGTATGCTCTTATTTAAAGCTCCTGGATATGCAATTAATTTCCCTTTTATGAATCATGCTTAGTGCCTCCTGCATGTTGGTGTGAGTTTGACTTGGGTAACTTAATTACAAATTTATGTATGTATTTTGTTAAAATATCATTATGTGTGTATTTTGTTCACTTATTTGTCATATTCAGCAAATGTTGGATCTCAATCACTAATCCCATTGCAGGTAGCTGCTCTTGTTCCTCAATGTGAAGTTGATTTGGTTTCTTTGCAAATCCTTTGGCTTGTGATTTTTTCAACTTGCATATTCCAAAATAATTGGTGTACTTTCAAACAAAATTTCCTTTTCTCACTTGTATAAATATCACACTTTATGTTACATCACAAATTCCAACCTGTATAATGAAATTTGATGAGGTAATAACTCATCAGAAATTGCTTTCCTACTGGACGATAGTTAACGAAATTGCCTTTGATTTTATGTATGTAATGTACCCTAAAATAGGCTTTAAATTTGATGAGGTAATAACTCATTAGAATTGCTTTCCTACACGGCGTCGTAATAGATGATGGATTCAAATACACCTTGAAGGATAATAGCTGGCACAGTAGAGGTAAAATGTTAGAGTATTTGGCTGCAGATGATGAGGCTTTGGACGACTTAATCAGAACCTGAGGTGCCATTTATTTGAGAGAGAACCTTGAGGCTCTGTAGCCATTTTGTTGCAACTAGTTTTTTCATAGAAAAGGCTCTGTGAAAGCACTGAGGTTGACAGACCATATTAAGTCTTGAGATATCTGTAGTGTGTCAAACATCTGCAGGTGCAATTTTGTTATTGATTTATTCAGTTACCGAATGTATGTGTGATACCAAAAAAATTGTGTATAGTCCACCTTGACATTGTGTCATCTGTAATTTTTATGTCCTTGATCATTATAATTCGGCTACACTTTTTTCTGATGTTTTTCTTGAGATGTTTGATCGAAAAATTTGTTCAAAATCTGAACATTTAGTTATTTTCAATCCATAATTGGAGGTGACTTGCATTGCTTTCAGATAATTGGAGGTGACTTGCATTACTTTCAAGTGCATCGAGGGATACTTTTTGTCTTTATAACATTTGTTATTTTCAATCCATAATATAAATATTATGATATGAAAAATAATTTTAAATCCGAAATATCTTATGCTTTTACAATCTTAAAAAAAGGAATTCAAAAATTCAAAAAAAATATCCGATATTTTATCCGAGACAATCCGAATCCGTTATATATCTGACATGTATCCGTACCGTATCCGCAATCCGAAATATTCGAAACCGTATTCGTATCCGGCCCATCCGTATCCGATTCCGTATTCGAAAAAAATATGGATAATATTCGTATCCGATACTATCCGACCGTATCCGTACCGTTTTCACCCCTACTCCATTCTGCCTTTCACTTCCTTGTCGTCGTCGTCCTGTTCCATGACGATTCCACTCTCATTCCCATCTTCACTCATCTATACGTTTCCATAAACAACACAAACAAGGGGATGATAATATTGTAGGGGGATTTTTGCAGTATGTGGATATGAGAATCAAAATATGAAGAACTTGGATAATCAATTGGATCGTGTTTAGAACACTTTCCTAAAGTTGAATTTTGCCACTGCAAATCAACTTTGGGATAATTCAAAAGAAGCACTCTAATTTTGAAAGAAATAAGAGAATTGGCTTAGAGGATTGCTGAATTATTGTGATTGTAGTGTTTTTTGTGTTTCTTGTATCATGTCTATGAATTCTGCAGGAATTCATATTTATAGAGGATGAATGTTGTAGTAATTGGAAGACACAACCATTGATGAAAGGTCATGATTCTTGAAAGATACAACCAATTATGAAGGGGTGCAATTGGTGAAATTCAAATTTGAATTTCAAGTTCAATTTCAAATTCAAAAACAGTTTTGAATTCAAATTTCAAATTCAATTGCTGATAGTTAATTTATCCAGCAATACGAATTTAAATTAGTCATGACCATGACCAAATACCCCCCATATCACTGCATCAAGGAAAAACATAAAGGAAGTTCCAGCAAACTACATAGATCATAGTCTGACCATGATTAAGTCTATATCCCTTGCTGGATTGAAAGACAAAGGAAATAAAATTTCAGGAACCTATCTAAGACTTAGTCATGGCCATGACTAATACATAGGCTGCTTGCCGTCTTTCTTGATCTTCCACATCTTTTCATATATTTCCCAATTCATTCATTTTGACCTATCGCAAGGCCAACCTTTCTCGTAGTGGTTTATGTGAGTGTGCACCTCCGCACCTCCTAACTCACATTATAGCTCGACTACAACATAAGCCAAACTTTAGTAAATCCAACTACACCAAAATACATGATGACACTAAAATCATCAACAACCCTCCCCTATTTTAGTGTAATCCATTATTTCTAAATCCACACAATAAAACCAAACTCATGCATAAATGAAAATCTCGTGACGATTGAATTTCCATCTTAGTACGATACACATTCCAAGCATTCGAGAATCAAGGTGTCCATAAGATTAAACCTTTCAACTAATTTGAATACATGAAGATAACGTACACACAAGTAATTACAACACTCTAAGCCTTCACTTGACGCTATATACGGCCATGCGTCCCTATCCGTTCATAAGCATATACAAAGTCAAGTCCAAGCCTCTTGAAGCGGGGGCCACACTCCATGCGCACATAGGTAGCTCTTTTAACTCGTGCACTTGCATTTGCACTTTTTCAAAAGAGCTATTAAGAAATAAATTTCATCCTACCTACTTGCAGGTCCGAACAAATACCTTGGGATGAACTATTTATGTGTTCCACTTTCTCTTGGTAAGTTGTCCACATTGAATTCAGCTTCCAGTGTTGTATTGAAAGGGAATTTGGTATCTTATCCATCGAAATTTTAATTGGACTTTAAACCCATCCCTATGGCCGACTTGTGAACCAAGTCCCTAGCTAATCCCTTTGTCAAATGATCAGCCTAGATTACATTGAGATCTCACAAAATCAACTGAAATTATCCCATGCATGATGAGCTCATGAACCATGCTATGCTGGATGTCTAAATTCCTAGACTTTCCATTATATAATTTGATTATAAGCTTTAGCCAACGTGGCTGCACCTGTCACAATGTATAGCAATGGGGTGGTATAAGGTTTAGGCCATAACGGAATTTCATAAATTAAATTCCTTAACATTCAGCTTCCTTGCTGGCAGAAGCTAAAGCAACAAATTCAGATTCCATTGTAGAATTTGTGATGCAAGTTTGGCTTTTTGGAAGCCCATGAAATGGCACCTCCCCCAAGTAAGAATACCCAACCACTAGTGGAAGAATGATCTTCCATATTAGTGATCCAGTTTGCATCCGAATAACCTTCTATAACACCGAAGGGAATCCAATATATGTCAAACTATAATCCTTGAGTTTTTCTCAAGTATTTAAGGCACTCGCCTTAGGAGCTTGCCAATGATGAGTAGCTAGGATTACTTTTAAACCTACTCAACTTGCTATAGCAAATGCAATATCCGGCATTGTGCTTGTCATTGCATACATCAAGCAACCTATCAACTTTGAATATTCGAGTTGAGACACAACTTCTCCATTATTTGGCATACGTTTCACACTTGGGTCAAATGGAGTGCTAACAGGAGAACAATCATAAAAATTGAATTTCTTAAGCACTTTCTCAATATAATGATGATTGTGTGATTGAAATTCCTTTGTTCTCTCGTTTGATTCTTATTCCAAAAATCATCTTCTGCCTCCCCCATATCCTTCATGGAGAACTTGGATGATAAAAATTCCTTTGTCATATCGACTCGTCTTTGGTCTGTGCCAAAGATTAAAACATGTATCGACATATAAGCAAATGATTGACCCCTTTACCGTTTTCATCAAATTTGCTATAAACACACCTTGTCCGGCTTGAGTTAACTAAATCCACTTGACAGGGAGCAACATCATCAAATTTTTATGCCTTTGTTTTGGAGCTTGTTTCAGCCATACAAGATTTGATTAGTTTACACACTTTAAGCTCATTTCCAGGGCATAACAAATCCGTCTCCGTTGATTCTTAAACAACGTTTTCTTCTTGTTGCCATCATCGATAGATCATTGCTTCTCAAATTTGCCCAATGTTCTCGAACTTTGAAGTTACGTTCTTCACAGATTCCGCCATGACTCTCGACGAAAAATATAACTTTAGATTGTTGGGGGATTTCGTAGTATTGTGGATATGAAAATCAGAAATAGGAAGAACTTGGATAATCAATTGGATGGTGTTTAGAACGACTTTCCTAAAGTTGTATTTTGCCACTGCAAATTCAACTTTGGGATAGATCCAAAAGATGCACTCTAATTTCGAAAGAAATAAGAGAATTGGCTTAGAGGATTGTTGAATTATTGTGATTGTAGTGTTTTTGTGTTTCTTGTATCGTGTCTGATTGAATCTGCAGGAATTCATATTTATGGAAGATGGAATGTAGTAGTATTAGGAAGACACAATCATTGATGAAATGTCATGATTCTGAAAGATACAACCAATTATGAAGGAGGTGCATTGTTGAAATTTAAATTTGAATTTTCAAGTTCAATTCCAAATTCAATTGCTGATAGTTAATTTATCCAGCAATACGAATTTACATTAGTCCATGACCATGACCAAATACCCCATATCACTGCATCAAGGAAAAAACATAAAGGAAGTTCCAGCAAACTACATAGATCATAGTCATGACCATGATTAAGTCACTACTATCCCTTGCTGGATTGAAAGACAAAGGAAATAAAATTTCAGCAACCTATCTAAGACTTAGTCATGGCCATGACTAATACATAGGCTGCTTGCTGTCTTTCTTGATCTTTCACATCTTTTCATATATCTCCCAATGCATTCCTTTTGACCTATCGCAAGGCCAACCTTTCTCGTAATGGCTTATGTGAGTGTGCGCTCCGCACCTCCTAACCCACATTATAGCTCTCTACAACATAAGTAGAACTTTAGTAAATCCATCTGACACCAAAATACATGATGACACTAAAATCATCAACAAATATATATATAATCGATCAATTAAGGCATATGCTTATATTTTGATTTCCAGGTTACATAAAAGTAACCTAAGCTGTACTGATGCATATCCTCCAGTGAAAGCATTATCCTGCGCTTTCATCTGCCATAATCGCAAGCACACACTGTATGCGAACAATACACTATCAGACCTTAAATCACACCTGGAACAGGACATCAAATTAAACATTAGTAGTAGTAACAAGATTTACATGCGAGTTGGGAGATCAATTAGAGGACGCATAGCTATAGAAAGCCAGGTGCAGTCACAATTAGTAGGCGAAAGGCCACAGTGCCAGCCTTTTCTATCACAGGGTTGTGTCAAGTTTGGGCAATGCCTAAAGTGGACTGTCCTGAGTCAGCAGAACAGGCTCACGATTTATTTTATTATACAACAATTGCCAGTTCGCTTTCTTTATTTGAAGCCCCTAAGAGAGGACAATTAAAGCATATCCTGTTAAGGAATGTTGCCTAACGCAATTACCATCACATGTCATGCTAAAATATGCAAAAGAGTGCCTTTTTGAAGCTCCTGTGGGGATTTAGCACCAAGTAGGATCACCAAAATGAATGTTTCAGATTAAACTATGTGGAAGTACTGTTATTCCAGTTCATTGCATAAATTCTCATTCTGTCAC